>JAUJYZ010001255.1:756664-831664 GCA_033675265.1 Actinostola sp. cb2023 | reverse complement strand
TTATCGCAGAAGGGGACACGTCATGCACTGCGCGTAATAAAGTTATGGCGTCGGCTCAATTTTCAGCCGGACTTGCATGACGTTTGCTTGTTGGAAGGCTGGGTTCGAGTCACGACCGCAAAGCATCTATGGATTGTTCGGATGGATAGAATCAAACATTGCGTACATTGCAAAAGAACACATTTCAGAATAAGAAATAAAGATATTTCTGATCGAAAATGAGTACATTCAATATGGCGGACCTGTCCATCTAAGCAATCCATAGATGCTTTGCGATCACGATTCGAACCCAGTCTTCTATTCGTACCTAACGGTCTCCAACATCCCTGAATACTTGAGTTGTTGCCAGCACAACTGCCTGTCGAAAACCATCGCTTGCTTGTTGTGGTTCGGCTTTATACAGCGAACGAAAGACGAGTGACAGCTCATGAGTGTCTTCATAAGAACATTTAACGACCGTTTGAATTGCATGCTTAGTGTTGGAGATCGTTTTCTTGTTGCTGTGCCCTGAGAGAAAACCATTGTAAGATGTTCAGTATTGGCCGGGAAGCCGAAAGAAAAGGAGGAAAGAAAGAAAGAGAGGGAAGAAAGAAAGGAATACTGAGAAAGGAAGGAAGGAAAGAAAGACATAGAGAAAGGAAGGAAGCAACTAAGAGAAGAAAGAAAGATAGGAAGAGAGAAATAATGGACGGGGGAATGAATGAATAAATGAACGAACGAAAGAGAGAAATAAAGAGAAATTCAGTGCTAGTGTCAAAGACTACAGAAACATACCATTGATCTCTCACTGGTAAACATGTCAAGGAGAAAGTTAGAGTCACTTTGTGCTATCAAGTCGATAAGATCTCCACTGAACGTATCACGATTCTTGTCCAAAATTCCTACGAATAAAGAACAGAGGTAAAAGAACATAAAACAAGATATATATGACGAGTTTCAGTGGTTCGATTGCTATCATTGACTGAGCCTGTTTCCTAGCTGGTGGACATGCTGATTGATTTCAACATCATCATCGTCGTCATCATCATCATCATCATCATCATCATCATCTTCATCATCATCATCATCATCATCGTCGTCATCTTCATCATCATCATCATCATTGTCATCTTCATCATCGTCATCGTCATCATCATCATCATCAACAATCAACGAGAACGACAACAAGATGATAAACAAATAACATCACTAACAACAATGATCTTTAATCAATAATAATTGCCTATTTAAATAGCCAAGCTAATCCAGGCATTGATGGTCCTATGTTTTGAAAATGATGGTGTTAACATTTACTTGGGATTGTTGTAAAGATGTAGCACATGCGGATTTTGCTGGCTGATTATTCCATAAGAGAATACAACGACAAATAAATGAATACTGATATCCATTGACATTGTATTTCAGGCTATGTAAACGTACAATGATGACCATGACTCAGTGACGATAAACACAAAATAAACAGTGTATCATCTTCATTATCATCACAACCAAAAATTGGTGATCGATGATGACAACGAAAACTATTCAACAACAAAAATAACCGAATATCAGCTGAAATAATATCCATTTGGGCAGCTTACCTTCAGACTCGTAATACACAGTCCCTGCAAAGTGAACCACGCCAAACCTGGTTCTCTCAAGCGAACTTGATTTAACGAAGTAAGGGTTTTCATGATGGTTCATATTTAGCTTGTGAAGCAGCGTCTCATCTGAACCCTGATCAGGTAAAATGACATAATGACAAATATATTGGATCTGCGCTATTATTAGCCTTTGAATCGCGTTATCCTGTGCATTGTTGGGTTTCCTGTGTTAAATGAAAAACGATGGCGGCTGTACCATAATCCTTTGCGAACTTAAATCAGTATCACTTAGATCTACAAACTTTCACATAAATAAAGCAGGAAATAAAGCTTGAAAATGTTTTCAAAACTCACTGATCTAGCAGTTTCCACGAGGTATAGTGGTCTATGCGCGCAAAGGATTATGGTAAAGTATACGTACTGACCCGCCATCTTTTTCTGTACAGTGGATTGGGTTACCTATGGTACTAAAAGTGTGATTGGACTTCGATGTGGTTACAAAGTGTGATTGGGTTTCCTGTGGCAACAAAAGTGTGATTGGGTTTCCTGTGGCAACAAAAGTGTGATTGGGTTTCCTGTGGCAACAAAAGTGTGATTGGGTTTCCTGTGGCAACAAAAGTGTGTTTGGGTTTCCTGTGGTAATAAAAGTCCGATTGGGTTACCTGCGGAAATCTGCTTTCCTCGTCCATCAGCGCGACAAAATTCATAGGCCTTACAGCCAACATATTCAGAACTTCCTGGTTATCTTGGAAGGTCACGTGATTCCATTCAATTCCCTCACGACTGTATACGTCCTGTACGACAGCGGTAAAAACATTATGAAAATGCGCATTTGCATGGGGTCGAAAAAAGGGGAGGAGTCCCAGTATTTGCCTTAATTTTACACGAGAGAATGTTTCTCGAAACTCAATGCAACGCCGTTGCGAGACAATTCGTATGTATAGAAGAAAAACTAAAGTAGACCGTTGCACTCCTAGCTTGACAAAAGACGAATTTACTCGGCGTTCGCCTGGTTTATACTAGCGACATAAGCACACGCAACATACGACATGTAAGTCATTTCTACTAATGGTGCTTTATAGGTACAAGACAAAGCTGTCTGAGCTGGTTGATCGTTGCTGGATTACCTGTTCCATTTTGAATATCTGAGCGACAAAGAACTGTTGTAGATTCTCGTTTGCGTAATTAATGCACAGTTGTTCAAAGCTAAAACAAGATCAAAAACAAAATTACATCGAAGAAGTCACAAATTTTGAGATGCCTTGAAAAAACAGAGAGCATGGTACCTGTTGACTTCAAAGACTTCAAACCCAAAGATGTCTAGCACACCGATTGCAGTTCGACTATCATGCTGGTTCTAATGATAAAACAAGAATAAGAAAATAGAATTGTTAGTCAAATGAAAACAAAACGAAACGGGAAAATAAATTGAACGCAAGAAGTGGGGAATTAAGATGGAATGTGGAATTAAGAATGGAAAGAGGAGGAAAGGGAGGAAGGAAAGAGTGAAGGACGGAAGAAAGGAATGAAGGAAGGAAGGAAGGAAGGAAGGAAGGAAAGAAAGAGGGAATTAAGGAGGGAAGGAAGGAACGAGGGAAAGAAGGTAGGAAAGAGAGAAAGAATCCAAGATGCAAAGAAAGAATAAAAGGGAGGAAAGAACGAATAAAAAGAAAGAAGAACGGTGTGGAGAAGGAAGGACGACAAAAAAAAAGAAGTGGGGCAAATTCCTTACCATTGGTTTAAAGATTGAGGCATTTATTTTCTTAACAATCCATATGAATAGTTTGCCATAGATTCCTTTAACAAATGCATCTCGTACATCTGTAGCTTTGCTATCACTAATTGGACTGTAAATCACTTCACCAGATGCGTACGTCGATTTCATTGTAAACGCTTGCTCCATGCTGACTGGAGTAACCTGTTGTGGCGGGAAACTTAAAAGATTTACCGTCGACTCGATTTGAGATCAACTCTAAAGCCTGGTTAGACTTGCTCCAAGTCTCGTTCGTTTTTCCCCCCGCGAAATACGCTGTTTGGGCTTCCTGTGTTTGCTCCCTCCCCTCCTTCCACCACAGGAAGCCCAAACAGCGTACTTCGCGGGGGGAAAAACGAACGAGACTTGGAGCAAGTCTAAAGCCTGGTTAGCGACATATCTGTCATGATTCAGTCTTACCTCAAGTAATTCTGCTGCGTATTTAAGAGATCGGGGTTCCATGATCTCACATGCCTCTAGGTTTTCTTGGACTGTACCTATCAATATTATCATTAATTGTGTTAATTAATTGTGTTAATTAATTAATCGTAGTCATTAATTAATTGTGTTAATTAATTGTGTTAATTAATTGTGTTAATTAATTGTGTTAAGAGGATATTTATTTCAACATCGCGTAATATCCGCCAAAAGCGCCAAAAACGAGCGCTTTTGAACAGTTTGAATTTTGATTTTCGCTTTGGATTAACACTCTAATTTTATTTTAACCAAGCACAAACTATTAAAAACAAAGTAAATTGTCTACCTAAAGCTGTTTTAGCGTTGTACAAAGCCATTTTCCTGCTTTTTGTTTGAAATTTGAGGTAATTCAGGGGAAAACATCAGCAATGATAGTAAATATACAGATATAGCCCATGTGGACAGTTTTCAAATCAAATTTTCACTTTGGATTAACACTCTAATTTCACTTTTGCCCGTCAAAAACCTTCACAAATAACTTGAACTCTTTGCTAAAGCAGTTTCAGCCTTGTACAAAACGTACTCTCCATGCTATTGGTTTTTGGCGCTCAATACGCGCGTTCTTAAAAAATATCCTCTTAATTAATTAATCGTAGTCATTAATTAATTGTGTAAATTAATTGTGTAAATTAATTGTATTAATTAATTAATCGTAGTCATTAATTAATTGTGTAAATTAATTGTGTTAATTAATTGTGTTAATTAATTAATCGTAGTCATTAATTAATTGTGTTAATTAATTGTGTTAATTAATTGTGTTAATTAATTGTGTTAATTAATTGTGTTAATTAATTAATCGTAGTCATTAATTAATTGTGTAAATTAATTGTGTAAATTAATTGTATTAATTAATTAATCGTAGTCATTAATTAATTAATTGTGTCATTAATTGTAAAATTAATTGTGTAAATTAATTGTGTTAATTAATTAATCGTAGTCATTAATTAATTGTGTAAATTAATTGTGTAAATTAATTGTGTTAATTAATTGTGTTAATTAATTGTGTTAATTAATTAATCGTAGTCATTAATTAATTGTGTAAATTAATTGTGTAAATTAATTGTATTAATTAATTAATCGTAGTCATTAATTAATTGTGTAAATTAATTGTGTAAATTAATTGTGTTAATTAATTAATCGTAGTCATTAATTAATTGTGTAAATTAATTGTGTAAATTAATTGTGTTAATTAATTAATCGTATTCATTAATTAATTGTATTCATTATTTGCTGAGTTACACGTGACGTCATGGCGGCCATGTTGGTTCCCGATAACAAAACATTCGTCACCAGCTTCTCTCGGTTTGTACCACCAACATGGCCGCTGCGTCTTTATTGCTTTTAAAATCTCCAGGGATTGCAGGATTACAAGGCAGCAATTGTTGTACAACAAAACGAGTAAGATGGAATAAATAACGTGGTACCTTGAAAGCTGATGTTTCCAAGATGAAGAATGCCAGCCATTATCTTAAACAAGCGCCATGTTTCTTCGTCCGTAAAAGACAACACCTACGGATAAAAACGTAAGATAATTTAACGTAACACTTGAAAGCGCAAATGAAATAGTAGACACCACAATGGCAGCGTTTACGTTACGTTTACGTAATTGTAACGTATCCACTAGGCCATGTATGTACTTATCACCCGGGGGGGAGGTACTCCCCTATGTATGCTATACGGGTATGTGCAGCGGGATAGGGTATGGTTTTTGAGCTCCTTAGGTCTGGGGTAGGGTATCGTTTTTACACTTTTAGTCTAGGATGGGGTACGTTTTGGTCTGGTATAGGGTATGGTTTCCGCAATAACGCCACTATCAGTCGCTATCAGTTTACATATCCCTTTAGCACGCTTTCAATCTGGGATAGGGTGTACATTTTAAAGCTTTAGTCTGGAATAGGGTATGGAAAATCAACATTTTAGGTCTGGGATAGGGTCAGGGTTTTGAGGCGTCCGCGGCACACCCCTACCCAAAAATACCCTTAGTGCCCCCCCCCCCCGGGACTTATCGTTGCTAATACGCCCCCCCTCCCGGGACTTATCGTTGCTAATACGCCCCCCCCCCCCCCCCCCCCGGGACTTATCGTTGCTAATACGGCTGTATTTGGTTTTACGCACGTTCCGCAAGCCAGTTACAAAAACGCAACCATAAACGTTAGATGCTATTTACGCAAGTCAAGGCAGCCAAACAGCCCAACTAAAGGGATGCTGTAAAAATAAGTATAAATGGGGTTCCTGTGTGAGCGTCTTTTATTACCAAAAATATTTTATGGGGTTCCTGTGGTTTGTGTAACACAGGAAGCCCATCACAGATCTAAGAAAGCCCCACTTACTTGCATAGCTTTTCTTATCACATGAAATTCACGTGCATCGTCCATTCCTGGGCACATGAAGCAGTTGCCTTGTGATATGTAGTAATAATCCTCAGCGGTCGTTAAGTGGAGAGACCGCAATTCCTGCGGGCTCATTCCTGCCAGCATACGGTAAAAAATGTGATAGTTCCGCTCGTCAGGCATCTGAAAACACGAACAAATACAGCCTCAGGTCGGACAATTGGGTTACCTGTGGTCAGGGTTTCTACGGCGAGTGGGATACCTGTGGTGAGGGATTTTCATCGAGTGGGTTACCTGTGGTCAGGGTTTCTACAGTGAGTGGGTTACCTGGGTCAAATGATACAGGCATCGACGTACTTGCAGTGAAATAAAGCATCTTTGTCGATGATGATAAAAGTTATAAAAGGCTGAACAACGGCTCCAACTAAGAAATCAGCCAATGCCAACGATGCAATGAGAATATTCGCAGGAGTGTAAAGCGAAGGTGTCCTGACGATAGCCAGTAAGACCAAAGCATTACCGATCACGCAAACTGGCAAGGAAACTAAATTGATAGTCATTGCAACTTTGCTTGTGTAATAAAAGACATAGGTGTCCACAAATGCAGGAGTTATGTGACCAACAGGTAGATAGATACAACTGACTTTTCGTGTCTGTAGAATTCATTTTCTCACCGAACCAAGAAGCAGGTGACGTCTCCTCCACCTTGACCAAGCTGCACTGGTTTTGGTACTGTAACAATCTTTGTTTTATAGTTTATAGAACCATGGTTACAGCGAAAACAAGTAGTATTGATTGTCTTACTGTGAACGGACGTACCAGAATTTGCTTGACGTAAGTTTCAAGGACAATTGAACTTTATGATAAACATATTACTGTAACAATCTTTGTTTCATAGTTTATAGAACCATGGTTACAGCGGAAACAAGTAGTATTGATTGTCTTACTGTGAAAGACGTGATTGTATTTGTTCGACAGTTTCAAGGACAATTTGAACTCTGCCTTCGGCATCGGCAAATAATTATTCTGCTCGCCACTGACAAATCACGATATTTTGCTCAACTTCATCCAATAATTGCTAAATAGTTTGCATGAACATCCTTCTCATGCACCCAGGACGCTTTGTAGGCTTTTTAAACAGTTATATATATATACAGTACCAAGTCGTAGAGCCGAATACTCAACTGGCGACAGCAGTTAGCTAGCAAAGCTAAAAACGACTGTCGAAAGTCCTCTCTCTTCCAGCAATATATGATGGGGTTAATACTACTACTAGTGAACTGGATGACCATTGTTAGAATGAAACAACCAAGTAAGGTGGCATTTGGCTTCTCAGAGCGAAAAAAAAGCTGTGTAACTATTAAAGCCGGCAGGTAACAGAGAATGGAGACTCCAATCACATAGCCCATGATTACTGCTCGTTTGGTTTGCGAGGCAGTTTCGGCAGATATAGCAGCCGCAGCTTGTTGGGACTGGATTTGGCGGCGATGATGTCGTACTAGGAGAAGGATTTTCAAGTACGTCGTCCCGATTGCGGAGCATGAAAGAAGCCAGATGACAATACCAATTCCCTGTGCAACTCTGAAGCTATAGATAGATAAACTCATGTTTCCAATCCAAAACATCCAGGTACACAGAGAAACAACGTAGGCTCTGGAGTGAGTGACTAGTGTGGGGTATCTGAGAGGGAAGAAAAGAGCGATGTATCTCTCGCAGCTTACAACAGCCATGCAAGTCACAGAGCTTGCAGCACAAAAGCCAGCGCAAAACATAAACGCAGGCTCTCAAAAAATAAGTTCTTCTTGAAAAAGTCTAAATAAGTTATGGCAAATTCCTTAGTAGACATCATCAAATTTGCATATTGAGATTTCAAACCTCTATAACTCATAAACGCAAGGTTCAAATCACAAAATACTGAACCCACCAACTATTCAGCTTATATTGAATAGATTTTTAAAACAATCTCATAGGGGTTAGTTGCACTTTAAATGAAAAGCAATACATCGTAAAACCGTTCAAGTGATGAACTAAACTATATTAGTAGATACCACACAAGTGAATAGTGCTTTTCGTGTGCTGTGATTGGTTAATCAAACTAGGGATATCCTTGGTTAGTATATACCACACAAGTGAATAGTGCTTTTCGTGCGCTGTGATTGGTTAATCAAACTAGGGATATCCTTGGTAAGTATATACCACACAAGTGAATAGTGCTTTTCGTGTGCTGTGATTGGTTAATCAAACTAGGGATATCCTTGGTTACTAAATACCACACAAGTGAATAGTGCTTTTCGTGCGCTGTGATTGGTTAATCAAACTAGGGATATCCTTGGTTAGTATATACCACACAAGTGAATAGTGCTTTTCGTGCGCTGTGATTGGTTAATCAAACTAGATATCTACTTGGCTATTTACCTCCGAGCAAAACAAGATGGCGTCGCGTTTCGCGAGCGTGTCTTTTTCTTCTTGAAAATAAATTTTATATATTTGGCTGGTTATTCACTTGTGTGGTATATACTAATATAATTATTCCCCTGTCGGTGAGTAGTGGTAGATATTCACCTCGCCTCTCGGGGGAAAAAAAGAAAAAAAAAAAAAAAGACGACGACGACTCGCGGCTTGGTAAATATCCACCGCTTCTCTCCTTCATGTTTTAGCCGGGACCTTGTTACCCAAACACATTTGTAAATTAGCATACAAGCTGCTAAAGATAGTGGCTTGAATATTTTACCACAATCCTTTGCGCGCCCAAAATACTACACCTGGACGCGTAAAAACATCGCAACAGGGAGTCTAGTAATCATCAAAATGTGTAAACTGTTACCAGCTATATTTGTGGCAACGTATTAGACAGTTTAGAGATGCGAGCAGTACTGATTTTGGTAACTGAAATCTCGCTCATTAATCAACGGTACAGCGAGCGACGTTGCAAGAAAAGTTACATCGTGTGTCGGATCCGAGCCTGGGTTGTTTCCATTTGGGTACCGCTGCGTTCAATATACCGGCTATACTTGAGTTATAGTCTATACAGACCGGTAGACCCGGCCTTAGTTGATATCTATCGACAAAAACAGTTTCTAAGCATAGCCAAACAGGACTGTCGAAAGTCCTGTCTCTTCCAGCAATATATGATGGGGTTAATACTACTACTAGTGAACTGGATGATCAATGTTAGAATCAAACTACCAAGTAAGGTGGCATTTGGCTTCTCAGAGCGAAAAAAAAGCTGTGAAACTATTAAATACGGCAGGTAACAGAGAATGGAGACTCCAATCACATAGCCCATGATTACTGCTCGTTTGGTTTGCGAGGCAGTTTCGGCAGATATAGCAGCCGCAGCTTGTTGGGACTGGATTTGGCGGCGATGATGTCGTACTAGGAGAAGGATTTTCAAGTACGTCGTCCCGATTGCGGAGCATGAAAGAAGCCAGATGACAACACCAATTCCCTGTGCAACCGTAAAGGTATAGATAGACAAACTCATGTTTCCAATCCAAAACATCCAGGTACACAGACAAACAACGTAGGCTCTGGAGTGAGTGACTAGTGTGGGGTATCTGAGAGGGAAGAAAAGAGCAATGTATCTCTCGCAGCTTACAACAGCCATGCAAGTCACAGAGCTTGCAGCACAAAGACCAGCGCAAAAGATAAACGCATCGATGTACTTGCAGTGAAATAAAGCATCTTTGTCGATGATGATAAAAGTTATAAAAGGCTGAACAACGGCTCCAACTAAGAAATCAGCCAATGCCAACGATGCAATGAGAATATTCGCAGGAGTGTAAAGCGAAGGTGTCCTGACGATAGCCAGTAAGACCAAAGCATTACCGATCACGCAAACTGGCAAGGAAACTAAATTGATAGTCATTGCAACTTTGCTTGTGTAATAAAAGACATTGGTGTCCACAAATGTAGGAGTTATGTGGCCAACAGGTAGATAGATACAGCTTTTCGTGTCTGTAGAATTCATCTTCAACAAACACCAAGTTTTGAAGCAATTATCATGTATTTCGAATCAATACTTGTTTGAAGGTTAGATCCACAGAGACAAAACTCAGAAGTAGCTGTGGTTCTCTTGTTATAAAAGGCATAATTGAATTTGCTTAACAGTTTTCAATTACAGTTGGCATTTCACCTGCTATGAACAATGCACTCGTGCAATTAGTTTTGATCTCATATAAGTTGAAAAGTGTCAGCGTGTTGTGATTAGTTTATTGATGTCTTGTTGAACAAGTTTCAGCCACTTACAATCACCCAGTCTGTTGCTGCAAATGTTGGTAGACTGGGTTCGAGTGTTTTGATTGGCTGAATTAGTTACACGTTTTTCAAGGTATTTGTCCTCGATGAATATAAGACTAGTGGAAATGTCATGGATTCAACGTTCTTTCTACAGCACATTTATAATATTGTCAACATTTAAGAACTGCTATGTCAATGGTTATAAGATTCGTACCCAGTATTCGGTAGAACCCGACTCCCTTCACTTCTGACTGGATCACTGGGATGTTAGAACCAACTGTGATGGAATATAATCATTGTGAATCGCAGCTGAAAGTTCAATTGTCCTTGAAACTGTCAAACAAATACAATCACGTCTTTCAAAGTAAGACAATCAATACTACTCGTTTCCGCTGTAACCATGGTTCTATAAACTATAAAACAAAGATTGTTACAGTACCAAAACCAGTGCAGCTTGGTCAAGGTGGAGGAGACGTCACCTGCTTCTTGGTTCGATGTGAGAAAATGAATTCTACAGACACGAAAAGTTGTATCTATCTACCTGTTGGTCACATAACTCCTACATTTGTGGACGCCAATGTCTTTTATTACACAAGCAAAGTTGCATTGGCTATCAATTTAGTTTCCTTGCCAGTTTGCGTGATCGGTAACGCTTTGGTCTTACTGGCTATCGTCAGGACACCTTCGCTTTACACTCCTGCGAATATTCTCATTGCATCGCTGGCATTGGCTGATTTCTTAGTTGGAACCGTTGTTCAGCCTTTTATAACTTTTATCATCATCGACAAAGATGCTTTATTTCACTGCAAGTACATCGATGCGTTTATCTTTTGCGCTGGTCTTTGTGCTTCATGCTCTGTGACTTGCATGGCTGTTGTAAGCTGCGAGAGATACATTGCTCTTTTCTTCCCTCTCAGATACCTCACACTAGTCACTCACTCCAGAGCCTACGTTGTTTGTCTGTGTACCTGGATGTTTTGGATTGGAAACATGAGTTTATCTATCTATAGCTTCAGAGTTTCACAGGGAATTGGATTTTTCGCTTGGTTTCTTGCTTGCTCCGCAATCGGGACGACGTACTTGAAAATCCTTCTCCTAGTACGACATCATCGCCGCCAAATCCAGTCCCAACAAGCTGCGGTTGCTATATCTACCGAAACTGCCTCGCAAACCAAACGAGCAGTTACCATGGGCTATGTGATTGGAGTCTCCATTCTCTGTTTTATACCAGTTGGTATTGTTACAGAAACATTTTTTAACATAGAGAAACCAAATGCCTCATTACTTGGTAGTTTGATTCTAACATTGGTCATCCAGTTCACTGGTAGTAGTATTAACCCCATCATATATTGCTGGAAGAGACAAGACTTTCGACAGTCGATTTTAGCCATGCTTAAAAAAGTGTTATCGTTGAATTGATAGGAGTCAACTCAGTTTAAAACCGTTCTTACTGAAAGCAGTTCAGTTCGACGTGAAAACGCCACTAAGTTGCCATCAATCCGACTCTGATGAAAAGACGAAACTTTTGATAACCATTTTCAGTTTGGGTTGCTAAGAACTGTCTCGTTACGTTTTTGTCGATATGACTTCGTTGTTACTGATACTGATACTGTTACTGATAGTATATATTTATGGGGGTATAACTTCGATATGGGGATTTGGTTCCTCTTTGTTGTAACCCTTTTGAATAATAATATTACTTAATGTATTATTTATTCCAATAAAGATGTTATATAAACGTTTTGGACATTTGCAATGAATTTGCAGTGTTTTTCCACTTAAAGCTTGATTGAAGCACAACCCCTTTCCTATACTCTCCTTCAATAACCCCCTCAAAAGTCTTGCGCTAAACGTCATGGCGCGCTACGCCTTAAAGGAACTGACCTGATTGACAATTCGAGATTTCTCCAGCAGATATTGATCAATCTTTGCTCCTTCGATCACCGCTGACTTGTTAAAGTGGATGTCGATGTATTTACCAAACCGACTTGAGTTGTCATTACGCAATGTCTTTGCGTTACCAAAGGCTAAATACAAACACACAAAATATAGATTTTGAAGGGAAAACCATATCACGGTGGCCTATAGAGATCATGCTACATGATTATGCTCTTGTACGTCATTGCAACCATCAATGAATCAATCAATCAATCAATCAATCGATCAATCAATCAATGAATCAATCAATTAATGAATGAATCAATGAATCAATCAATGAATCAATCAATCAATCAATCAATCAATCAATCAATCAATTAATGAATCAATCAATCAATCAATCAATCAATCAATCAATCAATGAATCAATGAATCAATCAATCAATCAATCAATTAATGAATCAATCAATGAATCAATCAATCATCATCATCATCATCATCACAACCATTATCAACAACACGATCATCAACATCATCAACATCATCGTCGCCATCATCGATCTCTACCATTGCCATCGTCATGTTCTTAATTCTTCATCTGCAACACCATCATCCTTACCTTCAAGTATTGGATTCGCATCCAGGATTTGTTGTTCAATTTTAGAATGCTGTCCACTTACAGCAGCCAGGTATTGTAAAATAATCTTGGTTGACTCAGTTTTGCCTGCGCCACTCTCTCCACTAGAGACATCAAAAACAGATGAAAACGCGCAAAACCAATTGAACCTATCTATACTATCACTACTCGCAAGCACCCACTACTCGCAAGCACCCACTACTCACAAGCACCCACTACTCGCAAGCACCCACTACTCACAAGCACCCACTACTCGCAAGCACCCACTACTCGCAAGCACCTACTACTCGCAAGCACCCACTACTCACAAGCACCCTCTACTCGCAAGCACCCATTACTCGCAAGCACCCACTACTCGCAAGCACCCACTACTCGCAAGTACCCACTACTCGCAAGCACCCACTACTCGCAAGCACCCACTACTCGCAAGTACCTACTACTCGCAAGCACCCACTACTCGCAAGCACCCACTACCCGCAAGCACCCACTACTCACAAGCACCCACTACTCACAAGCACCCACTACCCGCAAGCACCCACTACCCGCAAGCACCCACTACTCACAAGCACCCACTACTCGCAAGCACCCACTACTCGCAAGCACCCACTACTCGCAAGCACCCACTACTCACAAGCACCCACTACTCGCAAGCACCCACTACTCGCAAGCACCCACTACTAACAAGCACCCACTACTCGCAAGCACCCACTACTCGCAAGCACCCACTACTCGCAAGCACCTACTACTCACAAGCACCCACTACTCGCAAGCACCCACTACTCGCAAGCACCCACTACTCGCAAGCACCCACTACTCACAAGCACCCACTACTCGCAAGCACCCACTACTCGCAAGCACCCACTACTCGCAAGCACCCACTACTCGCAAGCACCCACTACTCGCAAGCACCCACTACTCACAAGCACCCACTACTCGCAAGCACCCACTACTCGCAAGCACCCACTACTCGCAAGCACCCACTACTCCCAAGCACCCACTACTCACAAGCACCCACTACTCGCAAGCACCTACTACCCGCAAGCACCCACTACTCGCAAGCACCTACTACTCGCAAGCACCTACTACCCGCAAGCACCCACTACTCGCAAGCACCTACTACTCGCAAGCACCTACTACTCACAAGCACCCACTACTGACAAGCACCTACTACTCACAAGCACCTACCACTCGCAAGCACCCACTACTCGCAAGCACCTACTACTCGCAAGCACCTACTACTCGCAAGCACCTACTACTCACAAGCACCCACTACTGACAAGCACCTACTACTCACAAGCACCCACTACTCGCAAGCACCTACTACTCGCAAGCACCCACTACTCGCAAGCACCCACTACTCGCAAGCACCTACTACTCGCAAGCACCTACTACTCACAAGCACCCACTACTCACAAGCACCTACTACTCGCAAGCACCCACTACTCGCAAGCACCCACTACTCGCAAGCACCCACTACTCGCAAGCACCCACTACTCGCAAGCAACCACTTGCCAATTAAATCAACTTGTTGCTACGTCTCTCTCTTACATCATCGATACATCTCCTAAAGTGCCTCCCCTCCCCTCCTCCCTCACAGGGTGGACAAACGTCTGTAGTGACCGACGTAAAGAAAATGCTCTTTTGAAAATCTTGGTACTTTGAAACGTCGGATAAAAAGTGGAAAGCAAAAACATATTGTACGGAGAATTCCCGTCTGGCCATCGTGTGTGCACGGCCCTGTATATGTCCATCTTGCCTGTCAACAAGGGTGCATGCATTCATGGTCGCATACGAGATGGTTATAATCGACTTTATCTGATCCAAAAGAACAATACCTGATGATTATGCACTGGTTATGCTCCTCTCTCTTCATGAGACTGTAAGCTTGTTCGGCTGTAGCAAATACGTGTGGCGGTAGACTACCTAGCTCCTTTCCCTGGTACTTGTTGATGTACGAGTTATCGTAGATAGGGAAGAACATGTAGGGGTTGACAGCTACTAGAACTGAACCAATGTACGTCTGAAATAAACCGCATGAATATATTAGTAATTAAGATGAAGGGAAGCAAGTTTGCCGGTGAATGTGCGTTACGTTTGGCCATCCTCTTGCATCGATCTAATAATCATCATCATCAAAATCATCATCATCATCATCAACAACATCATCATCATCAACATCATAATCATCATCATCATCAACAACAGCATCATCATCAACACCATTGACACTAGCATCGTCATCATCAACAACAACAGCATCAACATCATCATCAACATCATCATCATCAGCGGCATCAGCATTAACATCATCACAATTATTATCTGATCTGCAACACTACTTTACCCTGGCTTTATATGTGCTGACTACTACTTACATAGATTTGTGCTGTTTGATATCGTATCAAAAGGTTCCTTAGAATCCCCGCTTCACTTAAATCTCCAAGTTGAATCTTTTAAGCATAAAGCAATAGGTCAAGTCAATAACGTTTACAATTTCACTTTCACTAAACTTACGTCAACCAATCAATCAATACCAGTCTCTGTGAAACTCTCTCTCTCTCTTCCTCTCTCTCTCTCAGTCTCTCTCTCTCTTCCTCTCTCTGTCTCTCTCTGTCTCTCTCTCTTCCTCTCTCTGTCTCTCTCTGTCTCTCTCTGTCTCTCTCTTTCTCTCTCTTCCTCTCTCTGTCTCTGTCTCTCTACCGAGAATTTTGGAGATCCTCTGGTCACAGACGTTGCAAATCTCACTTTCATGCAGACACCTAATTATGACAGCTGTCAAACATGTCAAATACAATCGACCAATCAGCGAAATTTGTTAAATGATCCTGCTGCTTCGTTGATTGGTCGTTTCAATTTGACATGTTTATAATAAATGACTTTATTTCAAGAGGGTGACACGTGACCCTGTCCGCGTCATAGTGGGATTCGTAGCATCTGCGCCTGTCGTCGTTTCCTCGCTGCTTCGAGGCTCTCAAATTCAGAGAGTTTGACAGAGACTCTGCGAGACAAGAGTAATCAATCAAATGCTCCATCAGTGTTCAGCACGGAACCATACCATGTCTTGGACATCCTTTATGCTGCCTGGATGCATACGAGCAAGACTCTCGGCTTCTGATCGTTGGATCTCGATTTTCTACAAAATGACATCACATAAATACGGCAAATACTAGACATGATAACATCCCAACTATGCGATCTGTAAGGTTGTCAAGCTAAAGTGTGACACTTCATATCAGAAATTTGAAAGAAAAAAACCTCGAACTTTATAGAGTAGTCTCAGACTGAGATACAGATACACGGTGCAAAATTGCTCCTGTTGGGGGGGGGGGGGGGGGGGGGGGGGGGGGGGGGGGACTCCCATGTGATAGGGGCGGGGATGATCATCGGAAAACTTGAACTAAATTAACCCCTAAAGGAGACTATTCTGTGCATGGCTCAAGCGTTATTTGACTCCTAAAGATACCATTCTAAACCAGAAATATTACAGATTTCCTGCCTGATCGGTCTAGACCACCAACACAATATAGGTCGTTTTTATATCTTCACGAACAACCCTAAATGATACCTTAATGGCTAAAAATATTGGCGTTCCTTCGTGCGTGAACACCCTATACTAAGGGATACCAAAAACCTTAATTTACACCCGTAAAAGAGACGACCATCATTCCCGCCCTTTTCACATGGGGAGTTCCGGCCCCGTGAAAATTGCGCGCAATATATATTGCTGGCAACATGCCGATTTTAAATGTAATGTGTGTCCACTTCTGCAATATTGCACGCAATGTTGCAGAAGTAGCATCGCATTGTACTTCAATAAGTTGGCTCATGTTGCGCGCAAGAGATTGTCAAGATGAACGCACGTTGAAGGCTGAGAATGTTCAGTATAATGTTGTTAATGTTGATTGTGAGTGATGCTCACCCGTCCTTTATCATCCTTGACGACGACTACAGACGCATCCACCGACTCGACACATGCACCAATAGGGACGTTAAACTCAGTCTCGTTTCGATTCCCCTCCAACCAGACGTATTCGCCTGGAACCAGGAACGACATGGCTGGAACAACCTGGGATGATTGGAATTGAAGAACAATTATCAGTACTGAAACGATCATTGATATTGAAAGAAACACATAAATGAACGTAGCAATCACACAAGTAAACAAATAAGAAAACAAACAAACACATCGACAGACAGACAAACATGCAAAACGTTAACAATCACGACAACAAGCAAACACATAAAGAAACGTAATAAACATACAAACAATTGTCACTGAAGCGACAGACCAAAGAATAGACAGACCAAAGAATAGACAGACCAAAGAATAGACAGACCAAAGAATAGACAGACCAAAGAATAGACAGACCAAAGAATAGACAGACCAAAGAATAGACAGACCAAAGAATAGACAGACCAAAGAATAGACAGACCAAAGAATAGACAGACCAAAGAATAGACAGACCAAAGAATAGACAGACCAAAGAACAGACAGACCAAAGAACAGACAGACCAAAGAACAGACAGACCAAAGAACAGACAGACCAAAGAATAGACAGACCAAAGAATAGACAGACCAAAGAATAGACAGACCAAAGAATAGACAGACCAAAGAATAGACAGACGTGATTTTACACAGACAGACCAAAGATTATTATTACAGACCAAAGGACAGACAGACAAACGAACAGACAGACATGCAAAGAATAGACAGACCAAAGAATCCCGACAGACCAACTGAATAGACAGACCATAAGAACAGACATGGGCTTATAACCTGACAGATAAAAGAACAGACAGAACAAAGAACAGACAGTTCCAAAGAACAGACAGACCACAATGATTAGATAACAGACCAAAGAACAGACAGACGAAAGAACAGACAGACCAAAGAACAGACAGACCAAAGAAAAAAAAACAGACAGACCTAAATCTATTGACAGATAATTGTTCCTGTATACGGTACCCCAACAGGGGAGACCAAAGGACAGGGGCTTACCAAGGGGGGGACAGACTGTTAGCAGACAGGTGGGCTTATAATCAGGGAACAGGGGCTTATACCGGGGAACTTATTCAACCGTATAACAGACAGACAAAAGACACAACAGCATTCAAAAACAGACAATTAGAAAGAATTAGTGTACAGTAATGCAAAGACTTCAATACAGACCAAAGAACTCGCAATCATCCGTGAAAATAACAGAATTCTTAAAACAACATCGACCAATCTTATATAATTCATTCATAGATAGACCAAAGAACAGACTTACCTTGAATAACAGACAGACCAAAGAACAGACAGACCAAAGAACAGACAGACCAAAGAACCGACTTGCACAGTACACACAAGAACATTGACAGACAAAGAATAGACAGACCAAAGAATAGACATAACCAAAGAATAGACAGACCAAAGAATAGACAGACCAAAGAATAGACAGCCAAAGAATAGACAGACCAAAGAACTAGACAGACCAAAGAACAGACTTGACCAACCTTTTCAGACAGACCAAAGATTAGTTTACAGACCAAAAAACAGACAGACCAAACATTGTAGACAGACCAAAGAACAGACAGACCAAAGAACAGACAGACCAAAGAACCTGACAGACCAAAGAAAAGACAGACCAAAGAACAGACAGACCAAAGAACAGACAGACCAAAGAACAGACAGACCAAAGAAAAGTTCAAGACCTTCTGAAGCAGACAGACCAAAGAACAAAAAGTCCAAAGAACAGACAGACCAAACAGACGACAGACCATAATTACAGACAGACCAGAAGAACAGACAGACATCAAAGTACTTTAGACAGACCAAGCAAAGAACAGACAGACCAAAGAACAGTACAGACACAAAGAACAGACAGACCAAAGAACGAGGTACGGAGCAAACAATAGCCAGACTGAAGTAGAACCACAGGTACAGAACAAGTTCACATTAGTGTAAAGAACAGACAGACCAAAGAACAGACAGACCAAATTAGTTGTAAATGCATGATATGTTGTTTGAACAGACAGAACAGACAGACCAAAGAACAGACAGACCAAAGAACAGACAGACCAAAGACTAGACAGACCAAAGACTAGACAGGCTCAAAGACTAGACAGGCCAAAGACTAGACAGGCCAAAAAAGGTAGACAGACCAAAGACTAGACAGACCAAAAGAATAGACATGCAGACCAAAGAATAGACAGACCAGCCCGTTACAGACCAAAGAATAGACAGACCAAAGAATAGACAGACCAAAGAATAGACAGACCAAAGAACTAGACAGACGTGATTTTACACGGTGTAGAAATAAAAAAGTATTATTATTACAAACTAGCCAAGGACAGACAGACATACGGACAGACAGCCATGCATAGAGATACATATATAGACCGTAGAATCTCAGTTATAAGCCCTGGGCTTATATAAACTTCATAAGGGTTATAACCTGGGGGCTTATAAAAGGAAGGAAAAAACGACTGAAATCCGTTCTCAGATTAAAAAAACCCACAATGATTACAATAACAGTAAAAGCTTTGAAACACGAATGCATTCAGAAAAAAACCTTATATCAGTCTCGTCTGCACCTAATCTATTGCCTGATAATTTGTTCCTGTATACGGTACCCCATATGGGGAGGAGTAAATGGAGGGGGCTTATAACAGGGGGGGCTTATAACTGTTAGCAGACAGGTGGGCTTATAATCAGGGGAGGAGGGGCTTATAACCGGGGGACTTATTCAACCGTATAACGGACAGACAAACAGACACAAATGCATTCAAAAAGAGTAATTAGAATAAGTCAATTAGTGTACAGTAATGCCAACCACTTCAATACAGTATTGTATTTACTCGCAATCATCCGTGAAAATAAAACAATTCTTAAAACAACATCGAATTTTCATCTTATATAATTCATTCATAGATATTATTAGTTTCCTATTTCTTATCCTTGAATAACTGCCATAAATTTCCGTAAATATGAAAACTGGAATGATTTCAACGCTTTAGTCAATTACTGTAAGTACCGACTTGCATCAGTACACACATACAACATTGAATATTCAGTGAATTGTTAATCGAGTCATGTAAAATATAACATAACTTTGGCTTTTTTACCCACACCAAACAAGCATTGAAAGTGTTAATTTGACTTTAAAAAGCCTTGGAATACCTCGTTTTTCTTGCTCTACCTTTTCTGCAATAAAGATTCCAAGATTAGTTTAATAGAACTGAAAAGTCGAGTTCCAAACATTGTATTATAAACGCTGCAATATATAATTTACATATAGAAATTCAACGTGGCTTACTTTGAAGTTCCTGACTGTTTTACTTGTCCAAAGACGATGAAGTTTGTAGTTGTGAAAAAGCTTGAAAGACCTCGAAGAGAAATTAATTATCCTACACAAAGTTCAAGAATCTTCTGGAAGCAGATATGTTGTTTGACGGCGAAAAAAGTCATGATTGGGACAGTGCGTTACAGACGACAAGTGAATTATAATTACTGTGCAGTGGCAGAAAGGATGAATTCATCCTACTGGAGTACTTTAAGGCTACACCATTAGCAAAGAACGAAAGATAAGCGTACATGTACAATTCACGGAATACTATACGGTTCACCGAACGAGGTACGGAGCAAACAAAAGCCAGCATCAAGTAGAACCCATTCTTTTGTGAAAAATACAATTATTTATTCAGCCCGAGTCACGCTCGAAAGATATCGGAGCGACTTGCATGCACTTTATAGGTTTTTTTTAAACGAACTCCGGCTCCCGAGTATATTTATGTATTTCAAGGTTCAAAGAGCGGGAGTATATAGTCAAACTTCAGAATTTAGTAATTACATAAAAACACATTTTTTTGTTGTATTTAGTTTACCAGGGCACCCATTGATATCAGCATCAGCTGAAGGGTTTACCCTGGCTGAAGATTATTATTATTATATTATTATTATTATTATTAATTTTGACGTTATGGGAAAAATATAGATTATAAAATAACTTTTATATAACGCGCGCTCTGATTGGCTGATTAGCCGTGTTTCATGAGGCTATGCAAACACGGTTTTCGGCCAAGACATGTCAAAGAGCGATTCAGTGAACAACATTTGTTTGTTGTCAAAAATCATTTTATTTACTAAATACATTCTCCCAAACTTCCCCTCGGTTTGCATAAGCCTGTGCAAACACGGAAAACAAATAACAGATTTCATGGGCAAATTTCCATCTCCTTTCCCGTTTCCCTTTCCTACTCATTCCCTTTCCGTTTCTCTTTCCTACTCATTCCCTTCCCGTTTCCCTTTCCTACTCATTCCCTTCCCGTTTCCCTTTCCTACTCATTCCCTTCCCGTTTCCCTTTCCTACTCATTCCCTTCCCGTTTCCCTTTCCTACTCATTCCCTTTCCGTTTCCCTTTCCTACTCATTCCCTTTCCGTTTCCCTTTCCTACCCATTCCCTTTCCTAAGTAAGGACAATAGTAATATTATTGTTATTTATTTAAGAAAAGTTACATAAATATACACCAGAACTGAAGAAGAAGTGCTGCAAAACTCGCGCTGCCACTCAATGTTGTAAAAACAATGTCTTGAAGGCAGTGTTTACAATCACTGAATAACGTTGGTAGAAACCCTATCCTTTAGTTCCAACAGTCTGAAGGCAGTGTTTACAATCACTGAATAATGTTGGTAGAAACCCTATCCTTTAGTTCCAACAGTCTGAAACAAAACAAACTACATTAAAGTATTGCAAGTTTACATCCCGGCCACCTGCAAGCACATACACTTATTGTTATTAAAACCTCTACACAATGGTCGGGGGATTATTGAGGTGGGAGGGGGGAGGGGGGGGGGGGGTTTGCTCCCCCACTTTTAGCCAAAATGTTTGTCACAATAAGCTGTTGTCTGACTGATATACCAGTCTACCAGTATATCCAGCCCTCCCCCCCCCCCCCCAACTTTCAAGGGTACTTTGTGGTTGTGGTCCCTGTCAAAGCAATATTTATCTCAATAGTCTTTCGTTCGCTTGTGGTTGTCTTCAAGGGAGGTGTGATTACCTGTTGTTGTTTTGTCAGCCATACTGTATTGTTAGTACGTTTTTTGTCAGA
This sequence comes from Actinostola sp. cb2023, assembly GCA_033675265.1. Taxonomy (NCBI): domain Eukaryota; kingdom Metazoa; phylum Cnidaria; class Anthozoa; order Actiniaria; family Actinostolidae; genus Actinostola; species Actinostola sp. cb2023. The sequence goes on along the minus strand of JAUJYZ010001255.1, from coordinate 809,677 downwards.
CTGCATCTTCTTGAGCTCGTCTTTAAACTTTCCCCATCGGTCTTGCATCCTCAACTGTCGTGTTCCTTGACTGGATATCCTGATATGGATTGATAACATGTGTACAATAAAACTAATAGCGACAACAGGGGAGTAGTGAGAGGATTGGGGCAACTCACTGATAAAAGCACTCAATATAATAAAATAATAAAAATAAATAAAAAAATACAATAATTCAATAAAAAATTTAAAAAAATTTCACTCATAAATTTTAACTCGATTATCTGTAATACTGGATACATGTATTAGAGAGGACCCCTCCCCTCCTCTCCCCTAAGTTCACCCTTTCGACATACCTGTCCTGGACGAGTGAGTTCATACTCGTCTCTATGGTATTATCTAATCCATATGGTTCATTCACTACAGCCATTCTCCAATATCGATTGAAGGAGGGGAATGAGTGAAGAGGGAACGTGAATACTGTAGATATCTATCAATGATAAATAAATTTATATTATCACAAAGTAGAAAAATAGGACAACGATAACAGTGAGGACCAAGTGAGGATGATGATGATGGTGATGACAGTGAGGATAACGATGATGATGGCAATGACAACGACGATGATGGTGATGACAGTGAAGATGATGATGACAATGTCGATGATGGTGATGACAGTGAGGATGATGATGACAATGATGATGGTGATGACAATGATGATGATGACAGTGATGATGGTGATGACAATGACGATGATGGTGATGACAGTGAAAATGATGATGATGACAGTGATGATGGTGATGACAATGACGATGATGACAGTGAGGATGATGATGACAATGATGATGGTGATGACAATGACGATGATGACAGTGAGGATGATGATGATGATGACATTTATGATGATGATGATGACTGATAATGATGAGTGTAGATTCTCACACAATACTTACTGTTGCATCTTCTTCCTCAGCATCCTCATCTTGGCAAAAGCCTAAAAGTAATAATCAAATAAAGTTACAGAAGTTGAGTTTAACCTGGTACAAGTTGTAATTAACCAACTCTGATTGTATATGCATGTACACTGTACATTGCTGTAAATATTGTACCTTTGAGTACAAGGACCTGTCCATCAGCAGAAATACATGGAGAAGACAATACATCCACCAAGTATGGCTGAGGTAATTCTGCATGGCATATGGCTGTGTAGGATGTAGTGTCATAGAACGTTATATGCCCACTCTCCTTGCAGGCAGCCACCTGTGAACAAACATAATATTTCCAATAAAATAGACTCACTGTGTAAAGACACTGACACACAGTGCAACATCAATATTGCAAAAACCCGCATATACGAAACTGCAGATTAAGAACCTCCTGGCTGAAATTTAGCCAATTAAGCACCCAATATATAAGAACCAGTTCAGCCGCAAATGAAGCAATGATGATGGATGTTGCAGAAGTAGGATCACCATGTACTTTAGTAAGTTTGGTAATATTATAATTAAATATGCAGTTGCTTTGGTAACATGGTACATGCTGCAATCGTGTTGCCAGCTGTGCCTGTACCTTAACAGCCAATGCTCCAGCAATATGATTGCAGTATGTGTCCATGCACGTCTGCAATTGCCCTGGTCAAGCACTTATCGTTATGTCTCTCAGGAAAAGGGTAAGGAGGAGGGAGAAGGAGAAATAAAGGTTCTTTTATGAAGATGAACAAGATGAAGGCAAGAAGAAGAAGAAGAAGAGATAGAAGAAAAAGAAGAAGAAGAAAAAATGAAGAAGAAGAAAAAGAAATGATGAAGAAGATGAAGAAAATGTATTTTAGAAGAAGAAACAAGAAGAAAATTGCAGAAGAAGATGCTGAAAAAGAAGTTGCCAGCTGAAGCCTGAACCTTAACAGCCAAGAAGAAAAAAAGAAGAAGAAGACAAAGAATTGCCAGGTCAAGCACTTATCATTATGAAGAAGAGAAAAGGAAGAAGAAGAAGAGAAAAAAGAAGAAGAAAAGAAGAAAGAAGAAGAAGAAGAAGATGAAAAAGAAGAAGAAGAAGAAGAAGAAAAGAGAAGAAGAAGAAAAAGAAAAAAAGAAGAAAGAAAAGAAGAAAAAGAAGAAAAAGAAGAAAAAGAAAAAGAAGAAAAAGAAGAAAAAAGAAGAAGAAAAGAAGAAGAAGAAGAAAAAGAAGAAGAAGAAAAAGAAGAAGAAGAAGAAGAAGAAGAAGAAGAAGAAGAAGAAGAAGAAAAGAAGAAGAAGAAGAAGAAGAAGAAAGAAGAAGAAAAAGAAAAACAAGAAGAAGAAGAAAGAAGAAGAAGAAGAAGAAGAAGAAGAAGAAGAAGAAGAAGAAGAAGAAGAAAAGAAGAAGAAAAAGAAAAAGAAGAAAAGAAAAAAAAGAAGAAAGAAGAAAAAGAAGAAGAAGAAGAAGAAGAAGAAGAAGAAGAAAAAGAAGAAGAAGAAAAAAGAAGAAGAAGAAGAAGAAGAAGAAGAAGAAGAAGAAGAAAGAAGAAGAAAGAAAGAAGAAGAAGAAAAAAAAAGAAGAAGAAGAAGAAAAGAAAAAAGAAGAAGAAGAAGAAGAAAGAAGAAAAAAGAAGAAGAAAAAGAAGAAAAAGAAGAAAAAGAAGAAGAAAAAAAAGAAAAAGAAGAAAAAAGAAAAGAAGAAGAAGAAAAAAGAGAAGAAGAAGAAGAAAAAGAAGAAGAAGAAGAAGAAGAAGAAGAAGAAGAAGAAGAAGAAGAAGAAGAAGAAGAAGAAGAAGAAGAAGAAGAAGAGAAGAAGAAAAAAGAAGAAGAAGAAAAGAAGAAGAAGAAGAAAAGAAGAAGAAAGAAGAAGAAAGAAGAAAGAAGAAGAAGAAGAAAAAGAAGAAGAAGAAGAAGAAGAAAAAGAAGAAGAAGAAGAAAAAGAAGAAGAAGAAGAAGAAGAAGAAGAAGAAGAAGAAGAAAAAGAAGAAGAAGAAGAAAAAGAAGAAGAAGAAGAAAAAGAAGAAGAAGAAGAAAAAGAAGAAGAAGAAGAAGAAGAAGAAGAAGAAGAAGAAGAAGAAAAGAAGAAGAAGAAGAAGAAAAGAAGAAGAAGAAGAAAAAAGAAGAAGAAAAAGAAGAAGAAGAAGAAGAAAAGAAGAAGAAGAAAAAGAAGAAAAAGAAGAAGAAGAAGGAGAGGAGGAGGCAACGGAAGAGGAGGAGAAGAAGAAAGGGCGACCTCTGAGGGGCCTGTTCTCCACTAAACTACAGTCATACCACTTGTGGAGTCTTGGACAATGTACACACTGATGTTATGATATCACGCTGAATAGCAGATCTAAAATGGTGACAGAAAATTAGACAGTCAAGTGCCTGTTAAAAGTAATGTTGTCTTCTCAACTCACTCTTATTCCCATCTTTGATGTTCTGTATGACTCCATCAACCATGCACATAGATATACATGTACATGTACAATGTAACTGTTAAAAACTTCTTGTTCCCTTTTTGGTAGCGGTGCAAGATCCTTATACATTGAACATGTGTATCTAAAAGGTTCATTTATTTATTCAATATGTTGTACCTGAATTGTCAAAGATGGATGGGGACAGGGTGGGACTGGGTAGTCGCAACACCCTTGGATCTACCTATAGATGCAATATCCTTCGACCTACACTGTACCATCACTTACTTGTCAATCAAAGGCTTCACTGGTGGACAGTAAGCAACCCCACATTGAACTACGCTAAAGCTGCCATTATCACATGCTACAGCAAGATTTGCAATGGAAATCGGGACCGACAAATAAGAAGGCTGATCGTCTGTGTAGGGCTGGGTGAATCCACTTGGTAAGAAGTGCATAAAAGTAATATTGGCCTGGTTAGTTACAGAACACACCCTTAGCAGGACACCTGGAAAATGTTCAAGAAAACTTAGTTATCGAACAGATTAAATCAACCAGTTTGAATGAATGGCTCAAGCAGTTTCAAGAAACTAACTGAGATAATAGGTCCATTTAAATGAGAGAAAATATGCATTAAAATTGAAGTACATGTACCAGACAGATAGTCAGACACACAGACATAGTCAGACAGAGTTTGTACAGATAGGACACAGATTACAGTTACTTGTTACTACTTACAAGTACATGTATTTATACAAACCTCTATGAACATCCCACACAGCTACGGTTCCATCTTTCAGTCCTAGTGCCATTACAGACAGACATTCACTTATGGCACTGATGTGGATCTGTTGTGCATTGGGCCACACTACATCTGGCTTGATCTCTAGATCTGTGTAGCAAAAACCAACATCATATCCATAACCTACATACACTGTACACATATTTCAAAAAACGTTGATAACAGTCGATCTGAAATGGATGATCTGAAACTTTAAAATTCATGTTAACCTCCGCCATATCTCGTTCGAACATAAAGCGTGATTCCAAGCTTGAGGTCGAATGAATGAATTTCACATGTTACTAACGAAAAACCCTCAGTTTCCCATAATTTGTCTTGATCTCAGATCGCTGTACATCTACAGCTATAGTCCGGCAGCCAAACCCTCATTTTTCGCAGAACCTTGCAGTAGCTTCCATACAATATTTTTTTGCATATTATTTTAGTTTAGGGTCTCTACTTTAAAAATCTGATTGATGACACCTCATCACCTTTGGGCATCAAGAGTTATAAAGCGCTTATTCACCCCATTCAAAACGAGAATTGGGAACCCTGTGGTGAAATACGCTTGTTGTGTTAATTGGGATGTAAAATAATTTTTCAGTTGCAAGTTTCATAATAACGACTAATTAGATGTACAATAAAGTTGTAAAATGATTCACACAACCCTTGGAATAACCAATTTAAACTATGTGGCCTGGAAACTAGTGCCCAGGCCACATCTTTACCGAAACTGTAAGTATTTCCTTCCAAATTAGGCCAATCAGTAAATTGACTCCAGATCGGTGATATTTATAAATTGTGCTTTAGACTATTCAGATTTCTTATCTATATATTTTCGGATCATCATTTTCACGTATATTTAGCCCAGTTCTTAGTTAAATAACATGTGTTTCGAAATTCTCGGATCGGAACGAATATAGCTCCAAATCCTGTATTTCAACAATATTTTGTAATATATATTTTTGCCAGATTCTAATTAACATTTAGACTACGAGTTCAAGTTTTCTATGAGTCAATAGTCAACGAGGCGCGTAGCGTCGAGTTGACTATTTGAACTCATAGAAAACGAGAAGGAGTAGTCTAATTGTTATAGTCAGTAGAAACCAACTAGCATATACTACCTTGTTTTTGTTCAAAACGCCGGCTTTTTCGCTACTCACTATCTATCACTCAATAGATAGTGAGTAGTTAGCTAAATTAAGTGCTACAGTGAGATGTGTATCGTAGAGATTTGTCACTATCGTAACGTTGTTGCAGCTTTCTTGTAGTACACATAACGCGATGTTTCTACTTTTTTAGCTCCCAATAGTTTGTACTAAAATGGCAGAAAACCAGTGTATCTTTAAGGGAAAGTTTCACTGTGACGACAAGGGTGATCTGATGAAAGCAGGCCCGGCACGTATCCAGACTATCATTAAGATTAGTAAAGAATACAAAGACGATATCCATATTACACATGCCGAAAAATTAAGTGATGACCCAAGCCTATATATAGAGTGTCACTCTACTGTGTATCCTTGTATACGATGGCTGGCTTGCTGATTCAGTAGGGAGAACACGTTTTTATGGCGACTCAAATGATGCTGTGACGTATATACAAGGATACACAGTAGAGTCGCCATTAAAACGCGTTCTCGCTACGGAATCAGCAAGCCCGGCAGCCATTAAAAAAGCAACGTCGATCAGATGCACCAACGTTTCGATTTAAAGACGGCACTGTCTTTTTTGTGGCGAGCAATGTGACATAGAAATAGATAAAAAACATCCAGATCGATGGAAAAAGCAGTATTATGGCGAACCGCCTATGCAAGTGCTGGCCAGAAGTCGTCCAAGGAGTCCATTCCAGATGCATGCATGCTTACAGCGAAATGATACAATAATTGTCAGCCAAGTTAGACTTAGAGTTGAAGGTGCGCTAAGTGACTTGCATGCTGCTGATGCGCGCTATCATGTCAATTGTATGACTTGCTTCATGTCTCCTAAGCCGGTCGATCTCTGCTGCCAAAAACAGTACAAACGTAGACGAACCTGCAGATCTAGCATTTGATCAAGTAATTGATGAGATGAAGAAAGACGTTTGTGGAACACAAGTGAGCTCAACAATACCAGCTATTTGGGGGTAAAGCGGCTTTACTTGACACGAAGATCCCTATTAAAGAAGATCCAAGACCACTTTTTACTGAGATGATATTGCATGCAGTCCTCTCCTCGTCAGGAATATCTAGTGTGATTGTCTTTAGAGACAGTGCTTCGAATGTACTGAATCTTACTTTTGAAGCAGAAGATGACCAACAATATCTTTTGATTGAGAATTAGAAGTTTGGGAAAACAATTTACAATGAGATCAAGCGTTACGAAATAAGAATCACGAAGGAGGACATGTCGAACGGCCAGTTAGCCACTGAACCTCAATGGATCTTCTGACGGCATTGACAGATGACTTGAATAACACACTATGCTACCAGCTCTTTTGATAGGTAACATCATTACCAGTGTTTTATCCAACAAGCCTACAATCTGAAGAAATTCCAAGTCACTCATCAATCAACTGGACTCTCAGATGTTCTAGCATCGACATATTTGCTGTGGTACCAAAGATGCTTTCGATCTCTGGTAAGAAATTCCCGCAAAATGTCAGGGCAATGAGGCTTGTCGTTGAAGAGTTGCTAAGAAGAACCATATGAGCAGTGGCAATATTCATACCATGGAAGAACCGTTAGCACGCTTAGACAATGCTGCTATAGCTAGTACAAGCAAGAAATCAAAGTTGTGGGTCGACTGCTTCATTAAGCCGGTTTTCATAATGATGCTGTACGTGCGAGCCAAGAGAGAAGCTGACTGGTCCCTTCATTTGGTAGCTGTGAAGCAAATGCTGCCATACTTCTTTGCATCTTTTCATGTAAACTATGCCCGATATGGCCTCTACTATCTGCGCTCAATGGAAAGCTTGGGGCAAGAGGAGCTTTCGAAGTTCAGGAAAAGAGAGCATATGTGATGCATCATTTTCCAGGGCTTTGGAACGGCATTTGGAGTGACATGTTCATCGAGACAACTTTTATGCACTATGGTCATGGCCCAGGTGGCATTGTTGGAATCACGCTGAAGCCCGAAACGCTGAAGACATGGGTCCTTGGTCTCCACATCTGCTGTCGTTTGAAACAGGCCATCGCTGAAATTGTTGGCGGCATTAATGTGCAAGACACTCACAAAGAGGAGACAAAGGCAAGAATAGCGTCCGATGGTAAACTTAAGATTCGCTTATATCCTTATGCGCAAAATAAGTTGCATACTAATGAAATATTGCAAATCTCGAAATTACGACTTGGGTACCCTGTGGTTTTGCCCGAACTACTATCAATATTACTAAGAGTGCCGAATTTCACACTTTAGGCGATGTAACATGCACACTAGTCCATAGTGAGTGAGAATATACATTTGAGGGTTAAATGTACCCAGTTTAGATATTTTAATGCATGTTTCTGTGAATTCATGACGCGGGTACCCTGTGGTTTTTCTGCATTTCAATCGGCCCTCCATAACTCCTGATGCCCAAGGATGCCAGACTGTCATCATTTAGATTATTGTTAAGCATCATGTCTTTGCCAAGAATTCACAATAAAACGTTGTATGGAAGTAAGTGCAAGGTGTTCCGCTCTGGCTGCCGGACTACTACATGTATTAGATATCTCTGGGGAAGAATCATGCAGGACTTGATCCTGTATGAAGGATGACTTTTTGCACTGAAACAGAGGTCTGTGCGGCACACCCCTAGCTACCTTTATTCTGGTAGGACCATTCAGACACATATTTCAAACTTTATACAAACCACTGAACTGTCTTACCTTTAGCTGCTTTGACAAGCGAGTAGATGAACAGCTGAGTCCCTCCTGACCACCAAACAGCTATTGAATTTGTCTTATCTTGGAAAAATATCAAGAGCTTTATAACAGTCTTTCACATATTAGGTAAAGTAAAGTGTTATTGTACGTGGTACAAGTAGTTGATTTGCTCAAGCGTTTGTAACTTTCTCTTTACGGAAAAAATTCCCATTACATGGCCAACCACCATTCAGTGGCCATAGAGTATATATCATTTCCCCAAGGGTGGTCATTTAATAGTTGTTTGACTATAGAGTCATTTTCGTATGAGTGGGAAACCTACAATATGGAGTTACGGTCACGGTATGGAATCAAACACATTTTATTCAACCAATCACAGCACGCAAAATCATTTCTCAACCAATCAAAATGCTTGGATACGGCATGATGATGGTGCGATACGGTCACCGCACGGCACAAACTGTACCGTAACTACTTCCCACTCATACGAAAACCACTATAATAAGCAATGTATCCTTTCTTATTAGACAATTAAAACTGGTCCATAACAGACTGATTGTCATGTATCAATGAGGAATTGCATTAGTATTGATAACAGTACATATAGTGTTTACCTATATTATTATAAATAAGTATTAGGTACATGTACAGTGTATACATGTATACTTACTAGGTGCTGTGTCTAAACCAGCTGGAACAAACTTTCCTGGTTTCAGAAAGTGAAATTTAGGTGTGCTGATGAAAAAATGGATGAAATACAATATTAAAAAAAATATTAAAAAAAATAATTATTATTTTCAATTGAAGGGCTCGCTGCAAGAACTACATACATGTATGTAATTCACTTACTTGTTCTTGCAGGGACACCTTTGATTATTTGAAACTTATTTTCTGAAATTTTCTGACAAGTTTACATGTATTTTTTCAAAGGACATTATAAATAGAATGGTGCAAGGACCAGGACGGCAAAAGCAAAAAAGTTGAACCACAATGATGATGTACATGTATTGTACACTCTACATGTATGATGCCATTTGATGCATTGATGATGATGATGATTACGAGATCTCACCTTATTTTCTGGTCTTCACTCTCATCAGTGAGATATTTGACCAGTGGTTGATGAAGGCTCTTAAAGGTCATGTCAGAATGTTCAAAGTATGGTGCCATTAACACATGATTATTGCCAACACCAAAGACGTTGCTCTCAGAATCAATGGCTTTCAATGCTGCAGCATAGTTTGTAGCAGTGCAGGGCCCTACAGGTGCTGAAGGACGTACTCTCAGTAAAGGTGTGGGTTTGGTGAATGAGGACTGAGTGGGGGTCCCTTGGGAAGATTCTGATCTTGAGTTTGGCGGTGACTAAAGGAATTAATTTGAAAATGCATATGAATAAATGGGTCAATCACTCCTGCAATCATCATTATTGTACAGTACAGGGATTGAGATACATGTACATGTAGCATTGAAACAAAGCTTAGCCTTAGATAGATATTGCACAATTGTACAACTTTCATCTAGCACTAGGGGGAGGGGAAGGGGTGGATGTACATGTATAACTGTAAACTCTCTCTAAGTCAGACATCCTCATTCTGACCACATTTTGCTGTCCAGCTTAGCAAGGTGTCTGCCTTAGTAAAACAGTGCATCAGGAACCAGACAATGTCTGTCTCAGATAGGTGTCCAGCTTACAATGCAGATGGGTGTCTGTCTAGACAGAGTAATGTAATACATACAGACAGTGTTTGTCCAACTTACAATGTACATGTAGATGGGTGTCTGTCTAGACAGAGTAATGTAATACATACAGACAGTGTTTGTCCAGCTTACAATGTTCATGTATATGGGTGTCTGTCTAGACAGAGTAATGTAATACATACAGACAGTGTTTGTCCAGCTTACAATGTACATGTACATGTAGATGGGTGTCTGTCTAGACAGAGTAATGTAATACATACAGACAGTGTTTGTCCAGCTTACAATGTACATGTAGATGGGTGTCTGTCTAGACAGAGTAATGTAATACATACAGTGGAGGAATTGACAGATCCAGTCTCTTGTTCTTCTGTTAATTTTGCATTCTCTGTCAGACTGCTATCCATAGTTCCTACATCATGTGGGTCTGCAACTACTGGCTTCTTCAACTTGGGAGCTTGGAGTGAAGATTCAGCCTCCTTCATCCATGTTTCCTTTGGAATCCTGAGAACCTCAAGCCAACTGTCCTTCCCTGTTACACTCCACGCTATCCCAACATAACCGGCATCATCAGATAGTTGAATTAATGAAAGTGTTGCTTGCTTACTGCTCTCGTCAGTGAAGAGTTTAGCGAGCTGCAACTGGTCTCCAAAATAGCAAAACAGTTTACCAACACCACTGCTGTCCAAAGTTGCTAACACATAGAAACCTTCTTGAAGAAGACAAGCACTCATTTCAATCACGTACTTTGCTGAGGGATCTTCGTAGCTCGCCAGGCACTGTCCTATGAGTGCTTCAACTACAGAAAGCCCTTCACTGTGAGCAACGAATAAGTATTTTCCAACATTATCGCTGCACATACACGATGGCTGCACCAAGTCAAATAGTGGCCTTGCACAGTCGTAAATAGGCAAGCATTCCTTGGATAACTTTAGAGCTTTATCATCCTCTAGTCCCTCTATCACTGCCCAGACTTGATCAAAAATATAATTCACAGTTTTGTCAATGAGACGAAAAGGCTGAGGCAAAACATCAAAGATCTGTTCTGGATCAACAAGAAATTCGTCTTCTCCTTCATCGTCTTCGGGAGGAGGGGAAACGGGCTTTTTAGACTTCTTCGTTCGCATAATAAGGTATTGAGCTTTCTAATGAAACAAGGTGGTGTCAATTATGAGCCTTTTTGTACAAGAAAACTCGCAAACACTTTATAAACTCAATTTGTTTATCCGCCATTTTTTACTTGACAACAAGAACTAGTGCTCAGTCTTCTCTCCAAAGTTCACCACAGGAACCCCAAACGAATACAAAAATTAAAAATACCTTTTTTATCAACTAAAAGATTGAGAAATCAAGCGAGTAAAGTCTTTACTTAAAACTATAAGGCTTTTGATGCGTAAAATTGTGAAAGAAATACGGAAAAAAAAACAAGGGAAAATTTGGCGCCTTTACTACACAGGGAACCCAGTTAGTGTTATCGGGATTCCTGTTCTTTTCACAGTAAGTCCAAGGGAGCAAAGGTTAAAGTCAGGATAACACGTTTTTTTCTTTGTCTTTTGGCACGATCTCCTCTAAAAGTCACGATGGATGTTGTATCTGCCATTGTTAAATACAATCAACAGACTCTAGGTCGTGATAAGCTTTGCAGGTAAGACATATATACGGTCAAAATACTGAACCCAATCACAGTCAAAAATTGCCATGTTGTGACGTGGTTGGTGTGTACGGTATGTGTTTATAATAACAGTTATTCAGCAATCCTCCATCACTGTCGGCAAACACTTTCTACTTATTACAATCTTATTCACTTTAGTTATCCAATCGAGCACTTGAAGATAAATATTTTGACATCGCTTGGTGAACATTTTCGTGATGTTTATTTAAGAATATAAGCCTGACCATCACTCAATGATAGCATTAAATGTTAATTTTAGACTGCATTGATAGAAATATACTATACTAAAGTAAATTATAGCAAGTATATAGATATATATACTAATACATTATAGAGATCGGCAAGGTATAAAAGCATACAATGTACATACAATGTATCAATTAATATTTTAGTCCTGGGTGTGTGTGTGTTGTTGGCAGAAATTTTGAAAATGACCCCTAAAAGGTCAGGACATTTGAACCGTGAACACTTAGGTTTTTTCTAACAAATATATATATAAATTAGCGATTGAGCAAATTGATCAGAAAAATGATTTATTTTGATCACTAAGTGTATTTAAACTCAATGCTCCATTTGAGAGGCTATGAGGCAATAGAAAGTTCGGAAAAAAAAAGTTAGAAAAAACTCGAAGTGTTCACGGTTCGAGTGTCCACACTGTAATGCATAAAGTTACAGAGTATAAAAATTAAAGCCATTATGATTTTTCTAAGCTTACATATGAATTTAGTAATTTCAATATTGCATCAAGGATGATACATTAATACTCAATATTTTTTTTGATATTTTTCTTATGAAATTGGGGTCAATCTACATGGGAGGAGGTAACCTGAGTATCAGGCTTTTTTGGCAGAAGGGGAGAGAAAAAGAAAGGAGGAAGAGAAGGGAAGAAAAGCCTGACACAGACCTATTGATTTGAGCCTTCCGCCCCCTCGCAGCACGATACATATATCTGGAAATAACAACCAATCAAAATCACTTCCGCTTTGCCAACTGTCATGTCAAGACTGTCGTATGTCAAGGAGCTTGACCTTCAGTGCTGTTGGAGTTTTTAAAACCGTTTCAGTACGTTCTACAAGCACCATTTGTATCTTCTTCAATTTGGTTTTATCGTGCTACCCTCGTTAAATAAAGTCCTTACTTACTTACAAGATGAAACTAAGAAACAGCTGATAAATCAGCCTGTCGGCAAACCCCAAGCACGTCGTTTTTGTTAGTTTGAAGACAAAGTTCTTGTTATTTCTTCAATTCAATTCCAGGAAAGGCTTCATAGCTCCTTCTAGAGCCTGTCTAAATTATTTTCAATCATAAATAAAAGCCGGAAATCGAGCTTATTCTTGTAGAATACGATGTATCATTTCCGGTCGGCTGTGACGTTTCCCTGGGGACGTTTCAAGCCTTTGTGTTTTATCCAATCATGCCAACGTCCAGAGTCTGGACGGCTGACACGGGCAGATCAATGCCCTTGTGTCAGGCCTTCTTCCTCTTTCTTCTCCCCGGGCCTCTCCCCCTCCCCTTTCCTTTTTGAAGGCCTGATACTCAGGTTAGGGAGGAGGGGTATGTTGTTCTGACAGATCGGTTGAACTACAGTAAAATGGAAGGTTCAATCTACATCTACATTAGGGGGGTCCTGCAAAGGGGGATATAGCCATCACTGCAAGACATGGGGGGGGGGGGGGGGGGGGGGGGGGGGGGGGGGGGGGGGGGGGGGGGGAATCATTATTATAACAAGTACACATACATGATTTATTTATAATTACATAATAATTGTACCAACATTCTAAGAGTTTCAGAGCTTGTAATGTTGATGCTCTGTTTGACACCCACTCCTCCTTCCCAAACATTGTTCTGTAAATTGTAAAAAGTGAAAAAAAAGTCACTGTTATTTCCATGTCAGTGACTTTTTTCCCCGTTACTTTTTACTATTTTACAGAACAACATTTGGTTAAACCTGAATTAGGCAGCTGATAAAGTGCTGATAAAATGTTGATGCTCTGTTTGACCCTAACCCCCAGGGGGGGGGGGGTACTCGGGGGTATCAGTGACAGGTAGGTGCGAAGACCTTTTTCGGGTTTGAAATTCGCAGCTTGGGACATTTTTTGGGTTAGCAATTTTCTGGTGGACTTTTTTTGATATAAAGATTTTGACAAGGACTTTTTGGGGGTTTATAAAAATGATATCCTACCATTCTTGATTTTATGCGGAGAAAAAAATGTACTTTTTGGGGGGTTACGTTGTGGGCCGTTGGACTTTTTTGGGGTCTTGTTTTTGCGTAATGGACTTTTTTGGGGTTAAAAAGTTTGGCCTCATTTGCACCTCCCCATCACTGATACCCCTGAGTACCCCCCCTGGGCCCTACCCCTCATTCCCCAAACATTGTTTTGTAAATTATTAGTAAAAAGTAATTATTATTTCCATGTCAACCTAAAATAGTTGACACAGGGTTCCTAGTAATACTGACATATTTGTGTATTACATACAGGACCATCCAGTATGGCTCAAGGTTGATGGGGTATCTATTGGAGATAGCTGGTGCAAGTAAAGACCTTGTTCAAAATGCCAAGAACCTGGATAAACACGCTAGTACTTCTAGAAAAAGTAAATCTATTCACAGTTTCCTTTGTTAGTTATAGTAGTACTCAATGAGTGACTGCAGTCAAATCTCTACTAATGTCACCTCTACACAACAACCACCTCTACACAATGGCCACCTCTACACAATGGCCACCTCTACACAACAACAACCTCTCCACAATGGCCATCTATACACAACGGACACCTCTACACAACAACCACCTCTACACAACAACCACCTCTCCACAACAACCACCTCTACACAACAACCACCTCTCCACAATGACCACCTCTACACAATGGTCACCTTTGCACAATGGTCACCTTTGCACAATTGCCACCTCTACACAACAGCCACCTCCCCACGACTACATGTACATCTACATACCGGCCACCTCTACACAACAGCCACCTCTACACAACAACCACCTCTACACAACGGCCACCTCTCCACAACAACAACCTCTACACAACGGCCACCTCTACACAATGGTCACCTTTGCACAATTGCCACCTCTACACAACAGCCACCTCTCCACAACAACAACCTCTACACAACGGCCACCTCTACACAATGGTCACCTTTGCACAATTGCCACCTCTACACAACAGCCACCTCCCCACGACTACATGTACATCTACATACCGGCCACCTCTACACAACAGCCACCTCTACACAACAACCACCTCTACACAACGGCCACCTCTACACAACGGCCACCGGCCTCTACACAACGGTCACCTCCCCACGACTATACTTCTACACAATGGCCACCTCTACACAACGGCCACCTCTACACAATGGCCACCTCTACACAACGGCCACCTCTACACAATGGTCACCTTTGCACAATTGCTACCTCTACACAACAGCCACCTCCCCATGACTACATGTACCTCTACACAACGGCCACCTCTACACAACGGCCACCTCTACACAATGGCCACCTCTACACAACGGCCACCTCTACACAACGGCCACCTCTACACAACGGCCACCTCTACACAACGGCCACCTCTACACAACGGCCCACCTCTACACAACGGCCACCACCAACGGCTCTACAACGGCCACCTCTACACAATGGCCACCTCTACACAACGGCCACCTCTACACAACGGCCACCTCTACACAACGGCCACCTCTACACAACGGCCACCTCTACACAACGGCCACCTCTACACAACGGCCACCTCTACACAACGGCCACCTCTACACAACGGCCACCTCTACACAATGGCCACCTCTACACGACGGCCACCTCTACACGACGGCCACCTCTACACGACGGCAACCTCCCCACGACGACAACCTCCCCACAACGGCCACCTCTACACAACGGCCACCTCTACACAATGGCCACCTTTACACAACGGCCACCTCTACACAACGGCCACCTCTACACAACGGCCACCTCTACACAACGGCCACCTCTATACAATGGCCACCTCTACACAATGGGCACCAAGGGTTAAACTGTATTCTCCATACCCTTTGCATAGTTGTCACAAGGTTTTAGAGTAGTAGGCTCAAGCTAAATAGTAGATGGCTCAACTAAAATGGCAAAGGATGTACTTTAACATCTCAAACAGTCAGCGCAGTGTTCAGAGTACATGTAGCTGATGAAATATGTGGCAGTTTATTTTAATAACTCTTGTTATCCTTCCTGTTAAATAGGAGCTATCAAAATAAAAGCTGGGAGTGAGGGATGGGTATTCAGAATAAGCCCTCTAAATAAATCAATACATGTATCTTCAATATTCTTAGTTTTCAGACTTGGTAAGAGCTTGGACATGTACATAGGGTTTGTACGAGCTAGCAAGATATCTGGTGATAACATCCTTCGTGTCCTTATCATGTGTCGACGCATGACCTACGTGGTGTATTACCTGGTTGATCACATGACCTGGGCAGCTAGAGTTGGCCTCTTGAAGTCGGACCCCAAAGCTTGGTCAAAGTTTCAGGCCAAGTTTTGGATCATTGCATTGATTTTGGGAGTTCTACGAAATGTATATGATCTCATGAATTTGATCTTTGCATCCAAGGTGAAGGTCGATGGAGACAAACCCCCTGAGAAAGGCATTGCCAAGAAGGTTATGCAAAGGCCTGATGTTGTTCTCGATACCATAAAGAACTCGGCAGACTTCCTTCTTCCTTTTAATGTGTTGGGTATAGTCCAGTTAAACACTGGTGTTGCTGGTCTGCTGGGACTAATATCGTCTATTGCAGGGGCTTTACTGATCTGGTATCCAGACTTGAAATTAAAACCATCGTAGAATTATTAATGAAACTAGATCAATGTAGAGCTGTAACATGAACTGTGTGATTAGTGTGAACTATATGTAAATGAGCTAGTAGAATGTTGATGATACAGATAATACCTTCAATTTCAATTTGGGTTTGGAAATGGACACTCAGTGGACAGTATAATGTATTAGGTTGTTGATATGTAAGCATATAGTGCAAGCACAAGAGACCTTATTTCATGTGGTTACCAGTGAGCAAAGTTAACAAGGACAGTTGCTATGTCAGTGGATTTGTTTAGCCTGCCCTTGTGCATGCACCCTAGCTACATGGCTTGCTTGCTCCATCATTGCACATTGCTTGTTTAGCAGTGTGGGTTGTTTCACTATTGCTATTGCTTTCTGCCGCTACGAAAACCAGCCTGACAAGCATAAGCACAAGTGTAAACATATATGGAATTACGAGAGTCATTTCCTTGTATTTGTACTTGGTACGTTTGAATCTTGTGCTTACAATATAGGCTTGTGAAAACCAGGCATAAAATATGGCATAATGTTTGCTAATTTATACTACAATTTCAGTAGACTTGTACATTTGTAGTTACGATCAGCAACAACTAGTTTTGCATTGATTTCTTTAATGATTTTCATGGAGAAACATTGTATGTTTTATCTGATTCCCTGGCATTTATATTCATTGAGCAATAATATCTGATTAATTAAGTGAAAAACAACTGGAACAGAAAATAAATTGACAAGTGTGTGGTCCTTGTAAGCATTGGAATTACTACATAACTGTAAAGACAAATCAAATAAGCAACATTTAATGTATTCGATATACTAATTCCAGGGCATACAATAAAATTTGAAGTAGGCCAATGGTCCTACTGGAGTACTGGCTGTCAAAAGGCTTCAAATAAACAATAATCTGACAAAGTAGCAGGATTCCCTGTCATGTAACTACAGTCAAACCTATATTAAGCAGTCACCCTCGGGAAATAGCCAACTGACCGCTTAATAGAGGTGACCGCTGGTCAAGTTTACAGTAAGTATGGGGACTGATTTCCGGGAATTTGAGCGAAAGTCACCGCTTAATAGAGGTGACCGCTTAATAGAGGGTGACCGCTTAAATAGAGGGCCACTTAATAGAGGTTTGACTGTAGCTACTGATTAGAATGTCTATTCGGAGTGTATTTCAAACTTACTAGTTATGTCAATGGTTACATGCAAATGATAGTACACTGGCTTGGCAAGTGCACTGACTTGTTTTACTTGGAAATACTAATTATTGGCACTTTTTTCTCCAATATAAAAATCTTGGAATCAGATATACACTGCGTAGGGTTCTCAGTGGGAGACAGTAACTCCCTGGTGGCAATTCTGCCATCTGTCTTTGTGTGTCAACTGCCTGCTTGTTCATTAGTGTTGATACCACTTTAAAAACATCTAGTGATAACCAATGCGGATATGTAATATCATAGAGTGGTTTTCATTAACCCGCGAAACAAAGAGTACTAATTAGAGGTAATAGTCAGATAAGCACAATAGAAAACAAAAGAATTAGAGTGAAGTAGTGCTAAATACGCTAAAGTGTATTTCACGGGTTTATGAAAACCACTCTAATACATAATGTCGAGAGATGCTTGTTTGTTTCTAATTAATATGGTAATATATACATGTATGAATTGGGCTGTCATTGATATATAATTTATTCTATATTAGTGTAATTTGATTGTAACATTTTAGTAATGTCAATGGTATTTTTATGCTTTTCATATTTTGCAACTGTGAATTGTAGATGGAATTAAAGATATCTTTCTCTAATTAAAAAATAATGGAAAACAAAACTACCATCAAAAAAACCCTGGAACACTTACAATCTAATGCAAGTGTCGCCATAATTGCATACTTCTGTCGCAGCTATCAGCCAATCAGCTTCCAATAGAAGTGCGAGTGCATTAAAGTATGTCATATTTGTTTACAGTGATACTGAGCTACACTGAAAAGTTCTCAAAACAATGTGGAATTTCGCATGGATTTTGTAAATAAAAACATACAGAATCCACACTAAATGCCATGAATGTTATGGAATTTTCCAACAGTTTGTCCCTGTTCATTTTTGGTCCAATGTTTTACTTGAGATTATTTAAGAAAACTTCCCCACTATATATTAGGCAACTATTATTATACAGATACCCTATTATCTTGGATAGTTCCCTCAGTCCTTGTGTTCTGTACGCCCAAATATTTTCATAACTACACCTTATTTCAAGCAGTCACCTTACGTAATACTGACATCTTAACACTTTTTACATTACTATGTGACCACTTGGGACGAAAGTTACGACTGGTAAGTTTGCAATAGACTTCTGTCAATCATAAACAGCAAACATGCCGAATGTAGCTTCTTTGGTGTTATTAACTACTACAAGTCACAAATTGTGTGTCTGGGTGGTCCCGTAGTAATGCAAATGGTAGTAGTATGGACCTCTCCTTATTTCTGCACAATTTTGGATATGGACTTTCGGCATCCATAAATTAATTAATTCCACTGACTGAATTGCCAGCTTTACATAAATTTAGTATTGACAATAGAATCCCTTAAGGAGACTTGCCGCCACTTTAAGGTACCATCACCACCACAAGAGTAAAGTTGTCCAGGCGAGGGCATGCGCAGGAGGGACACGCCCTGTGAGCCATATTTGAAATAGGTACTTTTACCATGTTCCTTTGGGTAACATTCCAGTTCGTCATGGATTGTTAGACCCCAAACCTAGTGAAAATAAACAATATGAATGTTTCCATGACAACTGTGGAAGGCACCCCAAACAATCCCATGATTCCAATAAATAGTAAACATTGTTTGTCGTGATGGATTGTCACACACCCTCCTGAGATAAAGCAATGATGTCATTGTTTCCATGACAACTGGAAGGCACCCCAAACAATCCCATGATTCCAATAAATAGTAAACATTGTTTGTCGTGATGGATTGTCACACACCCTCCTGAGATAAAGCAATGATGTCATTGTTTCCATGACAACTGAGAAGGTACCCCAAACAATCCCATGATTCCAATAAATAGTAAACATTGTTTGTCGTGATGGATTGTCACACACCCTCCTGAGATAAAGCAATGATGTCATTGTTTCCATGACAACTGAGAAGGTACCCCAAACAATCCCATGATTCCAATAAATAGTAAACATTGTTTGTCGTGATGGATTGTCACACACCCTCCTGAGAAAAAGCAATGATGTCATTGTTTCCATGACAACTGAGAAGGTACCCCAAACAATCCCATGATTCCATTAGAGATTGTTTTTATTGTATTACCTTGATATCACCATCTTCTGAAGCAGAAATAAAGTAGTCTTCATTGTCGTCAACGACAATACTCTTAACAGATGCATCGTGTGCCAGAAATGTGTGTCGTAATTGTTGCTTACGAAGATCAAATATACCTTTGTCGTGATTAAGGAAACATTTAACTAAATGGATCAATGTATTTAATTGTTGGTTTGCACGTGACGTCATGGCAGCCATGTTGGTTCCTGGTAACAAAGCATTCCTCATTAGCTTCTCTTGTTTGTACCACCAACATGGCTGCTGCGTCTTTGTACTTGAAATCTCCAGGGATTCATTGCAAACCAACAATGCAAAACAGCAGGCAGGAGACACTTCTAGCAAACCATCTTGCCATCTTTTTGAAACAAGATTAGCAGACAGAAAGCAAAATATTGACTATCTATAGGTGCACGGTTTTCTATTGATATGATTAGTTAAGGATACAGATATTTCCTTTTCGTCCACCAGAGATGAGCAACTGTTGTCCTTTTACAAAAGCAATACACGGAGCTCCATTTTCATGACAGGTGAACGCTGAAAGAAGGTCATAAACACAACATACTGTCAATTTTGAAGAGCATAACTGCAAAATGTTCTACATGTGCGTTTGTGAGGGTCGCAAGCGTGTCATAAGTAAACCTGATGGTATTGGGTTATTTTTACTCACGTGATAGAATTGTACGTTGTTTAGTATACTTATTTTGTGTGGTTTTCGCGCATTCAGAAGTACCAAGTGCATTGCATGAAAAATTTCTCAGAATCCACTCCACAGATAGTGAATGGCGTTAGTAGAACATGGAATATTCTATACAGTATTCTGCGGGTGGCATTACGGGACGTGCACAGGAAGCCCAACATAATACGTATTGCGCACGCTCTACCACAGGAAACTCATCAAAAAAGACACACGCATGCAAATATATTTTTATTTATTATAATTAGTAGCCTCAGAAGAGATGGTTGGGCTGCCTGTGGTGTAACGTGACGTTATGAAGATACGTATGGGCGTCGTCCAATGCAGGTATCGTCTTTGTGCGTTAGAGCAATAATTATTATACGTCCGTTTCTCAGGTAACAATTTGCAGAACACGATAAAAACACGTACGCGCGTCAAACGAATTAATCTGTAAAACATGATGCAAATACACAACCACGCAAGCAGGTTTATATCTCGTACATCAGGCCTGGATCCAGACCGGTTTGTACCGGTTTTCGGAAAATGGTCAAAGTAGCAGTAATATAGCTCTCTTGAATGTTTAATTTATTCTTAAAAACTTGTTTAAAGGTACAAAAACTGCCGGTTCGGAAAACGGTCACATTTTTCCAGGATCCACGCCTGTACAGTAAATAATTCCACATACAACACAACTTACCATGAACAAGAGAGCTTCTTTGAGGAACCAAAGTATCCCAGGTTGCAACGTTGCTGAAATCACAAAACAATTATAATGTTAGATGCTGTGCATTTTTGTTTGAAACCCCATTTTTTATCGCTTGCGACATGCTTTGAAATTGCTCATTTGGAATCTTCGTTGTCCAGTACTTCACACCCTCTGTTTCCATGCTGGACTCCCTGTGGCTTGCGATGAACTAAGCCACAGGAGCCCACAGAAACAGACAGACAGAGCGTTTTCATAAATCTCCAATTTTGAAAAACGTTTTCGATCCATTTTCCGTTACGTGCGAACGTCCAAAACCGAGAAAACAAAATAACTTTCACATAAAAACGTGTGGACAAAGCCTAAGACATGGATCCTCGAGCATGGGCCTAAGATACAACAATTTGAGCTTTTTTCTATCCCCATTTTGTACTTACTTGCCGTCAGACGAATGGCCCGCTGTTGCGATGTAACTCGCGGAACTTAAGAATACAAAGTCGTTCGTTTGCTTGTTATGGCATTTTAATGTCTAGAAAGAAAATTGATATAAATTTGTAACGACTTGTGACAAGTCTAACTGGTATGTGGATGTAGGGTAAGGAAAATCACATTTTTAGGTCTGCGATATGGTTAGGAATTTGAAGGCTCCATTGCCACCCCTTCACGCATATTTACATCCAACCCGGCGAAAATATTTGACAAAAAAAAAGAGTACAATGGGAGTATCCAAACCAATGAGAAAGCAAATTACCGTAAAGTTCTGAAAGTAGCGAGGTCGTTACTTTCGGATTTAGCAACCTCAGGTAACTGTTACTTTCGGGGGGTCGCTACTTTCGGGTAGTCGCTACTTTCGGGGTGCTAAAATCGTTAACTTTTAGGAGCCATACCGTGTACCTTAAACGACATCGTGTACGGTATTTTAACTGAAACAATGAATATTCACAGGATCTAGAACGTATTATAATATGACTATTGCTTTTGTTACATTTGTTTATGTGTAGCGGTAAATGTTCTGGCTCTTTACGTGCTGTTTACTAGTGCTGTTCGCCATCTAATCTAATCATCACTCTAGAGGAGGATCGCTACTTTCGGAGGGATCGCTACTTTTGGGGGATCGTTACTTTCGGGATTTGTTAGCAAGCATCAATTTTTACTGTTACTTTTGGGGGGTCGCTATTTTCGGGGGGGGGGTCGCTAATTTCGGAACTTTACGGTAGTGGTTGATAAACCTTACCATAAAAGGGTTGTTTGTTGATGTTCCAGTTGAACTGACTTGCCACAATAACACTTGACCACTCGCGTCTGATATACCAACCTACACATCAAACCAGTAAATTAATTAAACAGTCCCCCTCTTTCTATTTTACCACAGGGAAACCAAGACAAGGAGGTTACGAGAATACACGCATCAAGAGTTCCAGGCTTCCGGTACGCGCGCAATGCATTGTGAGATTATTACAAAGGAAAAGTGAGCACCAAGTGAGCAAAAACATAGCTTGGGCTCCCTGTGTCTAGAATTGGTGCTCACTTTTCCTTTGTAATAATCTCACAATGCATTGCGCGCGTACCGGAAGTCTGGAACTCTTGATGCTTCTATATGATACAAGCTGGATATACTACACTCACTATTACCTGAACTGCAGGGAGGTAAAAGAATCACTGAGGAGATAATACACCCAGCCGTGACCACCCACTAACTTACTAACTTCCCTCATGATTGTAAGCCGTGTGACTGCAAATTGCACCTTTAATAGCGGTTCGACAAACAAACACAAAAACCCACTTGGTTGTAAAGCTTATAGAGCAACTATAGGTATGCCCTATAGAAATGTCAATATCATAACTTATCAAATTCATGAATAATTAATGAGGGAAATACAATAGAAATCATAAGCGTAACAGACATTTGTAAATCGGATACAGAATCGTCCTCATTTGCATTCAACTTTAACTTGGATTTTCTTGGCCAAACTGTTTCCTATCATCCAAATTACAGTAAAACATCCACTTATTCGTCGTTGGATTCGATAAGTCGCCTATGGCTCGAGTTTGTAAATCCCATACAGATCGGCCGCTCATATTGTATCTATTACTAACCTAACTAACTGACTGACTGACTGACTGACTGACTGACTGACTGACTGACTGACTGACTGACTGACCGACCGACCGACCGACCGACCGACCGACCGACCGACCGACCGACCGACCGACCGACCGAACCAACCTTGTTGCCATATGGACTGAAATGGACTCTGGTAACACGTTGACATGAGCCTGCAGTGCGATGTGCAGTAATTTGTTGCGGATGGCCGAACTCCCACATTCGAACGCTTCCATCTTGTGAACCAGTGATATCTACATGACACCAAATCAACATCCATCAAACACTTGTAAACTTGTCAACAAATTTAAACAAAAATGATACATTACAGACTATCTATCGTAGTCGTAGAGGTTACGACTCGTGTGCGGTGCGTCGTCTTTCTTTCACTCGTCGATTACTATAAATAACTAGCCAATCACATGATAGTATTTTAGCACGTAGATTAGCCTAATGCATAATACGCATGCGCCAATACCCAACGATCTTAACATGTGCGGTACCATAGAAAGTCGAGTCGTATACCGCAAGACAGTCGAATCGTGGTCGAGTCGTATACCGCAAGACAGTCGAATCGTGGTCGAGTCGTATAGTGTGCGCCCGGCTTAAGAGAGAGAACATCGTTGGGTTCCAGAAGGTTCACTTTTGGGTGGAAGTAGGGGAGGAGTAGATGGCCAGTAATACTTACAGTAAGGTAGATGTGGATGAGAGTCCATGCGTTTGACACCGTGGGATTGACGCTTGAGAAGCTGAAAAGCAACAAAGAAATAAAGTCACCAAAACTTCCTGGTTAATTTCTGAAACAGTTATTAAAAGCATAAATAATCGGTTATTGCTGAACCCCTATTAAGCAGCCACCCCCTATTAAGTGACCACACCCTATTAAGCAGCCACCCCCTATTAAGCGGCCACCCTATATTAAGCAACCACCTCCTATTAAGCGGCCACCCCCTATTAAGCGACCACCCCCTATTAAGCAGCCACCTCCTATTAAGCGGCCACCCTATATTAAGCAGCCACCTCCTATTAAGCGGCCACCCCCTATTAAGCGGCCACCCTATATTAAGCAGCCACCCCCTATTAAGCGACCACCCACTATTAAGCGGCCACCCCCTATTAAACGGCCATCCCCTATTAAGCGGCCACACCTTATTAAGCAGCCACCCCCTATTAACTGGCCGTCTCTTTAAAAACCTCTCAGTCGTTTTCGCTTCTAAAATAAATATCTCCCAAACTCTAGCTAATGAAAGACTATATCAAGGTTAAAACTAAAACGGGTTTGGTTTGCTTCAAAATATTTTTATTTTATTTTATTTTATTTTTTGAAATGATTCCGTCTGAGAGCTGGTCAAGAGGTCAAATTTGCATGAAATTATGCACTTTTTTACGGCGCTGTACAAACTTCGTCTCGCATTATCCAGCGAAACTTTTTATATCATGTTGTAGATAAATGTATCTAGTTTGTCTAGAGGTAAAGCGTTATTCAATCGGTTCAGCGGTTTATGAGAAAATTAGTTGATAATTAACCCCACTAAGACCTAACTGAACGGCGGCTCAAAATTACCCAACTTTACTCGATTATTTTGCAAAAGTGGCACCTCGCTGGACTCTCTCATTGACACAATCTGATTGAACATCATTTCATTTACACAAATCTGTAAAAACCTGTGTACGTTTTGGATATTTCAAAAGTTACGACAATTTCAGTTGGTGCATGTTAGACGATTTACGAATATTAATTGGGTGCAATATCTCAGATATCTTATCCATATGAAGTTGAAAACAGCTTACCTCCTTCCTAAATCGCTCATGTTTCCCATTTTACCCATGCTAGACTTCATTCCAGGTCAACATTTCCAAATACAGCGATTTAGGAAGGAGGTAAGCTATTTTCAACTTCATATGGATAAGATATCTGAGACCAGTATTGCACCTAATTAATATTCGTAAATCGTCTAACATGCACCAACTGAAATTGTCGTAACTTTTGAAATATCCAAAACGTACACAGGTTTTTACAGATTTGTGTAAATGAAATGATGTTCAATCCGATTGTGTCAATGAGAGAGTCCAGCGAGGTACCACTTTTGCAAAATAATCGAGTAAAGTTGGGTAGTTTTGAGCCGCCGTTCAGTTAGATCTTAGTGGGGTTAATTATCAACTAATTTTCTCATAAACCGCTGAACCGATTGAATAACGCTTTACCTCTAGACAAACTAGATACATTTATCTACAACATGATATAAAAAGTTTCGCTGGGTAATGCGAGACGAAGTTTGTACAGCGCCGTAAAAAAGTGCATAATTTCATGCAAATTTGACCTCTTGACCAGCTCTCAGACGGAATCATTTCAAAAAATAAAATAAAATAAAATAAAAATATTTTGAAGCAAACCAAACCCGTTTTAGTTTTAACCTTGATATAGTCTTTCATTAGCTAGAGTTTGGGAGATATTTATTTTAGAAGCGAAAACGCGACTGAGAGGTTTTTAGAGAGACGGCCAGTTAAGCGGCCACCCTATATTAAGCAGCCACCTCCTATTAAGCGGCCACCCCCTATTAAGCGACCACACCCTATTAAGCAGCCACCCCCTATTAAGCGGCCACCCTATATTAAGCAGCCACCTCCTATTAAGCGGCCACCCTCTATTAAGCGGCCACCCTATATTAAGCAGCCACCTCCTATTAAGCGGCCACCCCCTATTAAGCGACCACCCACTATTAAGCGGCCACCCCCTATTAAGCGGCCATCCCCTATTAAGCGGCCACCCCATATTAAGCGGCCACCCCCTATTAAGCAGCCACTCCCTATTAAGCGGCCACCCCCTATTAAGCGACCACACCCTATTAAGCGGCCACCCCCTATTAAGTGGCCACCCCCTATTAAGCGACCCCACCCTATTAAGCAGCCACCCCCTATTAAGCGGCCACCCCCTATTAAGCGGCCACCCCCTATTAAGCGGCCACCCCCTATTAAGCGACCACCCTCTATTAAGCGGCCACCCCCTATTAAGCGACCACTTGCCATGTAAGTTCATGTCAAGAATGTGTGCAAGACCGCTGACCATAATACATGTCGGCCATGATACCAACCTCCAATATTCTTTGTCTCGGCCCAGACCCCACAATGTTTTGCATATTGGAGGAAGAGTGATTCCCATGAACCACTAGGAACTCTGACGACTCGTCTGGTTGAATGCTACAATATTTCAACAATATTCAAAGTAATTCAGTGAGTATGTGCTGTTGAACTTGTTGTTACAGCTGCTGCTGCTGCTGCTGCTGTTGCTGATTGTCGCACAGGAAACCCAACTATTACATCTGAGAGTATTGCATGTCTTTTTTGATGGGTTCCCTGTGGTAGAGCGCGCAGAAGAAATATTATATTGGGCTCCCTGTGTTCTCCCCTGTGCCTGGGCCTATGTTTATGTTCAATAGAGTATTGTGTATTGTGCTACTCGGTTGTTGTGTATTGTATTACTATGTTGTGTATGTGTTTTTGTTGTTGTTGACATTACCTTCTTCTAGAAGATTCACCATTCTCCACCTCGTTCTCTTCATCTGTCCAAGGAGCTGGCTCAGGTGATAGAATGTGTGACACGTCAATTTCCTGAACGTCACGCAATGTTGCTACAGCAATAACGTTGGGGTTTGCCTGAAAATGTTACGTATATAGACGGTGTTACACTGGGCAGTTTTGCGTGGGGCTCGATTCGCAACTCGATTTTGAAAATTGCACAAAAATTGAACGAAACTTTCTTCATGATTTTTGCTTCGGGTTCTTTTGTTTGTTTGTTTGTTTACCTGATTGATGCAAAATGAGTTGATGCCCTCTGTGTCTTTATGTACAACGCGTAGATCTCTAGTCGTAGCTACCGAGTCTGTTTGGTCAGTCTGAATAGAAATCACAACCATAAAGCATCAGTATCTCAAAACCATCATCATCATCATCATGCATCATCATCATGCATCATCATCATGCATCATCATCATGCATCATCATCATGCATCATCATCATGCATCATCATCATGCATCATCATCATCATGCATCATCATCATCATGCATCATCTTTGACTAATCTTCACTGTCAGACATCGTCAGACATGCAATTGTTTGATATCAACAGACATCATTTCCGGTCTAGTGAGGAATTTTCTTCAGCTGAATTCCAGCTCTTCATTGAATGTTATCTAAATAAACGAGATTCAAGGACTTTTAAACAGCCGATTGAGACCAAACAATACGGGAAGTACAGGGAAACCAATCAACAACAACTACATCAGACGGACTTACCACAGGGAGCTCCAAAACTAAAAAACAAATGTATTGAATGTTTAAGACTGGGATTGGGACAAGTCAATGCATATCCATACAGATCCCCTGATAATTGTTAAAGTGCCTATAACCCCTGTGAGTTTGTTTTACAAATCGATTATATATTAAGTGAATAGTTGCAGGTTTCAGTGTTTTGTGATTTTTGAACTTCGTGTTTGTGAGTTATAGAGGTTTGAAATCGGGATATGTTAATTTGGTGACGTAACTTAAGAAATGATGCCATAGCTTATTTAGTTGTGTTCTTTCTGAAATAGGATAAAAAGTTTATCAAATCATATCTATAAACTGTGAAAATATATTGCAAGTTTCAAAATGTCAGTAATTTGCACAAGGGTGTTTTTGTATAAGACCTGATTTCTTAAAGTGCGTCATTTTGACGTCATCTGATTTCCATATCACGTTTTCAAACCTCTATAACTTGCAAACACGAAGTTCAAATCACAAAATACTGAAACCTGCAACTATTCACTTAATATATAATCGATTTTTAAAACAAACTCACAGGGGTTATAGGCACTTTAAAGAGGTGAACTATTACCTCCATGTCGTTGATAGCTTGTCTGGTGATCGAGGGGTCAGCTTTAAATACGTAGCCAATGATCATCTCTTGGATGGACTCCTGATGAACCAATGAACGCCATAAACGTTTGACTGGTTCAGCGGCACTACGTGTGGATCTAAAAAGTAAAAACAATGCACATTAAAGATTGGACAGACAGACACACACAGAGATTAGAGAAACAACAACATCTACAAGAACAGCAACCACATCAACAACAACAACAACAATAGCAGCAGCAACAACAACGACAACATCTACAAGAACAGCAACAACAACAGCAGCAACAACAGCAACATCAGCAACAACAATGACAACATCTACAAAAACAGCAACAACAACATCTACAAGAACAGCAGCAACAACAACAACAACAATAGCAAACAACATCTACAAAAACAGCAACAACAACAACAATAGCAGCAGCAGCAGCAACAACAGCATCTACAAAAACAGCAACAACAACAATAGCAGCAACAACAACAACAACAACATAAGAACAGCAACAACAACAACAACAATAGCAGCAGCAACAACAATAACAGCAGCATCAAGAACAACAACAACAACAACAACAACAACAACAACAATAGCAGCAGCAGCAACAACAGCAGCAACAACAGCAACAACAACAACAACAATAGCAGCAACAACAACAACAACAATATCTACAACAACAACAACAACAACAACAACACAACAGCAACAACAACAACAACAACAACAACAACAACAACAACAACAACAACAACAACAATAGCAGCAACAACAACAACAATAGCAGCAACAACAACAACAACAACAACAACAACAACAACAACAACAACAACAATAGCAGCAACAACAACAACAATAGCAGCAACAACAACAACAACATCTACAACAACAGCAACAACAACAACAACAATAGCAGCAACAACAACAACAAAAACAGCAACAACAACAACAACAATAGCAGCAGCAGCAACAACAACATCTACAAAAACAGCAACAACAACAATAGCAGCAACAACAACAACAACAATAGCAGCAGCAGCAACAACAACATCTACAAGAACAGCAACAACAACAACAACAACAACAACAACAACAACAATAGCAGCAGCAACAACAGCAACAACAGCAGCAACAACAGCAGCAGCAAGCAGCAGCAACAACAACAACAACAGCAGCAGTAGCAACAACAGCATCATCAACGGCCATATCCGATTTAGAGAAACAACACATCAACAATACCGATGCCAACGTCAGCACCAGTGCTATCAACACGACACCATCACAATAGAGTCGTATGAGTGGGAAATTTATGGTATGGAGTCACGGATACAGAATCGAAGACATTCTATTCAACCAATCACAGCACGCAAAATCATTGCTCAACCAATCAGAATGCTTGGATACGGCACGGTCACGGCACGGCACAGTACCGTAACTACTTCCCACTCGTGCGAAAACATCTATTCAACCAATCACAGCGCTCAAAATCATTGCTCAACCAATCAGAGTGCTTGGATACGGCACGGTCACCACACGGCACCGTAACTACTTCCCACTCGTGCGAAAACATCTATTCAACCAATCACAGCGCTCAAAATCATTGCTCAACCAATCAGAATGCTTGGATATGGCACGGTCACCGCATGGCACCGTAACTACTTCCCACTCGTGCGAAAACATCTATTCAACCAATCACAGCGCTCAAAATCATTGCTCAACCAATCAGAATGCTTGGATACGGCAAGGTCACCACACGGCACCGTAACTACTTCCCACTCGTGCGAAAACATCTATTCAACCAATCACAGCGCTCAAAATCATTGCTCAACCAATCAGAATGCTTGGATACGGCACTCATGTGAAAACAACTCTAAGCAAAAGCTTATAGTATAGTCCCTAATGTAATGTGCCCACTCGCAACAAAGTGACCAATGGGACTAGAGGGATAAACAACAACGGTAGCAATCACCAACCTGAAGGGTGTGTTGCCAGGGTCCAACAATGCCTTATATCGCAGTAGTGCCGGGCCACCACGAGGAAATGTTTCGTAAGAGACTGGGAACTGAGATATAAAATCACGCGGAGGGCCCGGGAACGAGTCGAGTTTAACTTGAAGAGCTTGTGACCAGCGTTCAAGTAACTTGAGCGCCGAGTGTAGCAGCGGTGAAAGAGATGGCAGGTCTGTGTAATACAAGCAAATAAATTAATATTAGTATCCATAAAGTTTTCCATATCTTGTGTTTGTGCATGGAAATGTTTTTACAATTCTGACCCTACAATGTACTTTTACGTGCCGTCATACTAGCGTCTGTAGGTATTACCCCTTGTAAGCGACCACCTCTCGTGAGCGACCTGTCGTAAGCGACCACCTTTGACTGACAACTGGGGTGGTCAATTGACCGATCTTAAAAATACTTAAAATTCAACTTAGCCTCGCATTCAGGAGTAGCTTGTTTTGTTATTCTAATTTTTCCTTTTGTTTTATATTTTGGAAGTGAGGCTAACCTGAATTTCAAGTAATTTTAAGATGCGTCAATTAACCAATCAAAATCTGTAGGTATTACCCCTTGTAAGCGACCACCCCTTGTAAACGACCACCTTCGACTGACAATTAACCAATTAAAGTCCTTTTAAGCGACCACCCCTTGTAAGCGACCACCCCTTGTAAGCGACCACCTCTCATGAGCGACCACTGACAACAAAGGTGGTCGCATACGAGAGGTTCCACTATATCTCACCTGTCAGTTCAAAACCGATATCCGGTAAAAATTTCTGTAGATCATTCAGTGCTAGTTTACTGATTGAATAATTCATGAGACTCCATCCATATGACGTATGGTCCAGGTGATCACGTGGTGCAGTACTCTTTTTTGTTCTAAACAGTGGAAACCCATACTCATCTTCACCCTCGCTCTCGTACTCCTCGTCATCTGAGGAATCGCCTTCGTCTTCGTCTGAGTCGTAGTTTTTGCCCACGTTGCTTGAAAGGTGTGGCTGTGGATGAAGAGGAAGTTAGGAATGAACTGCTGCACTGAGCCATGATATTTAGATTAATGATTAAGATGATATGTTTTACTGCTCTGTCATATGATAATTCTGGATTATCTCAGTTCTGGATGTCCTACCTTAGACAGAAAATACCCCATGAGGGTGGTAGTAGGTGGCATGTACTGTTCTACAACCACGGGTTTGGAATCAGCCGCGCGGGCCTGGGCTATAGAGTCAGCACTTTGTCCCAGCAGTTTATAGTTCCATCTGGTCCTGGCTGAGTTCCAGTACTTGTCTGTTTGACCTCGTCCTCTTCCAGTAGGAGAAGCGGAGGGCCTGGACTTATCAGCTTGGGTTGCACCTGAATGAAAAAGAGGCCATAACAATAATAATCTGAGAAACCACTTAATCCTATAAGTGACTACTTCCGGTGCCACTAATTTCTCAAAAAACAACATTATAATATTCACCTCTTGTAAGCGACCACCTTCCATAGGTGACCAACCAACCATAAACGACCACGTTGCCTGAAAACAAGGGTGGTCGCTTACAAGAGGTTTCACTGGAGATTCGACTTTTCAGTGCACATGTGCTCATAAACAAATTAATGTCAAAATGCTAAGAACAAAAAAAAACACGAAACGTTGTCTAGTTGCTATGGGAAACGTGACGTCATGCAAACAGCTATGCATGGCATATTTGCCCACAAATAGGTAGTGTCTGTATATATTTATATATTTATATATTTAAGCCCAGTAAATGAGCCAAGCGAGTGCAGCACACTTAATGTTTGTATCTGGATGTTATTTTTGGTATTAATAGACGTCATTTCCGGTTTTTAAAAGCCGATTAAATATTGATATCATGCAACATATAAAACTCCTTACCCCCGCTGGAAGTCTGCATCGAGACCTTAACTCCACCACCAAACGCCCTTCCCCACATCCCCGACTTGAGAGAGTTAGTGACGAGTCTGAACAGTTGGTTAGGCTGACACGTGGACCAGGCGACCGAGAGTAAACTAAGGTACACAGCGACGCACGCCTCGGTCAGAATAACTCGTAGTCTTGTGCTGTTGTCTCTGTTTTCTGTGGCTAGTAACGATAGCAACAAGCGAACACCGGGCCATTTTGCTGGGGGGCTTGTTGGAAGGTGAGAGGAACTGGAACTAGGAGAACTGCTCGAGTGTGAAGATGAAACTGTGAAAAAAAATCACGTTCAGAAGAGGAGGGTAATCAAATGCTTTCGCACTATCTTAGGGAATAATTTGACTCCTGTGCTTACGATTGACTTTACGGATACCTTGGCACTCTCGTAAGTTATGTACAGAATTTATGATTACTTGTAAATTACGCGCACTTTGTAAACCACATCAAAATTGCTATGAAGGGTTTACGTATGAGTTTACAAGTAAATCACATGCGTTTTGTCAAAGGGCAGCCAGGGTCAGGGTCAGAAAACGTAAATGCATATTATAATAATTCGCCCTTATGAAAAGTGTCTGCTTCTATTATGTTCATTTACTAGCGTAGTTTGTCTTGGGTATAGACGCCTACCTTTCCGCGTTTGTTCTGTATGTTGCCCGCTATCTTTATTAACTCCAGTAAGACTTTGGTAGATACAGTCAGACATGGTACCAGTAAGACTATTAAGGACTGCTACCATGGACACCGGGTTGGTAGATGAGGGTGGTTCCTGTGGATGGGAGTGAACAAGATATAAAGATATATGTACAATGGAAATTT
Source organism: Actinostola sp. cb2023 (assembly GCA_033675265.1). Taxonomy (NCBI): domain Eukaryota; kingdom Metazoa; phylum Cnidaria; class Anthozoa; order Actiniaria; family Actinostolidae; genus Actinostola; species Actinostola sp. cb2023. The sequence goes on along the minus strand of JAUJYZ010001255.1, from coordinate 777,086 downwards.
GATATTAATTGACTATGTACGCAAATAATAAAATACGGGGCAGGTAATGGGGGGGGGGGGGGGGGGGGGGGGGGGGGGGGGGGGGGTGATGGGGAGGGGGGGTGTGATGGGGGGGGGGGGGGGGGGGGGGGTTGGGAGGTAAGTTTGCTCGTGGGGTACTCGCACTCACTTTTTACTACATTGTATATCCTACACACCAACACTCATCTCACTAGTTCATTTTTACAACAATCAAAACATAAACGACTCAACTTCATTTCAAAAAGAGCTTTCCATCAACTCACCTGTAGTTTAAATAGATATTTGAGAATATCTTGAGTCAAGGATTGTAGATATCCTAGTGGACTGGCCAGGAGAGAAGACGTGGACACAGCTGCTAGGATAAGAGGTGGGATGGATGGACCAGCAGAGGGAACAAACAATGGAGACAGCAAGAAGCGACAGCGTTCTACTTCGTGAAGGAGAAGTAGTAACTCCATATTCATTGCTGTAAAAAAAGAAATGAGTTACTACAACAGGGATGAGAGCAGGTAGGAAAGAAGGGAGCCACAAAGGCAGGAAGGAACTAGGCAGGAAGGAAGGGAGGAAGGAAGGAAGACAGGAAAGGAAGAAAGGAAGGAAGGGATGAAGGGAGGGAGTTACAAAGACAGGAAGGAAGGGAGGGAAGGTGAATAGAAGAAAGGGAGGGAAACAAGGAAGGAAACAAGGAAGGAAGGCAGGAAACAAGGAAGGAAGGCAGGAAACAAGGAAGGAAGGCAGGATACAAGGAAGGAAGGCAGGAAACAAGAAAGGAAGGAAGGAAACAAGGAAGGAAGGCAGGAAACAAGGAAGGAAGGAAGGAAGGAAGGAAGGAAGGAAGGAAGGAAGGAAGGAAGGAAGGAAGGAAGGAAGGAAGGAAGGAAGGAAGGAAGGAAGGAAGGAAGGAAGGAAGGAAGGAAGGAAGGAAGGAAGGAAGGAAGGAAGGAAGGAAGGAAGAAAGGAAGGAAGGAAGGAAGGAAGGAAGGAAGGAAGGAAGGAAGGCAGGCAGGAAGGAAGGGAGGCAGGAAGAAGGAAGGCAGGAAGGAAGGCAGGAAGGAAGGAGAGGCAGGAAGGGAGGCAGGCAGGGAGGAAGGGAGGGAAGAAGGGAGGGAGGGAGGGAGTAAGGGAGGGAGGGATTAAGGGAGGGATTAAGGGAGGGATTAAGGGAGGGAGTAAGGGAGGGAGTAAGGGAGGGAGTAAGGGAGGGAGTAAGGGAGGGAGTAAGGGAGGGAGTAAGGGAGGGAGAAAGGGAGTAAGGGTGGGAGGAAAGGAGGGAGGAAAGGAGGGAGGAAAGGAGGGAGGAAAGGAGGGAGGAAGCCAGAAAAGCAGGCAGGAAGGAGGAGGAATTCCAAGGAAGGAAACTGATACTGTACCTGCAAGCTGCCCACCACTCGAGCCATGAAGGGAGCAGTAATTCAGTAAAATGTTTAGCAAGACTCGATTTTTTTTCAACCACTGTACGTGTTTGGCGGACTTGTCTATCTTCATTGCGATGTAGTTTTTATCGGCAGTACTCTCTTGATTCTCTTCGTCACCTTCACAAAATAATTTAATCGATATTTACATTGCAAAGCGTGTTCATCATTCATTATCATCACCACTACTACCACTACTACCACTAGAGTTGTTTTCGTATGAGTGGGAAACCTACGGTACCGTGACACTCAAATGGCTTCCTTTTTGAACCAATCAAAAAGCCGCAGATGCATCTCATCCAATCAAACTCTTACAATACGGCACGGTACCATAAATTTCCCACTCATACGAAAACGACTCTATTACCCAACCACTATCACCACCACCCTGACCATCTTCACCAATATCATCAACATCATCACTACCACCACAATGATCGGCATCATCACCGTCAATACCCATCAACTTATCAACAGCTCATTTTCACTATCGCAATCACTATAATTATTTCCAGTTTAGGAAAAAGGTGTCAAGGTATTTGAAAATCACTTACCTGGTTCTGGTGTTGGTTCTGGTGTAGGTTCTTCAACATCACTGTCGTTCACCTTCGAGCCGTAATCAGCCATTTTATGCAACACAGCAAACTCCATCTCCATCCATCGCATAAAGAACGACCTCAGGTCTTCATCTGCGATCTCACATGCTGCAGGAAGTCCGTGCAGCTCGTCAAGCAACAGCTTCAGAATCGCTGAGAACTTCATCTGTTGTGCTATCACATCAACGAATCGTATTTCCTTCGAATTTGTAGCATTGCCATCAACTTCAATAGGGACATCTGGGTCATCTCCATCAAGGGCTGATTCAGAACCCGTGTTTTGGTACTGGTCCTCATTTCCATTTAGGTACTCGGAGTTCAATTTTGAAGAAACAGGTTTGCTCCAGTCAAAGTCATCGCTACTGTTATCTAAACCGGTTCCACCTAGATTTGAAGAAACAGGCTTGCTCCAGTCAAAATCTTCACTACTGTTATCTAAACCGGTTCCACCTAGTTTTGAAGAAACAGGCTTGCTCCAGTCAAAGTCATTTGAGGTGCCACCAAGTTTGGATGACACAGGCTGACTCCAGTCCAAGTCTTCAGCACCGGAACCGTTAACGTTCACAGTATTTTTCTTGTATGACTGTTTGTTAGTGTTAAATTCATAATCTCCTAACGTACCAGTTGTTATCATGCTGTCAGTAATGTCACTAATGATTCCAGTCTCCTCAATAAGAGGATGCTGACTCCCTGTTGAAAACGGTTTCTCTGCTACGTCAATCGCGGGGAGTTCCATCAGCACTTGCAGGGCCAGGGCAGGACAACCTGAGTTCATATGCGCATGTGCAGTCTTGAAGAAGAGCTGCCGTTCCATGGCGGTCAGCGGATCATCCGCAAAGGCCTCCTCGCTGATGCTCTGCTGTCTTGCAAGGCGAGGAGGACGGGTCTTCTTCATTAGTGTCTTGGCTTCTTGTTCTGGTTGCATGAATCGTCTTCTTTTGATCAATGGATGTTTTCGCAAAAACAGATAAAAGTTGAAGATATCTGGATTACCGCTGGCCGCAGAAGAGTTGTACTGCCTTCTCGGGCAGTCTTTATCCTCAGGCTCAAGTATCAGGACCTCCAGAGCGCTGTTGTAGTCTTTGAGGATCCAGTTAGTTATACTACGAAGAAAAGGGTCTAAAAAGAAGAAGAAAACGAGTAAGCTTTCATTTCCCTAGAGTGCGTTTTTGACACGATTCTGGCACGCGGACACAAAGAATGTCAATGTTTGTCGTTGTTGCGTTCCCAGTCCTATTGCAGGATGCGCGGAATCCAATTATTCGCATTCTACACATCGCGCAGTAGAATTAACGGGGCAGGGCACACCTTCGCGTTAAAAGGGGGGGGGGGGGGGCTTCCAATCTCCAAAGTACAGTAACGTCTATGAACGCATCACGTTGTCCTCATAATATTCCTAAAGTAAGGCAGTGAAGAGGGACACTTATTCGAAGAACTAAATACGATATGTACACAGCTTTACCTGTGGTCCCTGATGAACCAAGTACGCAGTCCTTAAGAACACGTTTGTAGTTAGGGCCTTCTGACTGCTCCTCGTTCAATCGAGTTAGTACCATGGCTAACTGGAAGTCGTGAAGTCGACTCATACAAACCTACAGCATAGGAGAGTATCATCAGTTTTCATTCGCGTCAAAACATTGCATTGGCTTCTGTCAATCAAAGTTCAACTGGGTAATCTTCAGTCATTTTGTAGTCAACAGAAAAGAAACTCGAAGCTCGAACATAGAAAACTAAAGTAGACCGACCAATAGAGTGCAAACCATATGTCCATGAAACAATATTAACTAATTAGTACTAAATAGCACTGATGAAACAATAGAAAACAATGGAGATAACACTATTTAGTACTATTTAGTAATAGTACTATTTCACGGACATATGGTTTGCACTCTACTAAAGAAAGACCAAAATGATTTTGTAAACACTTTTTTTGCTTTGATCGACAGGAACCCAATGCAATGTTTTACGTGTAGGCACGCATGAAGAACTCTACCGGTCGTGAAACAAGGCGTTTGTCCACCTCTGCAATTGTTGTGACCAAACTTATATAGAAGTACAATGCAATTGGCCATTACAAAAAAGAGCAGGGGACTGGGACCAAGTCCGTAAAACTAATTACTCGGGCCCTTCCGAAGGAAGCCCGAGTTAGAAAATACACTTTTTTTTTTTTCTTTTTTTTTTTTTTCAGGTGAAGGAATGACAAAAAAATGCGAAGAATGCGATGTATTTGATCCTATCGAGTTTCAAGATTTCTCATCATAGATCTTCAAGCTATTAAGTTCAGGATTGTAGTTGATCATTCCACGATGAAGCTAAGGCGCGTTTGCTTTTGTTATAAATGAAACGACATCTTTCAGAGTGGGCCCACACGAATAGCCGTATGCTTTTGTCTGTGAAATGAGCCTGTTTAAAGCCCGTGTTTTATCGGCTGTTCTATAACGCCTTTCCACGAACTCGAACTCATATCCAAAAATGAATTGAAAAGCAAATGAACATGACCTCGCTATGCGATGTTTGTTGCTTAATTGTAATATTACGTGTACAGTTATGTCCTTGAGTATTTATAATTAAACTCACGACCAGCGATGTAGCAACATCTATTGACAGAAAGCTATATGTACAGAAGTCATGCAAACAATCGAACCAGTCGAGTTATTTTCAGTAACTCACGATGGATGTTTATTTTATTCCACGTTTGAAAAATTCGTGTTCTTTTCAGTAAGATGACAGTTGTAAAGTGATCCTTATCTGAGTCATACATCTATTAGGCGACCTAATTTTAGAACCGTTGATTTAAAACCGAATTTCCACGCTCAAAACAGGTCAGTGAACGGCAAAAATACAATCGAAATCAAAACGTCCTTAGATTTTAGGGATCTATTACAGAAGAAGACGCTCAATGACGAGGGAGAATTGTGTCTGACTCATAGATAAAGATCTCCGCGGACTCTTGTTATAATTAAACTCACGACCAACGCCGGTCATGTATAACTCCATCTATTGACAGAAAGCTATATGTACAGAAGTCATGCAAACAGTCGAGCCAGTCGAGTTATTTTCAGTAACTCATGATGGATGTTTATTTTATTCCACGTTTGAAAAATTCAGAAGGAAAAGGAATCGTAAAAAATCGTACTTCAAAACTACATCAAAGCATTTAAGGAAAGCAAGGTCAATAGTTCGTAAATCGAGATCGTATAGCCCTTCATCTGGCAGACATATAGTCTCCCTCGTCACGCAACTGTCAGTCATTGTCAGGTCTCTCCTCACGCAACTGACATTGTCCTTTTCATAAGCCCGAGTGTACGCTCATTGAGCGTCTTGTTCAATAAGAAACTAGCAAAAATGGGCATCATTTTCTGACAGAGCAGATCAAACTTAGCTAATCTGGAAAGTTTGGTGAACTTTGGCTTAATATTGACGATGCTAGAGGGCATCAAAGATGTACATTTTCCCATACAAACTCTGTATTTTTTTTGCGTTGTCTACCCAAACCATACATTCACTGTAAAATTTCAAAATTTGAAAAGTTTATAATTCCGACAGAATTCACTCAAATCACATCAAACTTTGCACATATGATAATTTCAACACGTTGTTTCATGTCATAAACTTAATTTCGTAATTACATTAATTCTAATAAACTCGTTCCCAGTCCCCTGCTCTTTTTTGTAATGGGCAATCCTACTTGTGCGGCAATGTTGCATACAACAAATTGCAGAGGTAGACACATGCTGACATTGTTGTACTCTGTACTCAATACTGAACGCTATAGATCCCAGACTCACATACCTGGACCGCGTCCCACAGGGAGCCCGCTAACAGAAAGAAAGCTGCTGCGTGTTCAAACCTCTGCATACCAAGAAGCTGATAGGCGTTTTTGAGAGCAGCCTTGCGCCATCGGTCGACTTTGAAGTCGTTCATAAAGAACTTTGCCATACGAGTATCTTGTGTTGACCTGTATTAAAACATCACAATAGACCTCGATCAAGTACAGTTGCAGGTAACCGGTTCCAAACGAGTTTAATTATATGGCTTGATTTGTGTATCAAATAATCTACCCCACCATATGACCGTGAGAGACTAAGTCACATGGAGGTATTTGCTAACCCACCCCTCCCCCAGGCAAACCTCGTACACAGGTAACCCAAACTCTACAAAACTCTTCTTCACAGAATAATTGACTTACCTGAAGAGACCGCAGATCACATTTTTCTTTTTCATGCTCAAATAGAAGAGTGCGCAGTCTAGAGGGTCTTGTTTTAAACCAAAATGCGCCTTTGCAACCTAACAACAACAGAGAACATTTCATATGAAAATGAGTGTCATATGTTGTACATTGTAGTTGACTTGGACAAGTGTGAAAGACAATAGCTACTTTCCAAATATGGAATTTTGTTACCAAATAACGAATTCGCCTCTGCAATATTCTTAGTTGGTCTACCTGTGGTAAAGGAGTGGAGGAGGACTGGGAGCAAATGCTGTTTCCTCTTCCGGAGGTCTAGTACCCAGTCTTTCTCCTTTCTTACACAGGGAGACCAAGAATCATTTGAAGTGAGTGAGTGAGATAGTGAGTGAGATAGTGAGTGAGATAGTGAGTGAGTGAGTGAGTGAGATAGTGAGTGAGATAGTGAGTGAGATAGTGAGTGAGATAGTGAGTGAGATAGTGAGTGAGTGAGATAGTGAGTGAGATAGTGAGTGAGAGAGTGAGTGAGATAGTGAGTGAAATAGTGAGTGAGATAGTGAGTGAGTGAGATAGTGAGTGAGATAGTGAGTGAGTGAGATAGTGAGTGAGATAGTGAGTGAGTGAGATAGTGAGTGAGATAGTGAGTGAGTGAGATAGTGAGTGAGTGAGATAGTGAGTGAGAGAGTGAGTGAGATAGTGAGTGAAATAGTGAGTGAGATAGTGAGTGAGTGAGATAGTGAGTGAGATAGTGAGTGAGATAGTGAGTGAGTGAGTGAGATAGTGAGTGAGATAGTGAGTGAGATAGTGAGTGAGAGAGTGAGTGAGTGAGATAGTGAGTGAGATAGTGAGTGAGATAGTGAGTGAGTGAGATAGTGAGTGAGAGAGTGAGTGAGATAGTGAGTGAGATAGTGAGTGAGATAGTGAGTGAAATAGTGAGTGAGATAGTGAGTGAGTGAGATAGTGAGTGAGATAGTGAGTGAGTGAGATAGTGAGTGAGATAGTGAGTGAGTGAGATAGTGAGTGAGATAGTGAGTGAGTGAGATAGTGAGTGAGTGAGATAGTGAGTGAGAGAGTGAGTGAGATAGTGAGTGAAATAGTGAGTGAGATAGTGAGTGAGTGAGATAGTGAGTGAGATAGTGAGTGAGATAGTGAGTGAGTGAGTGAGATAGTGAGTGAGATAGTGAGTGAGATGAGTGAGTGAGTGAGTGAGATAGTGAGTGAGATAGTGAGTGAGATAGTGAGTGAGATAGTGAGTGAGATAGTGAGTGAGATAGTGAGTGAGTGAGATAGTGAGTGAGATAGTGAGTGAGTGAGATAGTGAGTGAGATAGTGAGTGAGATGAGTGAGTGAGATAGTGAGTGAGAGTGAGTGAGATAGTGAGTGAGATAGTGAGTGAGATAGTGAGTGAAATAGTGAGTGAGATAGTGAGTGAATATGAGTGAGATAGTGAGTGAGATAGTGAGTGAGTGAGATAGTGAGTGAGATAGTGAGTGAGATAGTGAGTGAGATAGTGAGTGAGTGAGTGAGATAGTGAGTGAGATAGTGAGTGAGATAGTGAGTGAGATAGTGAGTGAGAGAGTGAGTGAGTGAGATAGTGAGTGAGATAGTGAGTGAGATAGTGAGTGAGTGAGATAGTGAGTGAGAGAGTGAGTGAGATAGTGAGTGAAATAGTGAGTGAGATAGTGAGTGAGTGAGATAGTGAGTGAGATAGTGAGTGAGATAGTGAGTGAGATAGTGAGTGAGTGAGTGAGTGAGATAGTGAGTGAGATAGTGAGTGAGATAGTGAGTGAGATAGTGAGTGAGTGAGTGAGTGAGATAGTGAGTGAGATAGTGAGTGAGATAGTGAGTGAGATAGTGAGTGAGTGAGATAGTGAGTGAGATAGTGAGTGAGAGAGTGAGTGAGATAGCGAGTGAGCGAGATAGTGAGTGAGATAGTGAGTGAGTGAGTGAGTGAGATAGTGAGTGAGATAGTGAGTGAGATAGTGAGTGAGTGAATGAGATAGTGAGTGAGATAGTACCTTTTCAATAAGACGTCTTAGAGTATCGTTGCTACGAACCCACCAGCCTACACCAAACTGTCGAAGCTCTGGCCATGTTGGCTCGCCCCGTAGCATAGGTGGAACCATGGCCAGTAGTTCTTCTTCAGACTCAGAATGGAAGGCCCATCCATAATAGGACGTCGATAATCCCTAAAGATATATTAGGAAATACATTTAATGGTTGGGAGTCCTGTGTTGTTCTGACGGAGGGGGCTAAGACTGAACACTCAATGAAAACTTTGAATAAATTATCGCATTCCATGCATTCATGACGTTGTTCATCTGTAAAACCTTTTATTCATATGCGCTATTAATGCCTTTCTAGGATGACCTACGACGACCTAAGACCTTTAATGCAGACAATTCTAAAACATTAGTACAATGATCTGACTAAGGGAACGCGAATACCAGTGTCTGTATTTGTTAGAAGGCTGATCATGAGACATATATAATGGTGTGTAAATAAACAAAAGTCTAAGTCTAAAGGCCGGTCACACCGTTTTTTTGTGTCCTGTTCGTGTTCAATATGGCGGCACAGATCGGTCAGTCAGGCCAAATGGAGTGCGTCCCAAGACAGATGGGATTGATAGACTTTGACCAGGTAACTGACACCACGTCATAGAGCAGATTTCGTATGACTGAATAACTTTTTTTTTTTTTTTTTCTTATGACTGTGAAAAACTTTTTTTTTTTCTTTTTTCTTTTTTTCTTATGACTGTGAAAAACTTCCGGCACAGCTGACTGTGATAATTTAGGATTTCGAATGAAACCGTGTCGTGGGCTGTGGGTTTTCAGTCATACAAACTCTACTCTAGAATACTCTCTGCAGCACACGATGGGTAGTGTTTGTATGTCAAAGAGCGAAGAGCGAGAGAGAGAGAGAGAGAGTAGCATACATATGCGTACCTTTTCCTCAACAACTGCTCGTTGTATAGGCGGTAAAGATCGTAATAAGCACGTATGATGTCGCATAGCCAATAGAAAACGAAGACCACAATCGTCAACTGCATCCCCACCACTACCCGCAGAGGCTCCTATACTACCAGTCGTGGCATACCCACCCCCACCCCCACCGGGTCCTCCCATGAGACCACTTAGACCACTCGAAACTTCACCTGAAATTAAACAAGGATAACATGGCGGTTAAACGTTTGCGCATGCGTGAAAGTCGGGGTTTGCGTATTTATTTTGTCTACAAATGGATACAATTTGCGCCATTGTATCGACTTCAGATACTTCCATCTCTCGGTATACTTCAAAGTTCACGGGTCCGCGCCCTTACTTCTAGTACTACTTACCTTCTTTCTTGGCAAAGTTCAACCCCCGCTCAATGTCAGCAGGACTTTTCTCTAAATCCAGCTTGGTGCTTGCAAATGTATCGGCCAATGCTAGTAGTTCTAGCTGTTCGATGCTCGTTAGTCCAGGTATTTGTTTACGGGTCAATTGGTAGGATAAAAGTCGTGCCTTGAAATGAAGTGCATCGAGGTATTAATACTCATCAAGTACAGACAGCCTGTCCCTCTCCCCCTCGGGCCCACTGAGTAGCCGCCCCTGGGATTCCGTGGATTATGAAAATCATTAAGGAATTAAGAAATGATGTTAAAGAGGGAAAATAAATGAAAGAATGAAATGGAAGTGGGTAAAAAAGAAGTGAGCGAAGGAAAGAAACGAAGGGGAGAAAAGAGAAGGGAATTATCACAGAAATGGAAAGAGAATGGGAACAAAGAACTTGAAAGAAAAGGATAGAAGAAAAGGAGATGCAAGCAGGCAAACGTGACACTAATCCAGCTACCAAAGCTACCAAGCAAGCAAGCGATGGACGACCACGAAGGAGCTAATTATCAAAGCAAACATGCATATTTGGTAATAACCGCTGACATGCTATCTGTTCTCTCAGTAAATTTGATTAATGGATAATCTCATTAAAAGTGGATGTCCAAGAGCATCAATACTCATCTAACCTGCGCTAGACCAAAGTAAACAGGCCCCTCAAAGGTCCGTGGTCCGTTGGTAGGACTGCCATACATAGTAAGGGCCCGTTTACGACGTTTTTCGCTCGTTTTACCGAACTCATCGTCTGAGTCGACACTACCAGGGGAATCAAACAGAGCACTGTAGTCCTTTTCGTCTGACGTAATTGTCTGCGTTCCTTCTATCTGTGACATATCACCTACAACATATAAGGTCATCATGGTGATGGTAATAACGAAGGTTGTCATGGTGATGGTAATAACGAAGGTTGTCATGGTGATGGTAATAACGAAGGTCGTCATGGTGATGGTAATAACGAAGGTCGTCATGGTGATGGTAATAACGAAGGTTGTCATGGTGATGGTAATAACGAAGGTTGTCATGGTGATGGTAATAACGAAGGTTGTCATGGTGATGGTAATAACGAAGGTTGTCATGGTGATGGTAATAACGAAGGTTGTCATGGTGATGGTAATAACGAAGGTCGTCATGGTGATGGTATTAACGAAGGTCGTCATGGTGATGGTAATAACGAATAACGAAGGTCGTCATGGTGATGGTAATAACGAAGGTCGTCATGGTGATGGTATTAACGGAGGTCGTCATGGTGATGGTAATAACGAATAACGAAGGTCGTCATGGTGATGGTAATAACGAATAACGAAGGTCGTCATGGTGATGGTAATAACGAATAACGAAGGTCGTCATGGTGATGGTAATAACGAAGGTCGTCATGGTGATGGTATTAACGGAGGTCGTCATGGTGATAACGAATAACGAAGGTCGTCATGGTGATGGTAATAACGGAGGTCGTCATGGTGATGGCAATAACGGAGGTCGTCATGGTGATGGCAATAACGGAGGTCGTCATGGTGATGGTAATAACGGAGGTCGTCATGGTGATGGTAATAACGAAGGTCGTCATGGTGATGGTAATAACGAAGGTCGTCATGGTGATGGTAATAACGAAGGTTGTCATGGTGATGGTAATAACGAAGGTTGTCATGGTGATGGTAATAACGAAGGTTGTCATGGTGATGGTAATAACGAAGGTTGTCATGGTGATGGTAATAACGAAGGTTGTCATGGTGATGGTAATAACGAAGGTCGTCATGGTGATGGTATTAACGAAGGTCGTCATGGTGATGGTAATAACGAATAACGAAGGTCGTCATGGTGATGGTAATAACGAAGGTCGTCATGGTGATGGTATTAACGGAGGTCGTCATGGTGATGGTAATAACGAATAACGAAGGTCGTCATGGTGATGGTAATAACGAATAACGAAGGTCGTCATGGTGATGGTAATAACGAATAACGAAGGTCGTCATGGTGATGGTAATAACGAAGGTCGTCATGGTGATGGTATTAACGGAGGTCGTCATGGTGATAACGAATAACGAAGGTCGTCATGGTGATGGTAATAACGGAGGTCGTCATGGTGATGGCAATAACGGAGGTCGTCATGGTGATGGCAATAACGGAGGTCGTCATGGTGATGGTAATAACGGAGGTCGTCATGGTGATGGTAATAACGAAGGTCGTCATGGTGATGGTAATAACGAAGGTCGTCATGGTGATGGTAATAACGGAGGTCATGGTGATGGTAATAATGAATAACGAAGGTCGTCATGGTGATGGTAATAACGGAGGTCGTCATGGTGGCGATGATAGTGATGATGATGATGATACTTGTGGTAATGATAAAAATTTTGATGACGATAATGTTGATGATGATAACAATATTAATTTAATAAATTTATATTGTGATATTTCATACACACTGTCATGCTGTTTCTGATACTAATGATGATGATGATGATGTTGGGTGGTGGTAGTGGTGATGATGATATTGTTAAATCTAATGTCGGTTTGTAGGTTGGATGATTCATGACAAAAATGTTGTTTCTTCAACCTTAGTTTTAATAAAAAAACTGCCAAGCTTTCGGGCTAAGCGCCCATCTTCAGGGCTAAATGCATAAAATCTAATTACAACGGCTGTTTTTTATTAAAACTAAGGTTGAAGAAACAAAATTTTTGTGATGATATTGTTGTTGATGCTGCTAAATTATGATGGTGGTAATGTCGTTGTTGATGACAATAATGGCCGCAGTGATGGTATTTTTTAAATATGAGTATATAGCATATTATTTGTATATTTAGTTTATATTAATTTATATTTATATTTTTATTTATATTTATAATAATGAGTATATATTACATTGATAATTTAGTTTAGGGGGGGGGGGGGGTAGTTTTCGTAAGTTAGTAAGGTTTGAACATCTTTTATCATTTGTATATAATTATTTCTAGTGTTGTGTAATGCGCATTTGATCATATTCAAATGTTAAAATGCGCAATATAAGCAATAAATATTATTATTATTATTATTTTATACCCACACACCTGTATAACCAACATCCTTATCTGCAGCGAGTAATGCATGTAACGGTACAGGAGGGATGGTTAAGGGCCCCTCTTTATCATCGACATTCTCTAGTACACTATCCACATCACTGAAGCTACTTGCACGTGGTATACTACTGATGCTGCTGAGACGGGGACGGAAGTGTTCCCGAGATGCAATGCGAACCGCCTCTTCTCCTGCAACGCATTGGACCTAAAGGATGTTGTAATTAGAAAACACAGAGCTTACAATTGCGTCATATAATTAGCAGCGACAGGGACATAAGTACGCAACATACATTTAAGAACGTAACTAGTGATCAACATTTCGGTCCCACAGCATAAAATCTGCTCAAAACGGTTTTTTTTTTTGCGTAAATGTAACCCCTGAAACAACATGTAATAATCTTATTTGTAGTGGTGAATATCCTTGTTATCAGGAGTACATCACCTAACTCCACAAAATCTTCTCTTCACTTTACATATTACCATAATCCTCAAGTTTATGAACCTGTACTACTCACATCTACAAACTGTGTGACACGTTCACATAAATAAAGCAGGTAACAGCTTCATACTTAACCTAAATCAGTACTACTCACATCTACAAACTGTGTGACACGTTCACATAAATAAAGCAGGTAACAGCTTCACACTTAACCTAAATCAGTACTACTCACATCTACAAACTGTGTGACACGTTCACATAAATAAAGCAGGTAACAGCTTCATACTTAACCTAAATCAGTACTACTCACATCTACAAACTGTGTGACACGTTCACATAAATAAAGCAGGTAACAGCTTCACACTTAACCTAAATCAGTACTACTCACATCTACAAACTGTGTGACACGTTCACATAAATAAAGCAGGTAACAGCTTCATACTTAACCTAAATCAGTACTACTCACATCTACAAACTGTGTGACACGTTCACATAAATAAAGCAGGTAACAGCTTCATACTTAACCTAAATCAGTACTACTCACATCTACAAACTGTGTGACACGTTCACATAAATAAAGCAGGTAACAGCTTCATATTTAACCTAAATCAGTACTACTCACATCTACAAACTGTGTGACACGTTCACATAAATAAAGCAGGTAACAGCTTCATACTTACCTAAATCAGTACTACTCACATCTACAAACTGTGTGACACGTTCACATAAATAAAGCAGGTAACAGCTTCATACTTAACCTAAATCAGTACTACTCACATCTACAAACTGTGTGACACGTTCACATAAATAAAGCAGGTAACAGCTTCATACTTAACCTAAATCAGTACTACTCACATCTACAAACTGTGTGACACGTTCACATAAATAAAGCAGGTAACAGCTTCATACTTACCTAAATCAGTACTACTCACATCTACAAACTGTGTGACACGTTGTCATAAATAAAGCAGGTAACAGCTTCATACTTAACCTAAATCAGTACTACTCACATCTACAAACTGTGTGACACGTTCACATAAATAAAGCAGGTAACAGCTTCATACTTACCTAAATCAGTACTACTCACATCTACAAACTGTGTGACACGTTGTCATAAATAAAGCAGGTAACAGCTTCATACTTAACCTAAATCAGTACTACTCACATCTACAAACTGTGTGACACGTTCACATAAATAAAGCAGGTAACAGCTTCATACTTACCTAAATCAGTACTACTCACATCTACAAACTATCTGACACGTTCACATAAATAAAGCAGGTAACAGAATCAGTACTACTCACATCTACAAACTGTCTGACACGTTCACATAAATAAAGCAGGTAACATCTTCATACTTAACCTAAATCAGTACTACTCACATCTACAAACTGTGTGACACGTTCACATAAATAAAGCAGGTAACAGCTTCACACTTGCAAATTTTGACATTTTCAAAACTCTCTGTTCTAAAGTTTCTACAAGGTATAGGGGTGTATGCGCGCAAAGGATTGTGGTACTACTCACCAAATGCATCAATATAGCTCTAACTCTTCTCAATTTCCCCGAATTCATCAACTCCATTAAGTGTTTGGGGTGATACTGGGGAAGGATTGGCAAAATAGCTGATGCTTCCTCAAATAATCCCAGACGACTTCCGCCAGAAGTCGACAAAGGTACAAGATCCCCACGGGCACCCCCTCGAGTCATCTGTGTCACTTTCTCCAGCGTAGCTGTGGGAGCATACGACGTGATGTCTGATGGAGAGAGCGTGCCATCGGTGATGACTTTCCACTGAGAGTACACTTGCATTTCGGTCCCAAGACCGACGACAAGGACGCCATTTCTAGCCCAAGATAACGCTCTATTTAACAGCTGCCACTCGTTTTCCGAGGCCAAGTGAGTGCTGTCCAGAAGAATCCACGTCTCCTTGCCGAGGTTGGAGTTCTCTCCTTGGACAGACAGATGCGAGATTCTAGAGGCAGAACCGAGGATGAAAATCTCATTCTGTATACACACCGTCAGGATATGCGAGCCATTTTCTACAGAGATCCACTCTAGTCGGACCTGTGAAGGGTCAGTCTGGGCGTTACAATTTAACTTGAGTGTGTCCTCTAAAGTCCAATCCAACCCACCGGAAGATTCACTCTCCCATACACATACTAGTAGTCCATCCTCACCCTTCTCCCCCTCGGGAGCACTTTTCACCAAGGTAGCAAGTCGACCAGTATAAGCACAGCTTATTGAAACCACCTCGCCAGGCGCGTTTAGACACATGTCTTGATTACAGGCTTTATCTCCATGCCAGATTGTCTCCTTCCATTTAAATGTCCCTTCATTTCCCACTTGTTTACAAGACCAGAACCTCACTTTGCCGTCAGAGCACGAAGTTGTAAAGAGATACGGTGCAGGGCAGGTTGGATTCACAGCAGACGACGACATCTTATCAGCAGCTCTTGTGGCAGTCTTGATGAAAACCCCAGGGGGTAGTGGTAGCTGCTCTGTGCACACCTTGCTTGAGCTAATAGTTGTACTCACGGGCTGGTCCAGTGGGAGATTTAGTGGACTGGTGCTACGGGAGGACTGTTGGCTACTGCAGAAGCTGCCATTCCCTACGACCTCGGGGTAGGAAAACAGATCCTCATCCTCGACTCCATTCTCTGCCTTCGTAGCGGTGACTTTCATATTCCACATGTGGATTTTAGAGACCATTTGACTTGGGTCTTTTGGGTCAGGTAGATTCTCCAGCCCCACGATAAAGAAATTCTCCTCAGATTTAGAATTCCCACTGTCCTCTTCATCTGAAGAGGGTTCACTCTCGACAGCAGGGCATAGACCGATAGATCTCTCAGTGAATATATGTAGAAGTAAAGGATTCTGAAGAACCTCGCGGGAGTCTACTAAAGAACAGAGCTTAAGAATACAACCAGGATTAGAGCCAGACTGGCGACTGACTATAGACTCGATAAAAGCTTCAACTGGAATGTTGGACGTCGGAGTCTCCAGATCGAGGGAGTCTAGACTACCTTCACTGCCACTCGAGTACAATGTTGAACGTGTTCTAGACTTGTGACTGGAAATAAAAGACTGTAACCTACGAGCGTCGAGGATGACTTGATAAAAACGATAAGTCTGTCCATCGGATGCCAAGAAGCAAGCACAGGGGGCAACTGCTTGAGGAGGAAGCGACGTGTGGTTTTCAAATGTGAGCAATGAGTGAGAGAACAGTGTAGGGACCCAAGCTAAGTTTTTGAATGCATTAGGACGACCAGAGTGGATTCTAGTCAGTTCGAGGACGCCACCACTTTGTCTCAGTGGCGACACACTTTCAACTCTCCACACAACAAGTTCGCTACAATGAATCCTAGTTTTGTCATCTGATTTCTGCGACTTATTTGGCTTGGTTTGATCATGCGCACTTGAGTCGTCAAACCCGGTTTCTATCACGTGACTCGATGTGGATAGCAGGAGTGGTAGTTCAGGGTGTGCTAAGATAGTTGTGATAGGGTATCTGTGTCCACACCTTCTGGCAACATGAGATATACTAACAACTGTAGAGAATAGACTGTTGTCTGCGAACACTAGCTTCCAGTGGTTCAGTGCTCCATCTCTATGGGTGGAGACCATGATGGCCGTCGCTTGAGCCCCACTCGAGGATGCACCAAACTTGAGTCTCAGTGCCCTGGGAGACAGACTTCCAGGCTTGTGGACCTGTCTCCTCAAAGTCTTAATCTTGTCGCTTCTTGGACAATACACGTAGAGTTTGGGTAGCAAAGAGTTGGCATCAGCAGGTGGAATCGCCATTGGAATGCGTGACAGGAAGCTCACTTGAGGCTGACGGAACTGACCTCTCGACTGAACATCCAGCCATTCGACAAGCCATACCAGAAGAGAGCCATCTATTGGATGGACGGCAATAAGCGTGTCATGACTTTGGCTCCACTCACGGAGAAGCTGACCAATAGCACATGTCACGTAGCTGTAGAAAGTGGTTGATAAAGAGGTCGTTGGGAGGTTATCTTCTTGTAGTTGTTTCAGGTATTCTAGTGGGGTTCTTGGGCGTGGTGGGGGTAGGGGCTTGGTTTGTTCCTCTTTTGGACTTGACATAGGTTTCTTTGATAAAATTGTTTTCATTTCTTACAAAAAGAAAAAGAAAAAAAGGAAGAGTTAGAACGAAACTCACCAATCAAAAAAGGTCATTCAAAGAAAAGTACCGAAGTGATGACGTCATAAAAATAAAATTTTCGCTTCGGCGAATGCTCGGAAATCTCTGGTGGGGCGATTTCCGAGCCCACGCCGAAGAGCACCGCTGGATTCTCGAGCATGCGATCCAAGCCGAAATTACAGTGATTTGTGTGGGGAAATTATATATTCAACTGGCCATATCTCAGCCGCTATTAACCGATTGCTCTCAAATTTGGCATGTAAGCTTCTTTATTGATGTTCTTTCGAAATCGGGGATCGAAAGTTGATAAAGCGAAAATTATTGTTTTCGTGACGTCACACGTCGGTACTCTATTAGTGCTTGACCACGAAGACATGCAAAGCAGTGATAAAAGGGATGAGGGTGGGGAGGGTCCTTCCTTTCCTATCCTTCTGGATTAACCCTCCCCTCCTCTCCCCTCCCATCCCCTTTTATTTCCTCTTTAAACGAAGGAACAATGTAACTCAGATAATGTACATACCCATTTTAGAAGGACCAGCCTCTCCTAATCTTGTCTTTTCATCCATGACATTCTCGGCACTCTCGTTCAAAATATCAAAGTCAGATGATGCACCCTCCTCTTCCACAGACGAATCGTCACTAACGTCAACACTAGGAACCTCTGAGGCCAAAACTGGAGCACCTAGAGATGCCTCAGCAGAGAATGTAAACTGCATTTCCTTGTTGTTCAGCCAGTGCAGCATGAATGAGCTCTGGTGTCCCTTGGGTGAGAACGTCCCCATGGACGACAAGAGAGGGATGTCATTCAAAGGGTTGATCATGGCGGCAAGATGGAAATGGAGAGCAGAGGTCATCTTGTGTTTGGCTAGAGGGTTATAAGATTGTTTCTTGTGCTTGGGACACTTGTAGTTGCCTGCCGGTAGTGGGGTGCCAGTATCTTCTGCTTGGACGTTGTTCATCATGGTTTCAGACCATATACGACAGATGTTATCCATGCAGGATGTGAGAAGAACATTGGCTACAGATGAGCTGAAACGATAAAGTATCATCACTTTATTGAGTAAACTTTGCAAAGTTAAAACAATTGGCTTGACTTAATTACACAGAATGAATGCGTGAAAAAATGAATAAGTGAACAAACAAATAACTAAATGAATGGGTAAAAGAATACTCAAAGGGAGAGACAAGCAGATTAATATGAAAATTGATACTCTGTGGATGGAAAGATGAATGGATGAAGAAAAAAATTAAAATGAATAATGAAATAAAAAGATAAAAAAATGGGATTGATGAATGAATTTATAAATGAATGTAAGAAATGAACAAATGAATGGATAAATGAATGAATAATAAATAGACAAATAAACAACTTTCCACAATCACGTCTTGAATGCTTACATTGGCATATGCTTGCTGGTTTTTCGCCATGAAAACCCAGTGACAGATCTTGGGTGAGCCAAATATACAAATGAGAAGTCTAGATCTTGAGGGAATGTGATAAGTGCATCTCTAGAAGGACTTGAAGGAATGGCATTCACTGAAATAAAGAACAGCATATTGATATTTGAAAAATACTTTTTTGCATATACATGTATAGTGTACTGTCATAATCCTCTGTAAAAAAAACTTACTGGCCAGCTCAGTGAGGTGTCTGATTTGTAAAACAATGTCCAGTAGAGTCATTTTCGTATGAGTGGGAAGTAGTTACGGTACGGTTAGTGCCATGCATTGACCATATCATGCCATCATCGTGCAGTATCCAAGCATTCTGGTTGGTTGAGCGATGATTTTGCACGCTGTGATTGGTTGAATACAATGTCTTCCATTCCGTATCGTAACCGTAACTCCGTGTCATAGGTTTCCCACTCATACGAAATTGACTCTATAATAGAACAATGTACTAGTTAGAGACACTAGAGATCACTTTACTACATGTACATGTAGATATGTGATACCCTGGTGCTTCTACTTCTTAGAGCAGATTTCGCATGACTGTGAAAAACTTATGACACGTCTCGTGATGATTTAAGATTTTAAATGAACGTGCCGTGCTGTGCCGTGCAGTGACTGTGCCGTGCGCCGTGGTTTTTCACAGTCATACGAAAGCTGCTCTATTGGCATCATGTGTTGAGATTTGCATAAAGACTGCAATGAGATTGGGGGAGTTTTCATCAATTCTTTATCCCCAGTCTTTTCTCTTCTACTCAACACAGGAATCCCAAACCACAAAAAGGCAGAAAAGGCAGACTACAGTTATACATAATAATAATAATAATAATAATAATAATAATAATAATAATAATAATAATAATAATAATAATAATAATAATAATAATAATAATAATAATAATAATAATAATGTTATAAATATAAAGGAAATTATGGCGACGTTTCGGTGTCGACTAGGCACCATTATCAAGCGAAATGAGTAGAAAGTCAATGTCATCAATTAAGAGTATAACAGTAAATTAGCATAGCACTAAGTAAATAGTTTGGCCCTTAGGGAATCAGATTGTACATTAAGAGTAGGTCGTCTTTCTCTAATTAACAAGTTAATTAGAGTTAATTAAGTTTCGAAGGAAACTACAAGACCTAAGCCACAAGATAAACACCACCGTACAACCAGTCTTTGTGAGCCGTAAGCTAAACGAATCGTTTAAAGTGCAAGAAAAGAAACCACTTATCATCAACCAACAACGAGTGGTTTATAATTTCAAATGTGACTCGTGTGATGCGAGTTATGTGGGGTACACCTACAGACACCTGCACGAGCGCATCGAAGAACACAAAGGCATGTCTTCCAGCATCGGCAAACACTATAGGATGGATCATGACATTGTCCCAAGAGACATTAATAATAATTTTAAGATCCTAAAAAAGTGCAAGACTAAATTTGATTGTTTACTCTATGAAATGCTGTTAATTAGAGAAAGACGACCTACTCTTAATGTACAATCTGATTCCCTAAGGGCCAAACTATTTACTTAGTGCTATGCTAATTTACTGTTATACTCTTAATTGATGACATTGACTTTCTACTCATTTCGCTTGATAATGGTGCCTAGTCGACACCGAAACGTCGCCATAATTTCCTTTATATTTATAACATTATGTACATCTAAATCGTTACTGATAATAATAATAATAATAATAATAAAAATAATAAAAATAATAATAG
>JAUJYZ010001255.1:389164-751664 GCA_033675265.1 Actinostola sp. cb2023 | reverse complement strand
GTAAGGGTATGCATGCATACGGTGCTTATCATGACCACGATCTTGTAGGATTTTGAACAAATCTGTGCAGTGACCGTACTGTGTGTTGTGGTTTTTCACAGTCATACAAAATCTGCTCTATTTTGAATCATGACGGTGACTAACTACCATTCCTTCCTCTCCCCACCCCCCTCACCCTCGGTCACCCTACACATGTACAAATTAAAGCTGTTATTGCATAGCAAACATTTACAGTTTCAAGCATAATAACCTTCTCTATTCCATGAGAGACAAGTAATCTTGAATTTCAAGCAGAGTTCTGATGACCGCTCCCAATGAAAAGGAAACCCCTAAACAAGGAATACAAATAAATTTGGTTTAAGACACTGCAGTCTAGCATTGTGTATAAATGTTTTATTAAATCTTTAAATAAATACCAGTATGCCAACATCATCACCATTACAATCTGTCATCATCATCATTGTGATCACCTTCATGACAACCTCCATTACTACTTTCGTCATCATCATCATCATTATTATTATCATTCATCATCATCACTATCATCAACATCACATGCCCCCAGCATTTATTCCAAACTCAGCCCCATGACCCAGGATTTAATCGAGCCCGGCATCTACAATCAATGACCACCATCATTGTCATCACCATCATCATCACCACCACCATCTTCACAATGATGCATTATCACCACTATCACTAACCAACACTGAACAGCAACAACATCACTAAATCATCATCATGATCAGTAACATTTATATCACTACATGTATTTTCACCACCACAACCACCACCATCTTTACAATGATGCATTATCACCACTATCACTAACCAACACTGAACAGCAACAACATCACTAAATGATCATCATGATCAGTAACATTTATATCACTACATGTATTTTCACCACCACCACCACCGCCACCATCATCATCATCATTATTATCTTCGCAACCATCATCATCATCATCATCATTTACCACCACCATCTTCACAATGATGCATTATCACCACTATCACTAACCAACACTGAACAGCAACAACATCACTAAATGATCATCATGATCAGTAACATTTATATCACTACATGTATTTTCACCACCACCACCACCGCCACCATCATCATCATCATTATTATCTTCGCAACCATCATCATCATCATCATCATTTACCACCACCATCTTCACAATGATGCATTATCACCACTATCACTAACCAACACTGAACAGCAACAACATCACTAAATCATCATCATGATCAGTAACATTTATATCACTACATGTATTTTCACCACCACCACCACCACCACCACCACCATCATCATCATCATTATTATCTTCACAACCATCATCATTATCACCACATCACCATCAATGATTGTTATCAACATGAAATGAAATTCTACAAATAATTATTATTATTGTTTCACACGTACATGATCAGCTGTTACTGATGCTGCTTTGGCTCTGAAGGTAACAACCTTGGGTCCATACGACACAGCAATCTAAACAATAAAAAACAGTTGGTATTACTGATAAGCATTCTGCAATGGTTCTACGATGGGTTCTATAAATTTGTTATGCAGATACCTACATGTATTTATAAAAACATTGACAGCGGGTATTCTGAAATGGATGAACTGAAACCAAGAAGAATTGTGGCATCCACTAATCGAATACCAAGCATAATTCCAAGCACAAGGTAGAAGGAATGGATTTTCTATGATTTTAAATATTACGAGAAATCCTTCAGTCTCCCATAATTCTTCTCAGTCTCAAGCCATGCATTTCAGATTACCTGTCATCAACATTTTTAATTGCTGTAGGTGCATATATAGAGCAGATAATGCATAACCACGAAAAAGTGTGGCACACAGTCACAGGTCACGGAACAACAACAACAATGTTATTTGTGCTCTCTCATAGATTACAGATTTATTTGGGAGCAACTTCAGAATACCCCACAACTAGTCAAGCTCTTATAGCAGCACTCTTTGAAAATGACACAAATTACACTAGGTTCTATTGTTATGCAAATTAGTTGTGGGGTATTCTGAAGTTTCAAAACAAAAGCCTTTATTTGAAACCCTACAACATCACAGGGAACGGCATGGTACGTGTACATCCATGCCATATAAGTTGTTCACAGTCTTATGCAATTTGCTCTACATTGCAGTGGTGGGGTATTCTACAGTTGTACCAAGTTTCTGTACAATATCAAAACAACCATTATCATACCTTTCCATCAGTGTCGCAGCAGTCTACACAGCTGACTTCCTTGTAGCCATATAAAGACCCTGGAATAATCTGTACCCTTGTGAATCCACTGAGCAGAATGACTACGTCACATCCCGATGCATAAGCCTGGTGGATAAGGAAATGATTGACGTATTGAAATTCAATAGTTAAGAAGGAAAGTTGTCTTTGATACAAATGTATGTCTTCTTACGAATCCGAAATAAACTACCATTGAAAAGCTCCGATAAGCTTGAGCTTGAATGGATGGAATTGATCTGATTGACACATCATTGTTGTCTTTTGATCGCGATCACACGGTACATACAGTCATTCTCAAAAAGGTTGTCCAGATGAAAAGACTACAATACTACAATAAAGTCACGTGATTCATTATGTATTCAATTTCCTTGCGGGGAATTTCAACTTGAGATGCAAAAGTACACGGCATTGTGAGAACTGAATGTAATGGCGCTGGTATCAACTCGCAGTTCCGCACGCAGAAATTGAATACATAATGAATCACGTGACTTTATTGTAGTGTTGTAGTCTTTTCATCTGGACAACCTTTTTGAGAATGACTGTATACATGTAAGCTTACATGTAAACTTACATGTAAGTTTTTTATGTACATATCACACTTACATGTTATACATAGAATGACGAAAAATAATGCTATTTTTAGAATTTCAATGTAAAATACGAATCTATTGAGTAGGATCAATTCCTATACATACATCAACATGAGCGTATTTCAAATCAAAACGTCACAAGGAGTTTTACATGTAGACAGACTCGTGACAGAGTCGAACAAATTCATGGTTCTAATCACATTACCGTAAACGGGTAATCCTCAACGCTTCCAACAGCAATGGCCGCCTTATCATCATAAATATTTGCAGCCCCTGTTAGTACTTGGTGAAGTTTCATAATCACAGCTTTGAATCCTCAAATGGTAGCACTTTCAAAGTCACTTTCAAAACTCCACTTGTCGTGGTCGCCATCTTGGAAACTCTACTTGTGGGGTTGGTACTTTATGTATCATAAATATATTGTATTTAACATATGTCTTTATGGTATCTATATATTCTTATTGTTTCCCCTGTGTTCCCCATTATTCCTATGTATTCCTATGTATTCCCCTGTATTCCCATGTATTCCTATGTATTCCTATGTATTCCTATGTATTCCCTTGTATTCCCCTGTATTCCCCTGTATTCCTATGTATTCCCCTGTATTCCCCTGTGTTCCCCTGTATTCCCCTGTATTCCCCTGTATTCCTATGTATTCCCCTGTATTCCCCTGTATTCCCCTGTATTCCTATGTATTCCCCTGTATTCCCCTGTATTCCCCTGTATTCCCCTGTATTCCCCTGTATTCCTATGTATTCCCCTGTATTCCCCTGTATTCCCCTGTATTCCTATGTATTCCCCTATATTCCCCTGTATTCCCCTGTATTCCCCTGTATTCCCCTGTATTCCCCTGTATTCCCCTGTATTCCCCTGTATTCCCCTGTATTCCCCTGTATTCCCCTATGTATTCCCCTGTATTCCTATTATTCCCTGTATTCCCCTGTATTCCCCTGTATTCCCCTGTATTCCCCTGTATTCCCCTGTATTCCCCTGTATTCCCCTGTATTCCCCTGTATTCCCCTGTATTCCCCTGTATTCCTATGTATTCCCCTGTATTCCCCTGTATTCCCCTGTATTCCCTATGTATTATTCCCCTGTATTCCCCTGTATTCCCCTGTATTCCCCTGTATTCCCCTGTATTCCCCTGTATTCCCCTGTATTCCCCTGTATTCCCCTGTATTCCCCTGTATTCCCCTGTATTCCCCTGTATTCCCCTGTATTCCCCTGTATTCCCCTGTATTCCCCTGTATTCCCCTGTATTCCCCTGTATTCCCCTGTATTCCCCTGTATTCCCCTGTATTCCCCTGTATTCCCCTGTATTCCCCTATTCCCCTGTATTCCCCTGTATTCCCCTGTATTCCCCTGTATTCCCCTGTATTCCCCTGTATTCCCCTGTATTCCCCTGTATTCCCCTGTATATATTCCCCTGTATTCCCCTGTATTCCCCTGTATTCCCCTGTATTCCCCTGTATTCCCCTGTATTCCCCTGTATTCCCCTGTATTCCCCTGTATTCCCCTGTATTCCCCTGTATTCCCCTGTATTCCCCTGTATTCCCCTGTATTCCCCTGTATTCCCCTGTATTCCCCTGTATTCCCCTGTATTCCCCCCCTGTATTCCCCTGTATTCCCCTGTATTCCCCTGTATTCCCCTGTATTCCCCTGTATTCCCTGTATTCCCCTGTATTCCCCTGTATTCCCTGTATTCCCCTGTATTCCCCTGTATTCCCCTGTATTCCCCTGTATTCCCCTGTATTCCCCTGTATTCCCCTGTATTCCCCTGTATTCCCCTGTATTCCCCTGTATTCCCCTGTATTCCCCTGTATTCCCCTGTATTCCCCTGTATTCCCCTGTATTCCCCTGTATTCCCCTGTATTCCCCTGTATTCCCCTGTATTCCCCTGTATTCCCCTGTATTCCCCTGTATTCCCCTGTATTCCCCTGTATTCCCCTGTATTCCCCTGTATTCCCCCCTGTATTCCCCTGTATTCCCCTGTATTCCCCTGTATTCCCCTGTATTCCCCTGTATTCCCCTGTATTCCCCTGTATTCCCCTGTATTCCCCTGTATTCCCCTGTATTCCCCTGTATTCCCCTGTATTCCTGTATTCCCCTGTATTCCCCTGTATTCCCCTGTATTCCTATGTATTCCCCTGTATTCCCCTGTATTCCCCTGTATTCCCCTGTATTCCCCTGTATTCCCCTGTATTCCCCTGTATTCCCCTGTATTCCCCTGTATTCCCCTGTATTCCCCTGTATTCCCCTGTATTATTCCCCTGTATTCCCCTGTATTCCCCTGTATTCCCCTGTATTCCTATTCCCCTGTATTCCCCTGTATTCCCCTGTATTCCCCTGTATTCCCCTGTATTCCCCTGTATTCCCCTGTATTCCCCTGTATTCCCCTGTATTCCCCTGTATTCCCCTGTATTCCCCTGTATTCCCCTGTATTCCCCTGTATTCCCCTGTATTCCCCTGTATTCCCCTGTATTCCCCTGTATTCCCCTGTATTCCCCTGTATTCCCCTGTATTCCCCTGTATTCCCCTGTATTCCCCTGTATTCCCCTGTATTCCCCTGTATTCCCCTGTATTCCCCTGTATTCCCCTGTATTCCCCATGTATTCCCCTGTATTCCCCTGTATTCCTATGTATTCCCCTGTATTCCCCTGTATTCCCCTGTATTCCCCTGTATTCCCCTGTATTCCCCTGTATTCCCCTGTATTCCTATGTATGTATTCCCCTGTATTCCCATGTATTCCCCTGTATTCCCCTGTATTCCTATGTATTCCCCTGTATTCCCATGTATTCCCCTGTATTCCCCTGTATTCCCCTGTATTCCCCTGTATTCCTATGTATTCCCCTGTATTCCCCTGTATTCCCCTGTATTCCCCTGTATTCCCCTGTATTCCCCTGTATTCCCCTGTATTCCCCTGTATTCCCCTGTATTCCCCTGTATTCCCCTGTATTCCCCTGTATTCCCCTGTATTCCCCTGTATTCCCCTGTATTCCCCTGTATTCCTATGTATTTCCCTGTATTCCCCTGTATTCCTATGTATTCCCCTGTATTCCCCTGTATTCCCCTGTATTCCCTTGTATTCCTATGTATTCCCCTGTATTCCCCTGTATTCCTATGTATTCCCCTGTATTCCCCTGTATTCCTATGTTTTCCCCTGTATTCCCCTGTATTCCCCCCCTGTATTCCCCTGTATTCCTATGTATTCCCCTGTATTCCCCTGTATTCCCCTGTATTCCTATGTATTCCCCTGTATTCCCCTGTATTCCCCTGTATTCCTCTGTATTCCCCTGTATTCCCTGTATTCCCCTGTATTCCCCTGTATTCCCCTGTATTCCCCTGTATTCCCCTGTATTCCCCTGTATTCCCCTCGTATTCCTATGTATTCCCCTGTATTCCCCTGTATTCCCCTGTATTCCCCTGTATTCCCCTGTATTCCCCTGTATTCCCCTGTATTCCCCTGTATTCCCCTGTATTCCCCTGTATTCCTATGTATTCCCCTGTATTCCCCTGTATTCCCCTGTATTCCCCTGTATTCCCATGTATTCCCATGTATTCCCCTGTATTCCCCTGTATTCCTATGTATTCCCCTGTATTCCCCTGTATTCCCCTGTATTCCCCGGTATTCCCCTGTATTCCCCGGTATTCCCCCTGTATTCCCTTGTATTCCTTCTAACATCCATTTCTCCACTTGTCACTCTAGCTTTTCTACATACATTCTACTCCTTTCCTCTTTCTCTCATTTTTTTAACATCGGATTTCTGGATTTTTCACGCCACATTTCTACATACATTTCACTTTGTTGTTCTTTCTCTCCTTATTTCTGTCATCTATGTCTCCACTTGTTACTCTAGTTTTTATCTATGGACATTCTACTTCCCTCTTCTTTCTCTCCAGCTTATTTCTATCATCTATTTTTGTACTTGTCACTGTATTATTTCTACATGCATTCTACTTCCCTCGTCTTTCTGTCCTTATTTCTATCATCTCTTTCTCTACTTGTCACTAGTTTTTCTACATATATTCTACTTTCCTCTTCTTTCTCTCTAGCTTATTTCTATCATCTCTTTCTCTTCTTCTCAGTCTAGTTTTTCTACATACATTCTACTTCCTTTTTCTGACTCTTTCTTGGTGTTGCAAGGCACCAAACCTGAACCTGCTTGATCGACATTCACATAACTGGCACCAAACCTGTTCTTGCTATCTACATCCACACCGGCTTGTATGGCACCAAACATATATCCTCTTTTTAAAGAGCTATATTCACATAGATGACATAGATGACATCTTTTTTATTGTAAGTTTTTGAGGACACACTATATACTTCTCTCAGTATCTTGACTCTCAATCTGTTATACTAAGTGGGACACCAGGTCACTGGGACACCTTCACTACTGTCCCGGGCCGACCCGGGACACCTCTATATACATTGCACTTAGCACACTACATGTATATCTCAGTCTGTTAAACCAAGTGGGACACCGGGTCACTGGGACACCTTCACTACTGTCCCGGGCCGACCCGGGACACCTCTATATACATTGCACTTAGCACACTACATGTATATCTCAGTCTGTTATACCAAGTGGGACACCGGGTCACTGGGACACACCTAACATACTGTCCCTACATGTATTGGCCCGGGGGACAGTGGGACAGGGACACCTATGTTAGGTGGGACACCTTCACTACTGTCACTACTGTACATGTCCCGGGCCGACCCGGGACACCTCTATATACATTGTTAGCACACTACCAGTGACCCGGTATAACAGACTGAGATATACATGTAGCACACTACATGTGCTAAATAAGTACAATGCACAATGTACAGTATGTAGAGGTAAGTGTGCTAAATAAGTACAATGCTGTAGGTCGGCCCGGGACAGTAGTGAAGGTGTCCCAGTGACCTGGTGTCCCACTTGGTATAACAGATTGAGAGTCAAGATACTGAGAGAAGTATATAGTATGTCCTCAAAAACTTACAATAACAAAAGAGTGTCATCTATGTCAATATAGGTCTTTAAAAAGAGGATATGTTTGGTGCCATACAAGCCGGTGTGGATGTATAGATAGCAAGAACAGGTTTGGTGCCAGTTATGTGAATGTAGATCAAGCAGGCTCAGGTTTGGTGCCTTGCAACACCAAGTTAAGAGCCCTTTTTCTTTCTCCTATTCATCTCACCCTCTTTAATCCTCTTCCTTTTAATTCATTCATCCCGTGTTGTGTTTCACCTTGCCTTCACTTTGCTTTCGTTCCTTTTGCTTCCTCCAGCTCCAACCCTCACATTCACTCTACCTACTTTCTCTCCCCTAAATGTGGAACTCACGCCCTATTTATCTCTCCCCCATCCTCTCCCCCTAGCGCCCGCCCATAAATCCATGCCCTCATCCATTCGCTTTTCTCCCGTATCCCAGCTCTCCCCCTCCTATACATATCAAACTTATGTTATACAAAAGGTCATTGTTTCACATATGCAGATGAGGCGAGTCTTGTTTAGGCGAAAAACAGCATGATTTTGATACATGTTTGCTTTTTACTGCATTGTTAAAATACAAATCAAAAACCTACCAACGGAATATCAAAGACGAATATGTAAGGAATGAATAAGCTGGCAATTCAAGCACAAATAAAGAGGTTTGAAGGTGGCATTTTCCGTTTCTTCAAAGTCAATCGAACTGAAATCTCTGAAGAGATATAGGAGAGCGTGACATACGCTGCACACAAAATCCCTCTGAATTCTTTGGGAATTGTGTCAATCAAAAACCTACCGCCGGATTCTAATGCTCTGTAATTGTACGCGCATTTTGATATAAAATACATGTATATTAAACTTAATTAAGCGGTGGCAAAATGAAATCTAAAACTCTTTGTTTGGTAATTGTGAACATCATATTGGTGCTCTGTATCTCGGTCTGTATGTAGAAGCTACATAGGCCGGCGAATTCGCAAATAAATTATGGCTCGGAAAGGACGTTTTTTGAAGGCAATTTCCAATATTTACACGCACGAGATCAATAAGTTAGTTCGAATTTGTGATATATTTTCCCGTTGAGGAAACATATGCAGCTTTTCCATCCTCTCTTATATTTTAGCTACCTGATTTACACATTGTCAAAGGAAAAATATGAATTCAGAAATGACAAACCAGTCACGTACGAATCTGCTTTATTTAGCGGTCATAGTGAACACATTGCTGGATCAATCGGGCCTCACGTGCATTAGTAAACAAAGCATTAACAAAAAACGTTGTCCGCGTGATACTGGATCCCAACAGGAGCAAATGTTCAATGATGCAGGACATAAGTTTGATATGATTTACAATCTCATCCATTTCCCATTTTTCCATGAACCTCCGCCATCCCTCTGTGGGCGTCGCCCTTGTCTTTATTGTCCCTCTTTCCTTATTGTCTCTAGCCCCATTCTAACATCATCCCAGCAGTTTAAAACTTTCCTTCTCCCGTCGCCTCTGTCCCTGGCCCCCTTTCACCTTTCCCTCACCTCATCCCCAGTACCTCCTCACACACTCTGACTGTACACTGCCAACGCAATCCCTCTGGATTAACCAGTCGATTATCAAAAATAATTTATCTCTCTCTCTACCATTCTATACTAACAGTACTGCACTGCACTACCACACTCATTTGGCTTTATTCATTTTTCACATTCGTCTTTTCTTCTATTTCCACACCACAATTTAAAATTACTTCACCCCTCGCCCGCGTTGTCCTGAATACCTCGCTAACTCTATCGTTCTGGTATAGCCACTAGTCGATTTTCAAAACAGGGGAATGAATGTGGTAGTGGAGTGCAGTGTTAGTATAGAATGGTAGAGAGTGAGAGAAATTATTTTTGATAATCGACTGGTTAATCCAGAGGGATTGCGTTGGCAGTGTACAGTCAGAGTTTGTGTGAGGAGGTATACTGGGGATGAGGTGAGGGATAGGTGAAAAGGGGCCAGGGACAGAGGCGACAGGAGAAGGAAAGTTTTAAAACTGCTGGGGATGATGTTAGAAAGGGGCTAGAGACAGTAAGGAAAGAGGGACAATAAAGACAAGGGCGACGCCCACAGAGGGAGGGCGGAGGTTCGTGGTAAAATGGGAAATGGATGAGATTGTAAATTTATAGGAGTGGGAGAGCTGGGAAATGGGAGAAAAGCGAATGGATGAGGGCGTGGATTTATGGGCGGGCGCTTGGGGAAAAGGACGAGGGAGAGAATGTCGATAAGGAGGGCATGAGTTCCACAATTATGGGGAGAGGAAGCTGGAATAGAAGGTTGGGACATGGGACAAAGGGAGAAACAAGGGGCGAAGGGTGGTAGGTAGAGTGAATGTGAGGGTTGGAGCTGGAGGGAGCGAAAGGAACGAAAACAAAGTGAAGGAAAGGTGGAACACAACACGGAATTAATTAATTAAAAGGAAGAGGATTAAAGAGGGTGAGATGAATAGGAGAAAGAAAAAGGAAGTAGAATGTATGTAGAAAAACTGACTGACAAGTAGAGAAAGAGATGATAGAAATAAGCTAGAGAGAAAGAAGAGGGAAGTAGAATGTATGTAGAAAAACTAGAGTGACAAGTAGAGAAATAGATGACAGAAATAAGGAGAAAGAAGAACAAAGTGGGATGTATGTAGAAATGTGGCGTGAAAAAATCGAAAATGGATGTTAAAAGAATGAGAGAAAGAGGAAAGGAGTAGAATGTATGTAGAAAAGCTAGAGTGACAAGTGGAGAAATGGATGTTAGAAGGAATACAAGGGGAATACAGGGGAATACAGGGGAATACATGGGAATACAGGGGAATACAGGAATACAGGGGAATACAGGGGGAATACAGGGGAATACAGCACAGGGGAATACATACAGGGGAATACATAATTAATACAGGGAATACAGGGGAATACAGGGGAATACAGGGGAATACATAGGAATACAGGGGAATACAGGGGAATACATAGGAATACAGGGGAATACATAGAAATACAGGGGAATACAGGGGAATACAGGAATACAGGGGAATACAGGGGAATACATGGGAATACAGGGGAATACAGGGGAATACAGGGGAATACAGGGGAATACAGGGGAATACAGGGGAATACAGGGGAATACAGGGGAATACAGGAATACAGGGGAATACAGGGGAATACAGGGGAATACAGGGGAATACAGGGGAATACAGGGGAATACAGGGGGGGAATACAGGGGAATACAATACAGGGAATACAGGGGAATACAGGGGAATACAGGGGAATACAGGGGAATACAGGGGAATACATAGGAATAGGGGGAATACAGGGGAATACAGGGGAATACAGGGGAATACAGGGGAATACATACATACAGGGGAATACAGGGGAATACAGGGGAATACAGGGGAATACAGGAATACAGGGAATACAGGGGAATACAGGGAATACAGGGGAATACAGGGGGAATACAGGGGAATACAGGGGAATACAGGGGAATACAGGGGAATACAGGGGAATACAGGGGAATACAGGGGATACAGGGGAACAGGGGAATACAGGGGAATACAGGGGAATACAGGGGAATACAGGGGAATACAGGGGAATACAGGGGAATACAGGGGGAATACAGGGAATACAGGGGAATACAGGGGAATACAGGGGAATACAGGGGAATACAGGGGAATACAGGGGAATACAGGGGAATACAGGGGAATACAGGGGAATACAGGGGAATACAGGGGAATACAGGGGAATACAGGGGAATACATGGGAATACAGGGGAATACAGGGGAATACAGGGGAATACAGGGGAATACAGGGGAATACAGGGGAATACAGGGGAATACAGGGGAATACAGGGGAATACAGGGGAATACAGGGGAATACAGGGGGGGAATACAGGGGAATACAGGGGAATACAGGGGAATACAGGGGAATACAGGGGAACACATAGGAATACAGGGGAATACAGGGGAATACAGGGGAATACAGGGGAATACAGGGGAATACAGGGGAATACAGGGGAATACAGGGGAATACAGGGGAATACAGGGGAATACAGGGGAATACAGGGGAATACAGGGGAATACAGGGGAATACAGGGGAATACATAGGGGAATACAGGGGAATACAGGGAATACAGGGGAATACAGGGGAATACAGGGGAATACAGGGGAATACAGGGGAATACAGGGGAATACAGGGGAATACAGGGGAATACAGGGGAATACAGGGGAATACAGGGGAATACAGGGGAATACAGGGGAATACAGGGGAATACAGGGGAATACAGGGGAATACAGGGGAATACAGGGGAATACAGGGGAATACAGGGGAATACAGGGGAATACAGGGGAATACAGGGGAATACAGGGGAATACAGGGGAATACAGGGGAAATACATGGGAATACAGGGGAATACAGGGGAATACAGGGGAATACAGGGGAATACAGGGGAATACATGGGAATACAGGGGAATACAGGGGAATACATAGGAATACAGGGGAATACAGGGGAATACAGGGGAATACAGGGGAATACAGGGGAATACATAGGAATACAGGGGAATACAGGGGAATACAGGGGAATACAGGGGAATACAGGGGAATACAGGGGAATACAGGGGAATACATACAATACAGGGGAATACATAGGAATACAGGGGAATACAGGGAATACAGGGGAATACAGGGGAATACAGGGGAATACAGGGGAATACAGGGGAATACAGGGGAATACAGGGGAATACAGGGGAATACAGGGGAATACATAGGAATACAGGGGAATACAGGGGAATACAGGGGAATACAGGGGAATACAGGGAATACAGGGGAATACAGGGGAATACAGGGGAATACAGGGGGAATACAGGGGAATACAGGGGAATACAGGGGGGGAATACAGGGGAATACAGGGGAATACAGGGGAATACAGGGGAATACAGGGGAATACAGGGGAATACAGGGGAATACAGGGGAATACAGGGGAATACAGGGGAATACATAGGAATACAGGGGAATACAGGGGAATACAGGGGAATACAGGGAATACAGGGGACACAGGGGAATACAGGGGAATACAGGGGAATACAGGGGAATACAGGGGAATACAGGGGAATACATAGGAATACAGGGGAATACAGGGGAATACAGGGGAATACAGGGGAATACAGGGGGAATACAGGGGAATACAGGGGAATACAGGGTAATACATAGGAATACAGGGGAATACAGGGGAATACAGGGGAATACAGGGGAATACAGGGGAATACAGGGGAATACAGGGGAATACATGGGAATACAGGGGAATACATAGGAATACAGGGGAATACAGGGGAATACAGGGGAATACAGGGGAATACAGGGGAATACAGGGGAATACAGGGGAATACATAGGAATACAGGGGAATACAGGGGAATACAGGGGAATACAGGGGGGGAATACAGGGGAATACAGGGGAATACATAGGAATACAGGGGAATACAGGGGAATACAGGGGAATACAGGGGAATACAGGGGAATACAGGGGAATACAGGGGGGAATACAGGGGAATACAGGGGAATACAGGGGAATACAGGGGAATACACAGGGGAATACAGGGGAATACAGGGGAATACAGGGGAATACAGGGGAAATACAGGGGAATACAGGGGAATACAGGGGAATACAGGGGAATACAGGGGAATACAGGGGAATACAGGGGAATACATAGGAATACAGGGGAATACATACAGGGAATACAGGGGAATACAGGGGAATACAGGGGAATACATGGGAATACAGGGGAATACATGGGAATACAGGGGAATACAGGGGGGAATACATAGGGGAATACAGGGGAATACAGGGGAATACAGGGGAATACAGGGGAATACAGGGGAATACATAGGAATACAGGGGAATACAGGGGAATACATGGGAATACAGGGGAATACAGGGGAATACAGGGGAATACAGGGATACATAGGAATACAGGGGAATACATAGGAATACAGGGGAATACAGGGGAATACAGCAGGGAATACAGGGGAATACAGGGGAATACAGGGGAATACAGGGAATACATGGGAATACAGGGGAATACAGGGGAATACAGGGGAATACATAGGAATACAGGGGAATACATGGGAATACAGGGGAATACAGGGGAATACAGGGGAATACATAGGAATACATGGGAATACAGGGGAATACATAGGAATACTGGGGAACACAGGGGAAACAATGAGAATATATAGATACCATAAAGACATATGTTAAATACAATATATTTATGATACATAAAGTACCAACCACTTGTGGTGGGCATCCGCTGACCATATATACAGAGGCTCAGGCTTTTTTTTATGTTCTACACGACCCCACAAGCTTTAGCTTTAAATATTATCGTGTTTAAATAAAAGTTATTGTATTGTATTGTAACCCATTGTAATTCCTAAGTCATCTAAGTTAGAATATGGTTAAATTAGGATAACTTGAGAATTATATTGACAAAATATACAAAATCAAGAAATGTTGACTATTTTGATGCTTTATTTACAATGTTGTCGAGAGCAAAGCATGCTGGGTGTTTTTATTTCACAAGAGGATTGGTCAGCGGTTAATCATATAAAACCAAAATGGCCGACGAAGAAGACGAAAGTGATATTTTGCGAGCGTTTGCAGCTTTACCTACTGGAGAATCTGAAAAACGAGAGACGTGTGATCGATGCAAGTAAGAACAGTCTTCTAATTATAAGCAGCTAGTTAGAATCATTGATTAATAAAGTGAATGTATTTAATTGTTCTTGCAGACGTCCATCGTCTACGTGTCTGTGTCCGTATCTTCCTGAAAAACTACTCAACATTAAAACAAATATACACATTTTACAGCATCCAAAAGAGGTACCACATAGTATATATCATAATAACATCAATCCAGTAATCAAATGGTTGAGAGATATTTATAGAACAAAGTGATTGACATTGTAAATTACAATAACTTCTGTTGAAAGACACAAATAATAAATATTCATGAGCATTATGCACCAGTCAATTCCCCCCCCCCCCCCCCCCCCCCCCCCCCCGGGCATACCCCGGGGCATTTGATTTTTTTGGGGGAAAATGGTCAAATTCCCCTCTGTGCGAGCCAATAACGTGGTCAAATGCCCCACCATTCGGGCTCCATTTACGGTCAAATACCTGTCCCTCCGGCCTGGCAAATCTCGGAATTGCACTCAAAAGTACTAATTTTAAACTGAGCCAACACAGGTCGACATTCTTTTATTTCAGTAATGCCCAACAAAACAGTATTAAAACACACATTTATATCAAATGTATTAAACCGCATCTTTTTTCTCTCTCTGCCTAGTAGCCTTTGCTTTTTCAAAAAAAAAAGCTCCTCTAGCCCTGTTTACGGCAATATTCAAATTAGATGAGGACCGCTGACCAATATTTGGTCAATAGTCAAATGCCCGCCGGTCGGGGCTTTATTCAGCGTAATTCCCCACTATGCGGAACGTAACTACGGTCAAATGCCCGGGGTATGCCTGGGGGGGGGGGGGGGGGGGGGGGGGGGGGGGATGGGGGATGGGCACTCTTGGAATTGACTGGTGCATTAATGGTAATTAATGACAACCACCATCTTCATCATTTGGCATCATCATCATCACTGAAACCACCATCATCTAAACATGGAAGCACATTATCATCATCATCATCACTGATGACAACCATCATCATCATCCATGTACCAATGTATGATCAAAGCATATCATCACTCATCATTGCTGAAACCATCATCACTAAATAACCACCATCATCTAAACATGGAAGTACATTATCATCATCATCATCACTGATGACAACCATCATCATCATCCATGTACCAATGTATGTTCAAAGCATATCATCACTCATCATTGCTGAAACCATCATCACTAAATAACCACCATCATCTAAACATGGAAGCACATTATGTACATGTGGAGTGGAGAAAATCAGTTAAGAATCTAGCTATCCCCTGTCAGAAATCTAGTACATATATACTGTATGTATCATTTGTCTCTGTTACAGCCATTTTAGTGTTATAACCAAGTGCACATGATGCTGATCTTTCTTAACCAAAGGGGTTTTTCTCTCGAATCGCAGACACTAAAATGGCTACAAAGGGGACTAAAGATACATGTAAGGATACCACCAGGAGATTCTCGATTCTCAAACAGTTTTATCACATGATCTACATGTATTCAATCATGTACATGTAGGAGTAAAGAAACTATTACACAATACATGTACCATTTTGTTTCTAGGAGTCTAGACTGTTGACAACAGTTCCCATTATTGAAGCAAGTGTTCAGCCTGACAAATGTCTGATCCACAGAGGGCGTAGATTCAGCAAGACAGAATTTCCTGAACTTCACACAGTCATAGAACAACCTAATTCACTGCTTCTTTACCCAGGATCTCAGGGTAAGTATTACATACAGTACACGTAGGTACAGTCATACAGGTAGGTACAGTCATACACGTAGGTACAGTCATACACGTAGGTACAGTCATACACGTAGGTACAGTCATACACGTAGGTACAGTCATACACGTAGGTACAGTCATACACGTAGGTACAGTCATACACGTAGGTACAGTCATACACGTAGGTACAGTCATACACGTAGGTACAGTCATACACGTAGGTACAGTCATACACGTAGGTACAGTCATACATACACACGTAGGTACAGTCATACACGTAGGTACAGTCATACACGTAGGTACAGTCATACACGTAGGTACAGTCATACACGTAGGTACAGTCATACACGTAGGTACAGTCATACACGTAGGTACAGTCATACACGTAGGTACAGTCATACACGTAGGTACAGTCATACACGTAGGTACAGTCATACACGTAGGTACAGTCATACACGTAGGTACAGTCATACACGTAGGTACAGTCATACACGTAGGTACAGTCATCATACACGTAGGTACAGTCATACACGTAGGTACAGTCATACACGTAGGTACAGTCATACACGTAGGTACAGTCATACACGTAGGTACAGTCATACACGTAGGTACAGTCATACACGTAGGTACAGTCATACACGTAGGTACAGTCATACACGTAGGTACAGTCATACACGTAGGTACAGTCATACACGTAGGTACAGTCATACACGTAGGTACAGTCATACACGTAGGTACAGTCATACACGTAGGTACAGTCAGGTACAGTCATACACGTACAGTACAGTCATACACGTAGGTACAGTCATACACGTAGGTACAGTCATACACGTAGGTACAGTACACAGTCATACACGTAGGTACAGTCATACACGTAGGTACAGTCATACACGTAGGTACAGTCATACACGTAGGTACAGTCATACACGTAGGTACAGTCATACAAGTAGTACTCGTCATACACGTAGGTACAGTCATACACGTAGGTACAGTCATACACGTAGGTACAGTCATACACGTAGGTACAGTCATACACGTAGGTACAGTCATACACGTAGGTACAGTCATACACGTAGGTACAGTCATACACGTAGGTACAGTCATACACGTATACACGTACAGTCATACACGTAGGTACAGTCATACACGTCAGGTACAGTCATACACGTAGGTACAGTCATACACGTAGGTACAGTCATACACGTTTGTGTAAGCAATCCCCTCATAAGTAACTATACATCCTTATATCATCATTGTTCATCACACCAGTAGGTGCACAAGGCCATAACAATCTGTCTGCAGAATTCTCTGACTGCCATCTCTCATGATGAATTACATGTTTAACTGCCACTCCTGGCTAGAAAAGTTACCTTTTGTGCATCGCTCAACTTCTACAAAAATGTAATTATTACACAACTCTTCAAAGTTTGGGCCGAATGTTACAAAATCTATTAAGAACCCCAATGATATCAATCTACATTGTATCAATTTATTACATGTACATTTCTGTTGTAGCTGCCGACTTAAGAACAGTGGACCTTTCGTTATATCAAAATTACAACCTTATTGTATTGGATGGCACATGGAGACAAGCTAGAAACTTATATTATGGAAATCCATGTTTAACTAACATCAAGCAGGTTATTAATACTGAAAATTATTGTTAGTTTATTCTCTTTGCCATGCATTAAAGTGCCTATGAAACGAAAATGTCGATCCTTGTTTTATTGTACATTATTGTTGTTTGGTCTTTCTCTGAACATTTGCTGTATTTAAATGTCGACTTTGAGCGTGCAAACATTTTCTTTTCGCAGTTCGAAAATTATCATTTTCAACCAAAATGTGCAACAAGAGACTGGGCCCTTGACAATGGCTCGGTGACGTCAAGAGGTTGTGCATGCCTTGGTTTGCACAACTCTTGACGTCACATTTCTATAGTTTGACCGAGTGGGAATTGTCGCACTTTGACACCCAAAATGCCCAACTTCGTGCTCGAAATAAAAAATGTTCCCATAGCTCAATTCACTTTTTATTAATGCCATGTTAACAAGCAAATACTGAACTTTCGTAGTAGCAAATAAAAACGGGGTCTGTTTTTTCGTTTCATAGGCACTTTTAATTAATACAAGGCAGTCTTACATGTACATGTGCATACATGTGTATCCACTGTTGTCAATAGCCTCCTCCACAGACAACTCCTCTTGGCTTCCTGTGGCTAGGTGAGAGGAGATTGGGAAGGACATAATAAGAGATGAAGGAGGGAAGGCTTCTCTCCTCTCTTGTTCCTTCTCCCAGATCTTTCTCTTCCCTTGAACTCTTTTAAAGGTGTAAGTTACATGTATGTACCCAGAAAGCTAAATGTTTAATGATTTTTTTTTGGATAATGTTTCTCATTTCAGGTTGTAGTTGAACACAATACTATTAGTCAATATGTTATCCGTACTCAACCAACCAATAAAAGTTTATCTACAGTAGAGGCTGTTGCACTAGCTCTATCAATATTAGAAGATGATAGTCTGAATATTTATGAGGTAGTTACCATTGAAGTAGAACACATATATACATGTACTTAACAGCTGATTATGGTGATGATGATGATCATATGCTCTACACATACATTGTACATGTATTTTGACTGATGATGGTGATGATATGCTTCCATACATTAGTACATGTTTAGATGATGGTGGTTATTAGTGATGATGGTTCAGCGATGATGATATTGATGATGATATGCTTGGATCATACATTGGTACATGGATGATACAAGATACAAGATGATGATGGTTGTCATCAGTGAAGATGATAATGTGCTTCCATATTTAGATGATGGTGGTTATTAATGAAGGTGGTTTCAGCAATGATGATGATGATATGCTTTGATCATACATTGGTACATGGATGATGATGATGGTTGTCATCAGTGATGATGATGATGATAATGTGCTTCCATGTTTAGATGATGGTGGTTTCAGTGATGATGATGATGCCAAATGATGAAGATGGTGGTTGTCATTAATTACCATTAATGCTCATGAATATTTATTATTTGTGTCTTTCAACAGACCTTGGTAACCCCTCTGAAGGCTTTGTGTCAGTTTCAATTGAATTGCGGAGCGGTTGTACATTCCAGCAAGGAAGAGAAAGAGAAAGAAGTTGTGACTGAAAAGTAAGTAGAGATATATTTCATACATTTGTACATGTACAGTACAGTACTTATTCTTGGGGTGCAACCACATGACCGAATATCCCTTGAGAAATAAATAACAAAGATGCAGCCGCCACCAAGAGAAGCTAATGAGGAACGCTTTGTATTTAAGAACCAATATGGTGTAATGTGCAAGAATAGTGTTATAATAATGCTAGTTGTATAATCAACTGAATGTCCAGAAATACCTAATTTCAATCAGATGTTTCACTTGTTTGTCATCCTGAAAAGGGTCCATTCTACCCTTATTTTATCTTTGGGTTTCCTGTGGTTTTGATAAGATGAGAGAGACCTGGGGAAGGCATACCTGTATGTACAACAGCATTTCATCATCATTTACTAAACTCGCTCTTTATAATACATTTGTTTTAAAGGGATAACAGCAACTGTGTTTCAAGGAAAAGCAGAAGACGGAGAAGAAGATTAAGAAATGGACAAACCAATGAACAATCAACAGAAAATGGACTAGTTGATGATGTGTCTTGACATCAATGACATCACATGACATATAAATAAAGCTATTATTATTAGTATACATACCGTAATCACATCGTACTATACTTGTAGTCGATGCATTGTGTTCTTATTTGTCCGTCGTTGAGTGGCCTCATGTCTAGTTTCATCAATATCACTGTAGTAATTAACTCTCTTTGGTTAGGGAGTGGTCATATATACGTTGTATGGGGGAGGGGGAGGTGCGAAATGCTTTAGAATATTTAAAAGGGGAACCACATTCAGGAAAGCATAATTAATGACCAATCCCTTGCGAGGCGCAAATCTCGATGACGATCAAAGGTTCGAATATGTAATCGCGCGTCTAATCGAATGAATAATACACGTACTATAAAGAATACAATTCACACCCATAGCGTCACCGAGATTGTGTAACGATAATAAAGCCTGGTGTGTTGCCTTTGCAGTGATTGAACCTTGTGGTTCGTATGAACACGTAAATGGCGGTCCCGTCTCCATGCACACTAAGCCTAAGTCGAAGGGACGTAAAGGGACGTCTGAGTAGACTCCTCATCCACAAAGAATATGTTATATAGCTAATTGCATAATCGTTGTCGGGTTGAAAATCATGAAAGCTATGACCAAAAGGAATTCTGGGATAAATTAAAACTCTCAAATAACACCGAAATCATCGACCTTTTTATCCAGACTTGTAGCTTAATTAAATAGCTCATATATTTTCAAAACTACGAGAACATTGAATATATCTGTATGTAATGCAGGTCATGAACTGATTTCCCATCCATCCTTGCGGTCTCAGCTTCTATGATTTATGATTTTCAACCCGACAACGATTATGCAATTAGCTATATATGAAATGTAATATTGAATGATGATGAAATAAATCAATTGAAATTGTAAAAGAACTAATGAGGACGTATTTAAGCCTCTTGGCAGTGACCACCCTCAGTTTCTGTACTTATTCATAGGATGGGGGAGGGGGGGGGGGGGGGGGGGTATGGGGGGTGCTGTACTTATTCACTAGGACGGG
The DNA here is from genome assembly GCA_033675265.1 of Actinostola sp. cb2023. Lineage (NCBI taxonomy): Eukaryota > Metazoa > Cnidaria > Anthozoa > Actiniaria > Actinostolidae > Actinostola > Actinostola sp. cb2023. The sequence continues at coordinate 730,661 of JAUJYZ010001255.1, read as the reverse complement.
GGGTGCCTTGCATGGGTTCCGCGCTCCTCCCGTTTGAGCAATTACAAGGCCGTATTCAGTTCCCTCAAGGTACTTAAGGCCTGGTTCAAAAAGGCAACTTGGAAAATCACATTTCTTGTAATAACTCGCTGCTCTAATTTACTTAGGCACTCATATTTAGGCATAAGGTTATATACAAGATTTGAGACAATTTGGATCTAACATTTGTGACGTCATGTGGTCACGTGACCTTATGGAGGAAAATATAGTTTTTCTTAAATGCGGTCGCGAATTCAATTTCATCACAATGAAATACATTTTACGTAATAGCGTTAAGGATAACCAGTTAAACAAGATAGCGTTTAGAAAACCTCGGAATTATATATAATTTAAGAGAAAACTACAGAAATATAATCTGATGAAATGGTCACGTGACCTCTTTTCCGAAATATTCTCCTTGCAAAAAGCGGGAGACAGGTTTTCTAAACGAGGGTTAATAGATGATCATAAACGTGATTATACACAACTATTTGCTTTCACTTTCCTCTTAAACTGGCGACCGCATTTTATATTTTGTTTTCAAAATTCTTTGTCACGTGGTTAACCACGTGACACGCTGTTTTGGATTTCATTCACTCAAATGAGTAGAGGATATAAAACTCTCAAGCTGTGCCAAGTTTTGTGATGTTTAGTCAAAATGATTAGACATTATAATTTTTTTCGTTTTTCTGCTATTTAAGGCTTGAACCAGGCCTTAAGTACCTTGAGCCCAATCAAGCTGTTGAAACAAACAGACCCAGCGCAAGAAATGGAACATATTTGCTCGTTGCCGGTTTGTGTTGGACCCGTTTCCACCGTGATATATAATGTCTATTATGCCGCTATTCAAGTCATGATACAATAATCATTATTTCCCTGAGCTGATTTATTTGCCATGCTTTCCACGTCTAAGCATAAGATTCCATACCTTTCCCCCGCCTGCCCATCGTATTCTCTAACACATTACATTTAAATCAAATACTTTAGATATCATAGCAGATGTTCTTGACTTGGGAGGGGGAGGGCGAGGGCGAAATAACAAAAAATCCCTTCGCTTCCCTCGGCCCCTTCCTCGTCCTTTCCCGGATTATTGCTCTGGCACCGTACTTCGCTGTCCTGATAAAAAAGCTAGCCTAACAAAGCACATCGTACTAGCTACTCGTCATTGTTATTGGTTAAAAATATATATATGTCCCCCACCTTCCCTCATAATATAAATAACATCCTAACCAACTGCATAAAAAAGTAATTTCCAATGTCACCCGAACATGCACTTGAAATAGCGCAAGACGCGCGTATTTGTGGCTGGAATTACGTCGGGGAGTTACGTTTTTCAACTATACTACTGACATCTGTTTTGGAATTACTTCTGATTTACGCGACTTTCGCCAACATTCTCGCACAATTTATGAAATTAAGAAATCTAGTGACAATTCGAAAATAATCCATTCCAGTATAGCATGGTTGTTGTACATATAACAGTAATCCTTTCCGAACCTAAATCAGTACCACTTAGATCACTTACCACTTCATATACACCTATTCCAAATATCGTTGTCCGGGCCGAAAGCAACGTGCAAGAAGCTGACGACCGCAAAGGACTTTGGGAATCTCCTACGAGCGTTGAATAGCAATCATTTGGAACTATTCGGCCATTTGAAAATGCATGTTGTTAAAATGTCTACGGATGAATAAATGATTAAGGAGAAAGTCCCAATGTCCTTTGCGGTCGTCAGCTTCTTGCTTGTTGCGTCGGCGGGGACAACGATTTTTGGAATAGGTGTATATAGAGCAGACTTCGTATGACTGTGAAAAACTTACGGTACGGACGGGCCGTGCCGTGATGATTTAGGATTTCGAATGAATTCGTGCCGTGACCGTGCCGTGCGCCGTGTTTTTTTACAGTCATACGAAAGCTGCTCTATAATTAAAGCCAAGGTACTTTTACACATTTAGACGTTTCCAAAACTCTACGTTCGCGCAAACTCCGCCCTCTCTTAATAATGTATACAAATAGAGCTCATCCATTGGACAACTCACTTACTGTAAGCCATGCACGTCAGAATATTCCGACCGTTTGATTACCTATAACTGGCTAGCTAAACTGATTCTACCAACAACACTTGTAAGCAGTTACGAGGATTGGCTAGGATTGTATAATCGAGTTACAGACTAACTATAGCTCCCTTAAGACCATAAGACCTCTATGTCTTTCCCAAACAAATGTAGTCTCTCCAAAGCGACCACCTCTCGGAAATGTCCCTCTTTCGATTCGAAAATCTCAGAGTAGTCGCTTACACTGGAAAACCCGCAGTACATGCACTGTCGTCTTGCGTTGTAAGCTAGTGCTCGAGCATCAGCAATACTAGCCCCTGCTTCCCGTTATCGAACATTCACAGCCTTATTTTTCAGTTATTGCTTTGAGTTTTAACGCCTGGGACTTGGCAATGATCTCCGATGTTTTGATAATCCCCTTGCTTACCCCTGCACCCAACAAACTCCCACAGAACCCCCCTACAATAGCACCTACTATGGGAACTGGTATCAGGACCTGCCCGACAATTGTTCCCGCGGTGCCCCCGATAAACTGACAACTAGAATCGCACAGTTTGTATCGCACTGTCTTCTGAAACTCTTGTTGTGAAATTAGACCTTTGTCTCTACGTATCTTCGCTCTTGTCACCATGCCTGCGGTGATCCCAATATCTACAAGCACTGACAGGGCCACCCCTGCTGCTGCTTGTCCCATTGCCATGGCAGCCGTTTCTATGCCAACGGTGGCCGTACTTTCTGCCGCTGTTGACGTCATTACCGTGGCTGTCTCTATGATGGTATTTTTGATAAAACTTTGATTTTCTAGTGGAATTCCGCTGGTCAATGCAATGTAGAGACTAATGTCCATTATATTGTCTACGGCCTGATACAAGGCTTCTACATGGCTAGCTCTCATGTCACGTGAAGAAGGTACATCCAAAAACGCTGCCCATACGAAGCAATCTAGATATTCAAACACCAGGTCTTCTTCCATGGAAAGACAGACCGTCCTGTGACGAATTTTAGAAATTAGTACCCAGACCTCCACGTTCAATTCAAGTGTCAGTTCGGGCGCAAGCATATCGTAGTTGAGGATGGAGCGTAGCATTGCTAAGCTGACTCGAAACAAAACTACATCCAGATCCTCATACAGAAGTGGCATTAGCAATTTTACATCGGCCTTGGCTACCAGTACAAAGGCTGGGAAATGCGGCCCAAGTTGATCGTGTCTTGGCTCGTGCTCCCAGCAGAGTGTGTGACCCAGTAAGCATGTCGAACTCATACAACTTTTATCGCTACACACGGATAGATCTCCGTGTTTCGGGTTTATCAGGCCGTAAAAGTGAAAAAGTGCACGTATTCGATTTTCTTCGGAATCCTCTCCGTCCGACTCTTTTTCCGCTTTGCTCAACTGAAATTCTTGCGAAGAATCGCTGACTAGCTCGTGATGTTGTGGTAGCAATAATTTCTTTTCAAGATATGTCCATAAAGTGGTTTCGTAGACCAGGACACATCGTTTGCAAGGCCTGAAGATCGTATGCTTCGGCTGTATAGCTCTTGTCGTCTCTTCGTTTTCGTCGCTGCCATCTTGTGAAACGTTCTTCTTTCTTAAATTTGAAAATTTTAAGAAACCTTTTATGAGTGTTACGGCCTTCTTCATATGCATCAGCTTTGAATAGGCTTGACTCAGTTGTATAGAATCTACATTGTTATGGAAAGCATAGCCGGCCCGGGCACCTGTCATGAGCTCGACCGCAAGGCATTGTGGGAATGCTCTTTAACCTTTCATTGCGCGAAGCAGCGAATTGAAAGACTACACTTCAGACTACGACTGCTATTGTTATTCTTCTACCAAACCACACGCCTACAGGTGTCGGGGGAAAAGCTTTTCTTCTCTCAGGACACGTAAGAAATGCCGTGATAACTCCAAACGTGATGGCTAAATTCGCTCTCTGATATTCCCCTGAAATATTCAACTCTCATGAAAAATTCATCGTCACATTTTTCAGTAATATATTGTAAGACAATGACATCGCTCGTTCTGCATTTTTATTTAATCAGTTGGTGAGATAAGGGATCACTGATTCAGGACAAACGCAAAATACTCGCGCTGTCGCTAAGAATGCGATTAACCTGATTGTGAGATCGCTAGCAGCTGTTATAGTGATTTGGTTTCTCCAATCGTTAAACGCCACAGAACAAAATAGAATTAGTATTTCTTTCAATTAAGAGCGAATTTCGCCCCTAAAATACCAATGCTCATTAGGAATTGGATGATATCTGAAACACTTTTCATATACTGAGGTGAAAAGTGTCGATTTCAGCAGGAATTTCCCATAGTCGTTCCCTTGTAACGCGAAGCGTATTCAAGATTGCTTGGAGATATGCCGTTTTGAAAGTCCGTCTCATGAAACTCAAAAAGGTGGTAGCTTGTTCATTCACAATTTAATGGCATTGTTTGTGTACAACTATGGTTTATGTTTAATGTGTACAGAGCCGGCAAAATTCGTCTGAAAGCTATATTAAGTATTTATCAGTGTTTTGGATACCAAATTTCGTCGCCTGAAACTTTGTTGGTCGACATTTACTATGACCTACTGAATAATGATCAAATGAAGAATGAACTTTATTTGGATGGCGTTGTGGATTGAATGCTGTGCGTAGAAATTGCAGTAAGAACTCATTACTGAACTGGACGTGTAAATCACTATCTCTGAATATCTCAGACACGTTTTGAACGCTTTTAATCAAGCAAATGACGGGGAAAGATTATTGAAACTACTAGTCGGCTTTTTTACTCAATTCAATTCCATTTATTCATTTATAAGTTGCTTCATTCTAGAAAGACCACATTAAATGAAAATCACACACACAAAAACATAAAAAACACCTTCCCCTTCAATCAGTTAATTGAGTTTTTTCAGGTACATTTAGTTTTTCACAAAATGTTTAAATTTCAGTTTCAAGTCCATGCAGACTTCTTCGTGCCACTAGAGATCGATACAAAACGTATATGAATTAAGAAGTGGCGCCAACGAGTGAATTATTATTGCAATTTTCACCAAAGACAAAATTGTCGAGTAAAAAATCCAGAATTATTTTCGAAAACTGAAATCAGAAAGAAAATAGCAACTCAAGATTGTTAAAAATATATATAATATAAGATATGCCGCTGAGCAGAGCAGACTTTTCTAAGATATGAATTTCAGTCCGATCGAAAAGATGTCAAATTAGATATTCATCAGTAATGTTTTGGCTTCAACGTATATTCTTTAGGCTTTAGGGAGGGTAGGGAGACTATTCTTTAGTCTTTAGGGAGGGTAGGGAGAGTATCTTTTCCTATGCGCAAAATAAAAAATTCAATGATATTTCTTGAGGGGAAAAAGAGAATAATGTTGGTATCTTTACGACTATAGTTCATTAAATATCAGCGGTGATTTATCTTTCAGAAACATGTTTTCCTGAAAAATCTATGACGTCATTGGCTTGATAAGCTCTCCTCCCTTGGTGATCACTGAATATATATATATTCTAAGCGACCATTCAGTTTACAAGTCGCCTTTATTTTTCCCTAATGGCCGATTTACACAGTAACACTTTTGCCTACAACCATCGCATACAACTTGCTCACGCCATGTTTACAACACGAGTTGTGTCGTCTAAATCAACCCAACCACTTACTTACGACTCCTAAGTCATATTGTAAGCTAGTTGTATACGATGGTTGTAGGCAACAGTTGTACCGTGTAAATCGGTCTTAAAAAATCGTTGACCGAGAAGACGCATTTGTTCAGGCTCTGCCTCAATGCAGAGCCGAATAACCTGTGGAATTAAAAAGGGTCGTTTCTATTGTCCAAAGTCAGCATTTTTTCACGTTGGTTTTGGTATTTGTGAATTAACAATTTACCTTGAATTGATGGCTAAGCCTGAGCAAATGCGTCTTTTGTCAAGGCGTACAGCGGTAACTAACAACTCGAAACTGGAGTATTTCGCAGTGAATCGAAGCACTGAAGATAACGACATCGCACGTAAGCGACTACCCTTGTTGGCATAAGGCTAGAGTACAAAGGTGGTCGATACAGCTATATAGCCTGCTTTTCCCTGTAGCGATGCAATCATAAAAACTTATCATGTGAAAACGCACCCGACCCAAGCATACGCGCAAGCACAAGAAAACGATTGAGAAATGTTTATCCATAAGCTTATGCTTGCGTCAGGCCTGTTTTTATAACGACGCAAGCATAAGCGTAATCATAAGAGGCCTTATACTTCACTGTGAAAACGCGCCTGGCGCAAGCATAAGCGTAATCATAACGAGGGTTGTCCAATACACACGACCTGATACGGATGGTGAAAGTTGGTTTACCACGGTATCAGATGGTGAAGTCATTAGTATGCACAAAACGTACATAACATTAAATGATACTGCCAATTAATATGACATAGACTTTATGGTCATAATGCATATTAATATGACGTCATAGCCTTTATGCATCGCCCTTTATGGCATCATGGTGAGGAGACTGAGGACTTTACGATAGTTGCCCTTCAAAATGTTTTAAGCGGAGTGATGAGTTGCACCGTGGTACCATCCGTCACCACTCGTACCGATGGTGACCATCCAGCCGGCCCTGTGGCAAAGACACGATAGTTGCTGTTAATTTTTTTTAGCCGATAATGAGATGCACCGTGGTACCATCCGTCACCACTCGTACCGATGGTGATCATCCAGCCGGCCCTGTGGCAAAGACTTTTAATATATGCGATATGCCACAGGGTGACCAAACCATTATCGAAGGTCTTTGCCACAGGGCCGGCTGGATGGTCACCATCGGTACGAGTGGTGACGGATGGTACCACGGTGCATCTCATTATCCGTTGGTGTCCGATGGTGAAATTGGGGATTTGGTCACCCTGTGGCATATCGCATATATTACAAGACTTTGCCACAGGGCCGGCTGGATGGTCACCATCGGTACGAGTGGTGACGGATGGTACCACGGTGCATCTCATTATCCGTTGGTGTCCGATGGTGAAATTGGTGATTTGGTCACCCTGTGGCATATCGCATATATTACAAGACTTTGCCACAGGGCCGGGCTGGATGGTCACCATCGGTACGAGTGGTGACGGATGGTACCACGGTGCATCTCATTATCCGTTGGTGTCCGATGGTGAAATTGGTGATTTGGTCACCCTGTGGCATATCGCATATATTACAAGACTTTGCCACAGGGCCGGCTGGATGGTCACCATCGGTACGAGTGGTGACGGATGGTACCACGGTGCATCTCATTATCCGTTGGTGTCCGATGGTGAAATTGGTGATTTGGTCACCCTGTGGCATATCGCATATATTACAAGACTTTGCCACAGGGCCGGCTGGATGGTCACCATCGGTACGAGTGGTGACGGATGGTACCACGGTGCATCTCATTATCCGTTGGTGTCCGATGGTGAAATTGGTGATTTGGTCACCCTGTGGCATATCGCATATATTACAAGACTTTGCCACAGGGCCGGCTGGATGGTCACCATCGGTACGAGTGGTGACGGATGGTACCACGGTGCATCTCATTATCCGTTGGTGTCCGATGGTGAAATTGGTGATTTGGTCACCCTGTGGCATATCGCATATATTACAAGACTTTGCCACAGGGCCGGCTGGATGGTCACCATCGGTACGAGTGGTGACGGATGGTACCACGGTGCATCTCATTATCCGTTGGTCCGATCCGAAATGGTGAAATTGGTGATTTGGTCACCCTGTGGCATATCGCAATATTACAACAACACTACTAAATGGCCTTTCGAAGCTTTCAGTCTTGTTAGTATTCGCCGATCGTCACCATTTGCAAAGAACTAAAAACAACAACAACACTACTCATATAACGGCCTTCCGAAGCTTTCAGTTTGGTGATTTGGTTCGTCGTTTGCAAAGAACTAACAACAACACTACTAAATGGCCTTTCGAAGCCTTCAGTCTTGTTAATATTCGCCGATCGTCGTGGTGCAAAGAATTACCACGGTGCAACAAACAACAATCACTACTAAATATAACGGGAAGCCTTCAGCCTTTAATATTCGCCGATCGTCGTTTGCAAAGAACTAACTATTCAACAAACAACAACAACACTACTAAATATAACGGCCTTTCGAAGCTTTCAGTCTTGTTATTCGTCGTTTGCAAAGAACTAACAACAACACTACTAAATGGCCTTTCGAAGCCCTCAGTCTTGTTAATATTCGCCGATCGTCGTTTGCAAAGAACTTCAAAGCTCAAACAACAACACTACTAAATATATTCGGACTTTCGAAGCACTGCCTTCAGTCTTGTAGTATTCGTCGTTTGCAAAGAACTAACAACAACACTACTAAATTCTTCTTTTCGAAGCTTTCAGTCTTGTTAATATTCGCCGATCGTCGTTTGCAAAGAACTAACAACAAACAACAACACTACTAAATATATTCGGCGTTTTCAAAGCTTGCCGTAGTCTTGTTATATTCGTCGTTTTTTCAAAGCTCACTGCCTAGTCTACTACTAAAGTATTATCCGTTTTCGAAGCCCTCAGTCTACTTAAGTAGTAGTAATATTCGCCGATCGTCGTTTAGCAAAGATTTTTCAAAGCTCACTGCCGTGCCTACTTATATAGTATTATTCTTCGTTTTCAAAGCTCACTGCCTAGTCTACTTAGTAGTAGTATTCTTCGTTTTCAAAGCTCACTGCCTAGTCTACTTAGTAGTAGTATTATTCTTCGTTTTCAAAGCTCACTGCCTAGTCTACTTAGTAGTAGTATTCTTCGTTTTCAAAGCTCACTGCCTAGTCTACTTAGTAGTAGTATTATTCTTCGTTTTCAAAGCTCACTGCCTAGTCTACTTAGTAGTAGTATTATTCTTCGTTTTCAAAGCTCACTGCCTAGTCTACTTAGTAGTAGTATTCTTCGTTTTCAAAGCTCACTGCCTAGTCTACTTAGTAGTAGTAAAGCTCACTGCCTTCTTCTTTTTCAAAGCTCACTGCCGTGCCTACTTAGTATAGTATTCTTCGTTTTCAAAGCTCACTGCCTAGTCTACTTAGTAGTAGTATTCTTCGTTTTCAAAGCTCACTGCCTAGTCTACTTAGTAGTAGTATTATTCTTCGTTTTCAAAGCTCACTGCCGTGCCTACTTAGTAGTAGTATTCTTCGTTTTCAAAGCTCACTGCCTAGTCTACTTAGTAGTAGTATTCTTCGTTTTCAAAGCTCACTGCCGTGCCTATATACTTGCCAAGTACATATAGTATTATTCGTTTTCAAAGCTCACTGCCTAGTCTACTTAGTAGTAGTATTTCTTCGTTTTCAAAGCTCACTGCTAGAAGTCTACTTAGTAGTAGTATTCTTCGTTTTCAAAGCTCACTGCCGTGCTACTTAGCTACAACCGGTTCTTCGTTTTCAAAGCTCACTGCCTAGTCTACTTAGTAGTAGTATTCTTCGTTTTCAAAGCTCACTGCCCCGCTAGAACGGGTTGATCAACCCGCTACAGCCGTAGTAGTATTATTCATCGTCAACCCGCTACAGCGCCTTGAGAAACCCTAAAATCTCTAGTATTATACTAGGCGATGAACCCGCTAGAACGGGTTGATCAACCCGCTACAGCCGAACCCGCTACACCGTGCGCTACAGCGCCTTGAGAAACCCTAAAATCTCTAGTATTATACTAGGCGATGAACCCGCTAGAACGGGTTGATCAACCCGCTACAGCCGAACCCGCTACAACCGGTTCATCGTCAACCCGCTACATCGTTGAGAAACCCTAAAATCTCTAGTATTATACTAGGCGATGAACCCGCTAGAACGGGTTTCAACCCGCTACATGCCGAACCGCTACAACCTGTTCAAGTCATCAACCCGCTACAGCGACTTGAGAAACCCTAAAATCTCTAGTATTATACTAGGCGATGAACCCGCTAGAACGGGTTGGTCAACCCGCTACAGCCGAACCCGCTACAACCGGTTCATCGTCAACCCGCTACAACGCCTTGAGAAACCCTAAAATCTCTAGTATTATACTAGGCGATGAACCCGCTAGAACGGGTTGATCAACCCGCTACAGCCGAACCCGCTACAACCGGTTCATCGTCAACCCGCTACAGCGCCTTGAGAAACCCTAAAATCTCTAGTATTATACTAGGCGATGAACCCGCTAGAACGGGTTGATCAACCCGCTACAGCCGAACCCGCTACAACCGGTTCATCGTCAACCCGCTACATCGGCTTGAGAAACCCTAAAATCTCTAGTATTATCCTAGGCGATGAACCCGCCTGAACGGGTTGATCAACCCGCTGCTGCCGAACCCGCTACAACCGGTTCATCGTCAACCCGCTACATCGGCTTGAGAAACCCTAAAATCTCTAGTATTATACTAGGCGATGAACCCGCTAGAACGGGTTTATCAACCCGCTACAGCCGAACCCGCTACAACCGGTTCATCGTCAACCCGCTACAGCGCCTTGAGAAACCCTAAAATCTCTAGTATTATATACTAGGCGATGAACCCGCTAGAACGGGTTGATCAACCCGCTACAGCCGAACCCGCTACAACCGGTTCATCGTCAACCCGCTACATCGGCTTGAGAAACCCTAAAATCTCTAGTATTATACTAGGCGATGAACCCGCTAGAACGGGTTGGTCAACCCGCTACAGCCGAACCCGTTACAACCTGTTCATCGTCAACCCGCTACAGCGCCTTGAGAAACCCTAAAAATCGCCTAGTATTATACTAGGCGATGAACCCTAGAACTAGAACGGGTTGACCAACCCGTTCTACAGCGGGTTCATCGCCTAGTATAATACTAGGCAGTAGAGATTTTAGAGGGTTTCTCAAGTCAAGTCGTTGTAGCGGGTTGACGATGAACCGGTTGTAGCGGGTTCGGTTGTAGCGGGCTTGAAAACGAAAACCAACCCGTTTATAGCGGGTTCATCGCCTAGTATAATACTAGAGATTTTAGGGTTTCTCAAGTCGTTGTAGCGGCAGTGAGCGATGAAAACGGTTTATAGCGGGTTCGGCTAGTAGCGGGTTGACTTAACCCGTTATAATACTATATATAAGTAGGCTACGGCAGTGAGCTTTGAAAACGAAGAATAATACTATATAAGTATAGGCTTGGCAGTGAGCTTTGAAAACGAAGAATAATACTATAAATACTACTAGTAGGCTAGTATAGTATATATAGGCCCGGCAGTGAGCTTTGAAAACGAAGAATAATACTAGTAAAAAACGAAGGCAGTGAGCTTTGAAAACGAAGAATAATACTACTAAGTATAGGCACGGCAGTGAGCTTTGAAAACGAAGAATACTATACTATATAGCTTTGAAAACGAAGAATAATACTAGTATAAGCGGCAGGCAGTGAGCTTTGAAAACGAAGAATAATACTACTAAGTATAGGCACGGCAGTGAGCTTTGAAAACGAAGAATAATACTACTAAGTATAGACTAGGCAGTGAGCTTTGAAAACGAAGAATAATACTATATAAGTAGGCACGGCAGTGAGCTTTGAAAATAATACGAAGAATAAAACGAAGAATAATACTACTAAGTATAGGCTAGGCAGTGAGCTTTGAAAACGAAGAATACTACTACTAAGTATAGGCTAGGCAGTGAGCTTTGAAAACGAAGAATAATACTACTAAGTAGTGAGCTTTGAAAACGAAGAATAATACTACTACTAAGTAGACTAGGCAGTGAGCTTTGAAAACGAAGAATAATACTACTATAAGTAGAGGCTAGGCAGTGAGCTTTGAAAACGAAGAATACTACTACTAAGTAGACTAGGCAGTGAGCTTTGAAAACGAAGAAGAATACTACTACTAAGTAGGCACGGCAGTGAGCTTTGAAAACGAAGAATAATACTACTAAGTAAGTAGACTAGGCAGTGAGCTTTGAAAACGAAGAATACTACTACTAAGTACTAGGCAGTGAGCTTTGAAAACGAAGAATACTATACTAAGTAGGCACGGCAGTGAGCTTTGAAAACGAAGAATACTACTACTAAGTAAAAAAAACGAGAATACTACTACTAAGTAGGCACGGCAGGGCTTTGAATGGTATCTGTTCTTTGAAAACGAAGAATAATACTACAGTACTTTCTGGGAAATAACTAAAATGAGTTTCGCAGTGAGTTATTTGCAAACGAAAATTATGAAATATACAGAATATATATTAGGTTATATGGATAGGAAAACGAAGAATTTTGTTCCTGGGAATTGTTTTATTTTATAAATAGTACCTTATTTAAGTCCTTTTTTTTTTGTTTGTTGAGCTTTTTGGTTAGAAAATATTCTCTCTCCTGGGAAAAATTTCTGATATTTTCTCTCCTGGGAATTTTTTTTCTGGGAAGACTTCTGGCTGGTGAGCTAGAACAGATGTTATTGTCCCAGGGACCACTAATAATCCTGCTACTAAGTAGACTAGGCAGTGAGCTTTGAAAACGAAGAATAATACTATATAAGTAGGCACGGCAGTGAGCTTTGAAATCTTTGCAAACGACGATCGGCGAATATTAACAAGACTGAGGGCTTCGAAAGGCCATTTAGTAGTGTTGTTGTTAGTTCTTTGCAAACGACGAATAACAAGACTGAAAGCTTCGAAAGGCCGTTATATTTAGTAGTGTTGTTGTTTGTTGTTAGTTCTTTGCAAACGACGATCGGCGAATATTAACAAGACTGAAGGCTTCCCGTTATATTTAGTAGTGTTGTTGTTTGTTGTTATAATTCTTTGCAAACGACGATCGGCGAATATTAACAAGACTGAAGGCTTCGAAAGGCCATTTAGTAGTGTTGTTGTTAGTTCTGTTGCAAACGACGAATATGACAAGACTGAAAGCTTCGAAAGGCCGTTATATTTAGTAGTGTTGTTGTTTGTTGTTAGTTCTTTGCAAACGACGATCGGCGAATATTAACAAGACTGAAAGCTTCGAAAGGCCATTTAGTAGTGTTGTTGTTAGTTCTTTGCAAACGACGAATAGCAAGACTGAAAGCTTCGAAAAGCCGTTATATTTAGTAGTGTTGTTGTTAGTTATTTGCAAACGACGAATAGTTAGTTATTTGCAAACGACAATAACAAGACTGAAGGCTTCAACCACCAATTTCACCATCGGACACCAACGGATAATGAGATGCACCGTGGTACCATCCGTTACCACTCGTACCGATGGTGACCATCCAGCCGGCCCTGTGGCAAAGTTTTTGTAATATATGCGATATGCCACAGGGTGACCAAACCACCAATTTCACCATCGGATAATGAGATGCACCGTGGTACCATCATCGTCTGGCACACAGGGTGTCAGTGGAGATGGGGGGAGGAGAGGGGGGAAAGGAAGGCCAAATTTATTTTTAATTACTGAATACATTTTAATAATAATAATGAATTTAATTCCTGAATCATCAGTATGCATGATTTACACATACTAATGACTTCACCATCTGATACCGTGGTAAATCAACTTTCACCATCCGTATCAGATGGTGAGTATTGGACATGTATGATCATAACAGGCCTTATACTTCACTGTGATAACGCGCCTGACGCAAGCATAAGCGTAATCATAAGAGGCCTTATACTTCACTGTGAAAACGCGCCTGACGCAAGCATAAGCGTAATCATAAGAGGCCTTATACTCACTGACGCAAAACGCATAAGCGTAATCATAAGATAATACTTCACTGTGAAAACGCGCCTGACGCAAGCATAAGCGTAATCATAAGAGGCCTTATACTTCACTGTGAAAACGCGCCTGACGCAAGCATAAGCGTAATCATAACAGCTATCTATATAATCCAGCTAAATATCATTATCCAACCCTAACTATTAAATATAACAGCTATCTATATAATCCAGCTAAATATCATTATCCAACCCTAACTATTTTTAATTTCTTTTGGCAAAGGTTTAGTCTTCGATGATACGCTTACTGAGATACATGTTTTCTGTGGTAAATTTTCGCATAATTTGCTTTCTCATATTTTACTCTGTTTATACTCGGTATTTTTGTCTTTCATCTTATCGATCTAGATTCTATGATGATATCGTTTGTTCGTTGACGTTTCTCACTGACGCAAACGGGCCTCCAGCGCCACGCAATTCATTCATTCATTCAATGCACAAAAGGTAATTGCCGTCGGAGCGAAGCGGAGATGGCCTACTATTCTTTGCCAATACATTTCTAAAATGTTCGAGGTGGTTATGTACACGCGCCTGCAATAACGTATGACAGCGGACATTACATCACGTGTACATCACATGTTAAACCCAAATCAACCAATCAGAATGGACCGTTCCCACGGCCGACAAGAAACCATCGCGAAATCCCAATCCAAAAGGTTTTACATGGAAGATTGTAAAACCATTGGGTGAATAAAATTCAAGAATCAGAATCTCTATCACGTGCATATCTCAAAAGCTATGAAAAGTGTCGCAGTTTACTGGGAAGAGAAACAATATTCACGTTACGTAAACAATAAAGTTTATTATTATTGCAGATGACAGCGGATCACGTGTACATCGCATGCATCACGTGTACATTACATGTTCGCCCGTACATATAACGACAGCGTACATTTTTGGATTCCTCATGGCATTGGCATTACCCTGGGTGCCAGTGGTTTTGAGAAGTTTCACGATTTAGAGAGAGTAATTTTCCGTGCTAAATGTATATCGTTGAGAAAGTTCACTCCACAAACCTCTGGCCACTCGAGACATCTCCGACGGACAGCCTCGCTTTAGAGTTCACTTCCTGTCAAACCGGTTTTATTGCCAGGACTAATTTGCATGTGTCACGTTTCACGTGGTGTGCAGCGAATGAATCAAAACAAACATGGGGGGAACTCGTTCGAAACGCCAGAGAACGTGTTCTGTTTATTGGGGGGGAAAACGATCATTGTATTATTTCTGCCGTTCTTGATTCAGTAGAGCTTAACGCAGTGTTTGAACTAGACCTGAGAGACTTTCAGCTGTGCTTAGCTTGCTGCATGGCGGCGTTCTGCGAAGAGAAAACATCTCGTCGCTTGATGAACTGATCAAGTGAGACTTCGAATTCGTGAACCGACTTCAGCTTACTGACATTAGGAAACTCGGAGGCTAACTCGAACTGAACGGCGCTATGAAAGCCTACACGATCGAAATGTTCACTATCACTCGACATGTTACGTTTGTTTCCGCTCAATACTCAAAAGGTTTGAAACCGGTTTTTGATGGTTTGCATGTGAGAGCCAATCAAAATAGACCGTTGGTGGTTTCTATGACGATCTCATGAATAGCCAATCAGCGAGCGGAATATTTTTTTCATGGAATGTATTTGCATCTTTTGAGTTGTTACATTGTTCTTGATCTTGTTACATATCGTTATAAATAAAGTTAAAAGTTGTGTTATATCATTGTTTGACTCTACACCACATTTTCTTTAAAATCACCATGCAAACATATACGACGGCACTTCATTGGTTAAACCAACTACTAGTACTAAGCATTTTATTTAAACATACTGTCGCTTTTAACGTAAATTCCGTGCGTCTACCACAGGGACCCCAAATATGAGAATGTAATTCCGGCGTCTACCACAGGGAGCCCAAATATGAGAATGTAATTCCGGTGTATACCACAGGGAGCCCAAATATGAGAATGTAATTCCGGCGTATACCACAGGAAGCCCAAATATGAGAATGTAATTCCGGCGTATACCACAGGGAGCCCAAATATGAGAATGTAATTCCGGCGTATACCACAGGGAGCCCAAATATGAGAATGTAATCCCGTGCGTATACCACAGGGAGCCCAAATATGAGAATGTAATTCCGGCGTATAACACAGGGAGCCCAAATATATACTGAACAAAATAAAAAGTATTTATACTGACAGTTTGAGTACGCCATTCAGTGTTAAATTTCGGAAATCAAAAGCAGTTTGCAGATTATCGCCAAGGTCATGGTCACATGGTTGTCAAGGCAACAGAGTGACACCACAATGACGTAATAGTATGCTGAAGCTAACCGTGATTGGTCCAATTCTGGGCTACGTATAGACCGCGTAGAAGTTGTTGTTGTTGTTGATTTGCTATTTATACAATTCTTTCTTTGCCTTTAAAACATAAACAGGAAAAATATAGCGAAGAAAAGCATTGAACAACAACATAAACATTTGTTTACATTCTGATCTGATTTATTATTATCATCTGATCAAATACTTTCGGAATCCACACGGGAAGTGCGCATTTTACTGAAGTTTTTCACAAATCAGTGGAATAATAATCTCGCGATATAAATCGGCCACGTTAGTGTTGTTACTAGTTAAGAAAACAAGATGAATAAATGCAGTGATCTGTCGGAATGTATCACATGTGTGAGATTGTGCTTTCACTGTGATAACGTTCAACTCTACCAAAGACAAATATTGAATGGGTCTCGTGGGCTCAACTAATCTTTAAAACAATAGATTTCATCAGAGTCAATCAACCTGTCAATCACATGTTGATCTCTTGGAGCGATCAGTCGTGGCCTAGTTGTACAGAGAATGTAGTATGACTGGTGAGTGTTGTTTTTTCCCCTGTATCAACTAAAACAATACGAAAATACCAGAGAAACACTTCAAAGAAACTGGCAAGCTGGCCGAGTGTCACGTTGTGAAGGCTTTCTACACTGGTGTACGGTATTTTGGTCCGACTGTCCCGTCGAAGAGAATGAACGAAAGGTTGAACTTGCGGCAGAAATCCACATAGCAAGAGGACACTAGAGATAGCATACAATGGAAGGTATAAATATATACATTTTCTGTCTCAATAGTTAACTGAGATGCTGTATTTTGCTGGCGTTAACTGTACCGAACAGCGAGCTCGTAGGCTACGTAACGTTTTTCATTCATCGCAAATTTGTGTTGCACCAAAATTCTAAACTAGTTCTACGTCTTGTCCTTGGCATTGAGTTTCTTCTCAAGTATATACAGTTGTATTTGATACTGTATTACTATACACTCGCTAAACTCTCATGTTTAAAGGGCTTACAGTTGTTAACATAGGACCAATGTCGTATGCTCTCATTTCCCCAAACCTTCCTCTCTTGCGTACGAATGATTAACCTCTTGACCTTAGACGGAGGTATTGAATTACATTCATCCTTCATCCTTCATCCTTACAGAGTTTAAATATTATAAATAATAGAAAAAACCCTCTGTAGTTTCAAATTCGATATCTAATCAGCATTCGCATAGTATAGACATGTAAAGTGCGCGCGCTAATTTTGCGTCAAATTGCCATTGCTACCCAGGGGATTACTACGCTACCATTCACGATGTACAACTCAAATCCAAATGAAATTCAGTTCATAGTTGTACCATCAACCGTAGTTGTTTGTTATAATATTTTATTTAGTTTTCATAATATTTTTTATAATATTTTAATTTTTTCCATTTGCTGAGTTTTAGAGATCTCAATATGCAAATCAGATCACTCACGTACGTCAACTTTTATTACTGTCGCAAAATGCTTTACTGCTGATTATTGACACTTGCAGAATATTTTTAGTCGAATGAATGATTTTCTAATGTTTTTCCCATTAAAAAAAAAAAGCTCTACTTATT
Organism: Actinostola sp. cb2023; assembly: GCA_033675265.1. Lineage (NCBI taxonomy): Eukaryota > Metazoa > Cnidaria > Anthozoa > Actiniaria > Actinostolidae > Actinostola > Actinostola sp. cb2023. The sequence goes on along the minus strand of JAUJYZ010001255.1, from coordinate 713,002 downwards.
CATCAAAACCTAAATAAATCATGGCGAAAGCCTGGGTTGATGTCCCATGTAAGTTTTAAAAAGGATGTTGGGGACTTTCGTCCGAAATTTTGAAAATAACCCTAAAGGTATACTAGAATCTCAACCAACCTTGTGAGTGTGGCAACAAATTATGCTTACCCCTATAAATGAAAACTAGTTCCCTGGCAGGGTATCTCCCCCTCCCCTCCCTTAATACTTCCTGTCGTCCAGACCCGAGCCGAAATCTTTTCTACACCCTAAAATGAAGGATGGGTACCACCCCCATGTTGGAAAAAATTAACACATTGACTAGTAATTACTAAAGAGAGTAATGCCACGAATGCCATAACGTGTACGAAGTGTTCAGAGAAGATTTCTCGCGTATGTGACTTCTTACTGACATACATGATTCTAAGTACCATGCATACCACTAGAAAACCTTAGGAAAGCAGGCTCAAGTGCCAATCGAAGTAATCGCAGTAATCGCCCCATCTTTGGTCTTCTAGTGAAGTTGTTTATTTCTATTGAATGAGTAAACCGGAAAAAACGTGTATACTTATTTCGACCAAAAAGCTACCAAAATGCCCGCCAAAATTGCGTGAGATTATGCAACGTGTGAGAGCTGTTTTGCATAGAGCATAGCGTGAAAGAATGTCTGAATTCCAGAACGTCGTATTTGCATGTGTGTACTATTTCTAGAGGAGAGTTATTTCGGTAATGACCTCTGCAAATATTCCTAGAATTAGAAGTGTGTGCGTTTAGTCTCATTATAGCTTATCTTGAGTTTGTACAGGACTCTTAGAAAACAACATAGTTAGCAAACAGACTGAGCAAACACGGAAAATGGATGGAATTCAAGCCAAGAATGAGTTAGGTTTTGCGTTGGTTTCATTTCGCCAAATACCGGGCAAATAAAACCCACTTTTTTAGGAAGTTGGTGTAAAGAGCTCCATTGCTATTGGTGATGGATGATTGGATTAACGCTTAAATCAAGTGTAGAATCGAATATCATCACACTGAACGCCCCTCGATCAACAACCTCTCAATGCAGTGTTAATCGTGCAGCTATGCAGGCTGTTAATTGAGAGAAAACGACCCTCTCCTCCGTTTACCCACTGGAACGTTCGATACAATGAGAAAACATTTGTAAATCGCTTATCTAGGTGTCCTTATAGTCGTGCGTATGTCTGGGTTTTTTAAATTAACACCAGTCACGCGTGCGAGTTGAAATGATGACACACCTCGTATAGTGTTCCTGTTCACTCGGAGGGTCAAACTTTTGGGTACTTGAAAATTTGTTGACAAAGAAATGAAACATATATGTTTCTGGGACCACAGAATAGTATCAAATAATACTACTAAGAAAGAAAGTGAGTCTGTTCATTAGTTTTTACTCGGGCTACTTGTAGTTCGTCGGAGTCGCTTACACGGTGTCAGACGAATTTGGCACGTTTAGGCCTTATGCTTACACGGATCAGTGCCAGGTAAATACAACTCTGTACCGGTCACGAATATATATATCCGGTACCGGGTAAACACGCCTAATCCGCTACAACTCTGTATCGGTCACGAATTTGTCCGGTACCAGGAAAACACGCCTAACTGGCACAACTCTGTACCGGTCACGAATTTGTCCGGTACCGGGTAAACACGCCTAACTGGCACAACTCTGTACCGGTCACGAATTTGTCCGGTACCGGGTAAACCGCAGTCTAGAGATGATAAATTGACAAACGACAAAAATGTGCTTTTGTTTCTTCTTGAATAACAGGCACAGCTTATCTAACTGTCATCTCATTGTCAACTGTAAATCGTTTTGTTTTTGTACCTTTTTGCATTATCGACTTTCGTCTGGAATCTTTGCATTCTTGAATGACGTGAATGACAGCGCTGTAAGAGATATTTGACCTGAAACTAAAAACGCGTTCAAAATTTATTAGATCTCCTGTAGGGGGGAGGGGAGGGGTATCTTCGAAGTGACTGTTCTCCACCATCTTGATGAAACGCCATCAGATCCAAGATGGCGGCTGCCGCGAAAATCAAGAGTCCGAAATTAAACCGTCAAATTCATATCTTGCTTTGAATTACTCGTACAATATGCGAGCCGCCGACTGAGCAAGTGTCTAATTAGTTTTATTCTATAAAATCATCAAGAGTTCCAGACTTCCGGTATTATTACAAAGGAAAAGTGAGCACCAATTCTAGACACAGGGAGCCCAAGCTATGTTTTTGCTCACTTGGTGCTCACTTAATTTCCTTTGTAATAATCTCACAATGCATTGCGCGCGTACCGGAAGTCTGGAACTCTTGATGCTTGTATTGTCCGATTATTGAAGGTATCTTTTCACGAGCCAGCGACGCAAGCATGTGTCCATACAAGCACCTGAATAATTGCCGATCGCTAAGCTTATGTTTGCGCTTGTGGTTTTGCTTGCGTCTGGTCCGTTTTCACTGTGTCGAAATGAAACTTCGAGCATTCCACGGGAAGCCCGAGTAATACGGTATCTTGTGCTTGCGCTTTTGCGTCGCTATTTGGAAACCAGGAGGGTTCGATGTTGAGGTGTTTTTCATATGAGCGGAAATGCCGTCCGTCTGCTGATTGTAATAACGAAACGCGCACCAGTTTGGTCTGAATGAAGATCGAGGCCTGGGGCCTGGGATGCTTACCATTTACCCGGAAAAACCGGAAATTCCCGTTGAAAGATTTAAAAAAATCGGAAAGTTCCGGAAAACTCGGTCTAATGGTACACGCGTCTACGGAAAAACCGAAAAGAGCGGGAAAAGTGGATTTACTTCAATTGCTAGACTGAGTTTTCTGGAACTTTCCGGAATGACACATATACCATTTGTTTTTTAATGTGTGTGTGTGGGGGGGGGGAGGGGGGGGGGATGGCACTGTCGTCAATTGACTATGAGCCATTCCATTAATCCTTTATTATTTCCATTCAAGTTGGCTGGAAGTTTGGTATCTACATAGGCGTGGCATTAGGGGGGGGGGGGAGGGGGTGGCACTGTCGTCAATTGACTATGAGCCATTCACATTAATCCTTTATTATTTCCATTCAAAAGTTTGGTATCTACATAGGCGTGGCATTAGGGGGGGGGGGGGGGGGGGGGGTGGCACTGTCGTCAATTGACTATGAGCCATTCACATTAATCCTTTATTATTTCCATTCAAGTTGGGGGTTTGGTATCTACATAGGGGGGGGGGGGGGGAGGGGGTGGCACTGTCGTCAATTGACTATGAGCCATTCACATTAATCCTTTATTATTTCCATTCAAGTTGGCTGGAAGTTTGGTATCTACATAGGCGTGGCATCAGGGGGGGGGGGGGGGGGGGGGTGGCACTGTCGTCAATTGACTATGAGCCATTCACATTAATCCTTTATTATTTCCATTCAAGTTGGCTGGATTTGGTATCTACATAGGCGTGGCATCAGGGGGGGGGGGGGGGGGGGGGGGGTGGCACTGTCGTCAATTGACTATGAGCCATTCACATTAATCCTTTATTATTTCCATTCAAGTTGGCTGGAAGTTTGGTATCTACATAGGCGTGGCATCAGGGGGGGGGGGGGGGGGGGGGTGGCACTGGGGGTCGTCAATTGACTATGAGCCATTCACATTAATCCTTTATTATTTCCATTCAAGTTGGCTGGAAGTTTGGTATCTACATAGGCGTGGCATCAGGGGGGGGGGGGGGAGGGGGTGGCACTGTCGTCAATTGACTATGAGCCATTCACATTAATCCTTTATTATTTCCATTCAAGTTGGCTGGAAGTTTGGTATCTACATAGGCGTGGCTCAGGGGGGGGGGGGGAACTGTCGTCAATTGACTATGAGCCATTCACATTAATCCTTTATTATTTCCATTCAAGTTGGCTGGAAGTTTGGTATCTACATAGGCGTGGCATCAGGAGCGGGGATCATAATCCTCGTGGTTACCTTCATTACTATTCGCTATTGCTATAAAAAAGGGTCGCATAAGAAGACCATTGCTAATGGCATTCTGGGACAGCTCAACCTCCCCTCACCAAGTCCCTGAATTCACCATACCTTTGATGTTGCCCATGTTTATACAAAGCAAACTGTCTGCTGATGGAGATGTATTTGATCCCGTGAAAGAAACTTGTTCCCTCGGGTCGAATGCACCGTTGTTGGTTCAGCTGGAAGGTGGCGATGACGACAACTTGGATGACGAAGAGGTAAGCAGTTTTGGGCTTCCTGTGGAGAGAACAGAGAAACGCCATCAAGATTTAGCGAACGACGTAAAGATTGGAGTAATTTCGTGCGCAAACCGATCTCAGTCTACTGCGTCCAGAAATCAAAATGCCACTCGGAGATTATAGAGTCGTTTTCGTATGAGTGGGAAACCTACGGTACCGTGACACTCAAATGGCTTCCTTTCTGAACCAATCAAAAAGCGTGTAGATGCATCTCATCCAATCAAATTCTTTCAATACGGCAGTGTACGTACATTCATACGAAAACGCTTCTAATGATCATGACGCCATTTGTAGTTTTTCGCGTGCTTACGCCAAGGGATATGGGACAATGGGAACTTTCCCAGTTATTACACTACAGGGGAAAGATATGAATACATGAAACGCTGGGGGAAAAAAGGCCCGAAATCGGCCAAACAATTTTTCGACATACAATTTTAATCCAATCAAACTGAAACTTGGCAACATGATAGTACATGACATGATTTATGGTTCTATGGTTTTCGATTTTTTGATTTGCTTAATTTTGGCGGGAAAATGACGTCAAGAATATGCCAACAAATTTTGAAATTCAGATATACACTAATTTGATCACTACATTCGAAAGAACATCTTAAATTAGAGATATGACTGAAACAATATCTCAGATATCGTTAGTCAATCCAATATATGATTTTTTGAAATTTGAAAATCCGCCATTTTGTTACTAAAAATAGCACAAAATGGCGGCAATTTCAAATTTCAAAAAATCATATCTTTGGATTGAATAACGATATCTGAGATATTGTTTCAGTAATATCTCTAATTTAAGATGTTCTTTCGAATGTAGTGATCAAATTAGTGTATATCTGAATTTCAAAATTTGTTGGCATTTTCTTGACGTCATTTTCCCGCCAAAATTAAGCAAATCAAAAAATCGAAAACCATAGAACCATAAATCATGTCATGTACTATCAAGTTGCCAAGTTTCAGTTTGATTGGATTAAAATTGTATGTCGCGCGCGTGTACAGGGTCTTTCGACGAAGACAACCTTCCCAAATTGACGTACCACTTCAATTTGCAAACCCTGTTTTTCCCCTGAAATTTATCAGACGAAACACTCTAAATTGTACTTCTATTAGGCGACCACCTTGCATGACAACAAGGATGATCGCTTACAAGAGGTTCGAATGTATCATTCTTATTTTAGTACATGATAGACCAGCAGTGGTCCCGTTATAAGACGATTAGAGAGTCAGTCATGGATGTATCAATGTTATATATTCTTATTATTCTTATTTTAATAGACCAGCAGTGGTCCCGTTATAAGACGATTAGAGTCAGTCATGGATGTATCAATGTTATATATTCTTATTATTCTTATTTTAATAGACCAGCAGTGGTCCCGTTATAAGACGATTAGAGTCAGTCATGGATGTATCATTGTTATATATTCTTATTATTCTTATTTTAATAGACCAGCAGTGGTCCCGTTATAAGACGATTAGAGTCAGTCATGGATGTATCATTGTTATATATTCTTATTATTCTTATTTTAATAGACCAGCATGTCCCGTTATAAGACGATTAGAGTCAGTCATGGATGTATCAATGTTATATATTCTTATTATTCTTATTTTAATAGACCAGCAGTGGTCCCGTTATAAGACGATTAGAGTCAGTCATGGATGATCAATGTTATATATTCTTATTATTCTTATTTTAATAGACCAGCAGTGGTCCCGTTATAAGACGATTAGAGTCAGTCATGGATGTATCATTGTTATATATTCTTATTATTCTTATTTTAATAGACCAGCAGTGGTCCCGTTATAAGACGATTAGAGTCAGTCATGGATGTATCATTGTTATATATTCTTATTATTCTTATTTTAATAGACCAGCAGTGGTCCCGTTATAAGACGATTAGAGTCAGTCATGGATGTATCAATGTTATATATTCTTATTATTCTTATTTTAATAGACCAGCAGTGGTCCCGTTATAAGACGATTAGAGTCAGTCATGGATGTATCATTGTTATATATTCTTATTATTCTTATTTTAATAGACCAGCAGTGGTCCCGTTATAAGACGATTAGAGTCAGTCATGGATGTATCATTGTTATATATTCTTATTATTCTTATTTTAATAGACCAGCAGTGGTCCCGTTATAAGACGATTAGAGTCAGTCATGGATGTATCATTGTTATATATTCTTATATTATTCTTATTTTAATAGACCAGCAGTGGTCCCGTTATAAGACGATTAGAGTCAGTCATGGATGTATCATTGTTATATATTCTTATTATTCTTATTTTAATAGACCAGCAGTGGTCCCGTTATAAGACGATTAGAGAGTCAGTCATGGATGTATCATTGTTATATATTCTTATTATTCTTATTTTAATAGACCAGCAGTGGTCCCGTTATAAGACGATTAGAGTCAGTCATGGATGTATCAATGTTATATATTCTTATTATTCTTATTTTAATAGACCAGCAGTGGTCCCGTTATAAGACGATTAGAGTCAGTCATGGATGTATCAATGTTTCCTGACCAAGAAAATGACGAAAACAGGCCCGAAGCCACCGGTCCGTGGAAGAGCTCACGAAGAGAGTCGCTGTTTTTTCCATCACTGTTGAGTAGCCACAGTACAACGCCACCCACAAGCGATTCTGCGCCGTCGTCACCTTCTAAATTTGGTAAGCGGTTTCTCCTGTGGGCACGTGAGCCACATCCTCAGTTTGTCGTGTGCGCACGTAATGAGCAAGTGGGTTTTCCAACCGCATGTACGCCGATTATCCGTAGATATTTCTAACGGGATTCCTGTGTACACAGGTATACCAAACTACAGGTTCTTTAAACTACTTGAGCCTCTCTTAATTGGCAACTAGACGCTCTTGTAGCGTTAAGTCGGGCTTCTTAAAGCAAGCAGTGGTTGCTGCGATCGGTAATCTCGACTGAATCTGATTTGCTCTCGACCATATATCCATTGTCAATGAAATATTGTCAATGGCAATAAAGCTCGAGCAAGAGCCCGCGCGCCGTAGACTAATGCATCAAACACGTAGGCAAGGTAAGTCATTAACGCACTATGGTTTAGAATGATCATAAAGTATTGTATATGTACAATAATCAAATCTCCCAGCACAAGAATAGCTTTTTCTAGAATATCACAATCATCAAGAGTATTTACCATGTCTTCTACTGAATACATGAAATTCCATACACAGGACGTGACGAGATAACGATCGCTTCTACAATACTAATGAAATGTAACCTATTTAAACTAAAAATAGATATCTTATAGTGCGATTAAAACGAGCTCGATAGAACTTGCTTTCCTTGCAATTTCAGTACTGCGATTTCACAAACTCAGCGAATCATGAATGACAATGACATAGTTTATTTGTTACCATAAATATATCCATACAAATACAAATACCGTATACATATACTATTATCGGTCGGCTGAAAACCTTACAACTGTTCTCTTCTCTTCACCGCCGGCTGCGTGTATCAACTCACTTCGTTCTAAGTTCTGAAGATCTCTAAACCCTTTGCAGTACTAGTACTGGATTGATAAATCCATATCTCTATGAATTATTGTGGTTATTTTGAAAACAAGACGACATAAATTGTGAATTCAGACTCGACCAGTCTCGTATTGATAAATCATGTTATTAGAGCCTTCGGTGATTATCTTAGCGGCCGGCACAGGGCGCATGCGCTGTAGAACCCAACAAGGCGCATGCGCTGTAGAACCCAATATGCGTTCTGGGGTCAAAGAATACGAAGAAGAAGAACGCTCTGCATTTTTAGAGTCGGGTTTCCACAGGAAACGCCGAGTGGGTTACCTGTGGTAAGGGGACATCTATACCACAGGTAACCCAATCGCCGATAAAAGCTGTTTCCATGGATGCAACACTGTGAGCACTCGACTCTTTCCTTCGCCATGAATTAAATCAAGTTTTGTATCATCAGTGTTACATTTTTTGTGATATTCACTTTACTCACAGAGAGACGATTTACAGAACGGAAAAGAACACAGTCAAGTTGTTCATCAACTGCCGCTGACCAAACCGGCTCAATTCGTTCGCGAATATCCTCTGACGTCACCAGCATAAAACGCAAAATCACCAAACCTTTGCTGGTAAAGAAAACCAGCTGCCCTGAGAGTACGCTAACTGCAAAACTGCCACTGAAAAAACGATTTAGCGAGATACATCGCCGGCAAATTTCAAGCGATAGCTTGCTGGGTAGCATCAAGTCATCCAAGGAGCTTCCAGCTTCAAAGAGAGGCAATTTGGTCCTTACCATGAGGCACCATGAATACGAGAAAAAGCTGACAATTTATCTGGTGAACGCTACGGACCTACCAATGAAGAATAACAATCTGTTGGATACCTTTGCAAGATTGTATTTGATAATGCCATCGAAGCAACTACGACAGCAAAGCAAGGTGAGTAACACTAGACGACGACCACACCCATCCTTGTCCGCGTATTGTCAAGGGCGGACAATGAAAGGGGAGGGGTGAGAGCGTATCACAAAAATACACCCCACAATATGGGATGATGATGTAGAAGAGGTCAGCAGTCTCATTATTTTTTCGAAAAGTGTCAGAGCGCCATCTCTCTGCAACTCGCAATTAGTAAAGCAACCTGATTGTCAAAGGTAAAGGCCCTTGCCCCTTCACCAGAACGTGATCTACCGTGGTGCGTACGGTGTGCCCTCTACCCTATCCCTCCATTAGTGCTCCAGTTCAGCTACACGTACTGAGCTAGTATACGTGGATTAGAGGGGAGCTAAAACAAGCCGGATGTGACGTCATGACCAAGTTAGGGACCTTTTAAATCTTAAAAGATTTACAAAATCTACGACGGCGACGTCAACCGGAAGTGTAGATAACTTCTGTTCGGGGTTTCATACATTAGAGATTTAGTCCAAGCCTAAGCCTGTGAGGTTACTTCATCCACAGGGAATAACAACTATTAACGTATGAAACCTCAAATTGAAGTTATTTGCACTTCCGGTTGACGTCGCCGTCGTAGATTCTGTAAATCTAAGGTCCTTCACAATGACACGTGTTTTTCAAAGACTCGAGCCAACTATATTCTCTAGGTTCACAAGAAGACGTGCAACCCGATATACGACGAGACGTTTGTTTTTGAAGACATTGACAACAAGGAGCTGCTGCAGTCCCATCTGCGAATCAAAATCCTTCACAAAGATGGATTCTCTCGAGGAGAAATGATTGGAGAGCTGGCTGTCGACCTTTCTGATGAAAACATGTCGACTGGAAAGACGATCCAAAGAACTCTTCTACCCAGAGCAACAAGCGTCACAGAGGTAAGAAAATGAAGTGAACCATGCAAAGAAAATACTGTAAAACATGAAAAGCAAATACTGTGAAACATGATCATACATCCACCATATCCTACGTCACATCCGGACAAACTCGATCGAAGAATCAGAGTTCGCGTAATTAAAGGATGGAATGGTGCCGGTAAAAGCCTATCATTGTCTATCATGTAGACTTGAGAAGTAGCAAAAGCCGTGTACGAGTATCCTGCCAGAAAACGTTGGATCCAATGAATAGATCTAAATGGTCAAAAACAATGTTAAATGAAGCAAGTAGTCCAAGGACGCTCAGCAAAGACCAATACAACGTATTGGACTACTTGCTTCATTCTATCGTGTAATTCAGAATGGTCCTGAGACACCCTCTCTACCACAGGAACCCCGTCAAAAAGACGCGCGCATCTTTTTATTACTAGCAATAGCCTTAGAAGAAAGGCTTAATTTTTCTTGTACTTCTTATTTTAATATATGACTGTTTTTGTACAGGATGGCCCTGGAGAGTTACTGGTTTCCGTTTGCCATCATGCGACAGCAGCACAACTCAAGGTTCAGATCATCAAGATGAGAGATCTCCCAAAATCATGCAAAAGTAAGTCTCCCAATGTACATCCTCTGGGGGGATGGGTGGGGATACTTCCATCTCTTTGGTATAAGTCTTGAATTTGTTTATGCATTGCAAGTCTTTTACTACGAAAGCCTCCGCCCTAGACAAAGTTAGGAGCTCATCTCAACATAGGGTTCTGTTAGGGCGATGAGTAGTGGAGAGCCCTTCCTCTACGGATGAGACTAGAGGCTCAGCGGGTCAAGTTCGACACCTTTCAGCGCTCAGGCTGAATCCTCGGAAACCGGCCAGCGCTATTCACAGGGACCGAAGGGGTCCCATATCCCCCCTCCCTCCAACTCCACTGAGAAGACGCTGGGCCAGAGGGATGGCTGGATGATGGTTAGTTATGGTCTTCATGAATTACATGCGTGTGTTTCTACTTTCAGACCCCTCGGTATCCGTCGAACTAGTTTACCAAGACGAGCTACTTCAACGACAACAAACTCGCTCAAAGAAGCAACGCAAAAATCCCGTGTTTAACGAAGAACTAGTCTTCCACATCCCTACAAGCAGTTCCAATCCACTAGAGAACTACAGCCTTCAATTCTCAATCTTCAGCCAGGATATACTGAAGGGGGTGGTGTGCGTAGGCTACGTCACCCTAGGCATGGATGCGCCGAGGAAGTCCGAGGTCGATCACTGGAAAACTGTGGTATCTTCACCTCATAAACCCGTAACTGCGATGCATAAGTTTCACAGGACACCAGTTTAGAGACGACTCAATGTTTAGATGGCTGAAAAGATTCACAGACTAAGTTAATAATTGGAAAAATAGTCGCCCTTGTTGCTTCTCCACGGGACTGTCAGTTTGTTCTACCTAGTTTGTAAGTAGTCGCTCTTGTTGCTTCTCCACGGGACTGTCAGTTTGTTCACCTAGTTTGTTCTACCTAGTTTTTGTAAGTAAGTAGTCGCCCTTGTTGCTTCTCCACGGGACTGTCAGTTTGTTCTACCTAGTTTGTAAGTAGTCGCCCTTGTTGCTTCTCCACGGGACTGTCAGTTTGTTCTACCTAGTTTGTAAGTAGTCGCCCTTGTTGCTTCTCCACGGGACTGTCAGTTGTACCTAGTTTGTAAGTAGTCGCCCTTGTTGCTTCTCCACGGGACTGTCAGTTTGTTCTACCTAGTTTGTAAGTAGTCGCCCTTGTTGCTTCTCCACGGGACTGTCAGTTTGTTCTACCTAGTTTGTAAGTAGTCGCCCTTGTACGGGACTGTCAGTTTTTGTTCTACCTAGTTTGTAAAGTAGTCGCCCTTGTTGCTTCTCCACGGGACTGTCAGTTTGTTCTACCTAGTTTGTAAGTAGTCGCCCTTGTTGCTTCTCCACGGGACTGTCAGTTTGTTCTACCTAGTTTGTAAGTAGTCGCCCTTGTTGCTTCTCCACGGGACTGTCAGTTTGTTCTACCTAGTTTGTAAGTAGTCGCCCTTGTTGCTGCTTCTCCCGGGACTGTCAGTTTGTTCTACCTAGTTGTTTGCTTCTCCACGCTTAGTTTGTAAGTAGTCGCCCTTGTTGCTTCCCACGGGGGACAGTTTGTCACCTAGTTTGTAAGTTCGCCCTTGTTGCTTCCTGTCAGTTTTCTAAGTTTGTAAGTCGCCCTTGTTGCTTCTCCACGGGACTGTCAGTTTGTTCTACCTAGTTTGTAAGTAGTCGCCCTTGTTGCTTCTCCACGGGACTGTCAGTTTGTTCTACCTAGTTTGTAAGTAGTAAGTTGCTTCGCCAGTTTGTTCTACTAGTTTGTAAGTAGTCGCCCTTGTTGCTTCTCCACGGGACTGTCAGTTTGTTCTACCTAGTTTGTAAGTAGTCGCCCTTGTTGCTTCTCCACTGGGTTCTACTAGTTTGTAAGTTTGTTGCTTCTACCTAGTTTGTTCTACCTAGTTCAGTTGTAAGTAGTCGCCCTTGTTGCTTCTCCACGGGACTGTCAGTTTGTTCTACCTAGTTTGTAAGTAGTCGCCCTTGTTGCTTCTCCACGGGACTGTCAGTTTGTTCTACCTAGTTTGTAAGTAGTCGCCCTTGTTGCTTCTCCACGGGACTGTCAGTTTGTTCTACCTAGTTTGTAAGTAGTCGCCCTTTGTTGCTTCTCCACGGGACTGTCAGTTTGTTCTACCTAGTTTGTAAGTAGTCGCCCTTGTTGCTTCTCCACGGGACTGTCAGTTTGTTCTACCTAGTTTGTAAGTAGTCGCCCTTGTTGCTTCTCCACGGGACTGTCAGTTTGTTCTACCTAGTTTGTAAGTAGTCGCCCTTGTTGCTTCTCCACGGGACTGTCAGTTTGTTCTACCTAGTTTGTAAGTAGTCGCCCTTGTTGCTTCTCCACGGGACTGTCAGTTTGTTCTACCTAGTTTGTAAGTAGTCGCCCTTGTTGCTTCTCCACGGGTTTGTTCTACTGTCAGTTTGTTCTACCTAGTTTGTGTTCTAAGTAGTCGCCCCCTTGTTGCTTCTCCACGGGACTGTCAGTTTGTTCTACCTAGTTTGTAAGTAGTCGCCCTTGTTGCTTCTCCACGGGACTGTCAGTTTGTTCTACCTAGTTTGTAAGTAGTCGCCCTTGTTGCTTCTCCACGGGACTGTCAGTTTGTTCTACCTAGTTTGTAAGTAGTCGCCCTTGTTGCTTCTCCACGGGACTGTCAGTTTGTTCTACCTAGTTTGTAAGTAGTCGCCCTTGTTGCTTCTCCACGGGACTGTCAGTTTGTTCTACCTAGTTTGTAAGTAGTCGCCCTTGTTGCTTCTCCACGGGACTGTCAGTTTGTTCTACCTAGTTTGTAAGTAGTCGCCCTTGTTGCTTCTCCACGGGACTGTCAGTTTGTTCTACCTAGTTTGTAAGTAGTCGCCCTTGTTGCTTCTCCACGGGACTGTCAGTTTGTTCTACCTAGTTTGTAAGTAGTCGCCCTTTGCTTCTCCACGGGACTGTCAGTTTGTTCTACCTAGTTTGTAAGTAGTCGCCCTTGTTGCTTCTCCACGGGACTGTCAGTTTGTTCTACCTAGTTTGTAAGTAGTCGCCCTTGTTGCTTCTCCACGGGACTGTCAGTTTGTTCTACCTAGTTTGTAAGTAGTCGCCCTTGTTGCTTCTCCACGGGACTGTCAGTTTGTTCTACCTAGTTTGTAAGTAGTCGCCCTTGTTGCTTCTCCACGGGACTGTCAGTTTGTTCTACCTAGTTTGTAAGTAGTCGCCCCTTGTTGCTTCTCCACCTGACTGTCAGTTTGTAAGTTTGTAGTCGTTTGTAAGTAGTCCCTTGTTGCTTCTCCACGGGACTGTCAGTTTGTTCTACCTAGTTTGTAAGTAGTCGCCCTTGTTGCTTCTCCACGGGACTGTCAGTTTGTTCTACCTAGTTTGTAAGTAGTCGCCCTTGTTGCTTCTCCACGGGACTGTCAGTTTGTTCTACCTAGTTTGTAAGTAGTCGCCCTTGTTGCTTCTCCACGGGACTGTCAGTTTGTTCTACCTAGTTTGTAAGTAGTCGCCCTTGGTGCTTCTCCACGGGACTGTCAGTTTGTTCTACCTAGTTTGTAAGTAGTCGCCCTTGTGCTTCTCCTGTCAGTTTGTTCTAAGTTTGTAAGTAGTCGCCCTTGTTGCTTCTCCACGGGACTGTCAGTTTGTTCTACCTAGTTTGTAAGTAGTCGCCCTTGTTGCTTCTACCTCCCCTTGTTGCTTCTCCACGGGACTGTCAGTTTGTTCTACCTAGTTTGTAAGTAGTCGCCCTAGTTGCTTCTCCACGGGACTGTCAGTTGTAGTTTGTAAGTAGTCGCTTTGGTGCTTCTCCACGGGACTGTCAGTTTGTTCTACCTAGTTTGTAAGTAGTCGCCCTTGTTGCTTCTCCACGGGACTGTCAGTTTGTTCTACCTAGTTTGTAAGTAGTCGCCCTTGTTGCTTCCACGGGACTGTCAGTTTGTTCTACCTAGTTTGTAAGTAGTCGCCCTTGTTGCTTCTCCACGGGACTGTCAGTTTGTTCTACCTAGTTTGTAAGTAGTCGCCCTTGGTGCTTCTCCACGGGACTGTCAGTTTGTTCTACCTAGTTTGTAAGTAGTCGCTCTTGGTGCTTCTCCACGGGACTGTCAGTTTGTTCTACCTAGTTTGTAAGTAGTAGTCTTCTCTTGTTGCTTCTCCACGGGACTGTCAGTTTGTTCTACCTAGTTTGTAAGTAGTCGCTCTTGGTGCTTCTCCACGGGACTGTCAGTTTGTTCTACCTAGTTTGTAAGTAGTCGCCCTTGTTGCTTCTCCACGGGACTGTCAGTTTGTTCTACGAGAGGAAGGCCAAAGGGTAACCTAGTACATGTAATTATTATCCAACCTCGTTCCCAAACTCTTCTTCTCCCTTCCTCAAAAGGAAAGAGTAAAATAACTGAGGGAGGAGAGCCCGTGGAAACTAGGTTGTCTGCCACCCACCCCCTACGAAATGTCGTCTCATAATGGCTGCACATGCAGGTTATCTACTGAGGAAGACATCATCCATTTCTTGTACATTTCCCTCTCAGATTTAATTTATTATTTCTCGTAGTACGAGTCTTTGGTGTCAAAAAGTATATCATAAATTATTAAAATATAATTATAGCAATATTATATAATGGTTAATTTGAGAGAATAAAAATGTTTGAAATAATTAACGAGTTGTAATTTATTTATTTTTTTTTTTTTTTTGGGGGGGGGGGGGGGGGGGATGAGGGGGAACGGCAAGGAAACGAAAAGAAAGAAGAAAAATGAGAAAAGAAAAAGCCAAAGGAAAGAAAGAGAGGGATAGTGTAAGAAGGGAAATAAGACAATCAGGAAGGAACAAAAGAGAATCGAAACAAAGCAAACTGATCAAAACCAAACTGAGAAGAAATAAGAGTCGTTTTATTTAACCCGTGAAATTCAATGTAATAATTAATGTCTAATAGTCAAATGAAAACAAAAGAACACGTCTATACTAATGTCTTTATCACGGGTTTAGTAAAATCACTCTAATCCCATTTGACAACTAAAATTGGGCTCCCTGTGCCTTCTACAACCGGAAGTGTAACGAAATCTCAATGTTTCCATTTCCAACGTGTTGACAAAAATTAAACATAAAAAGCTGTCATCAGTCAGGGTTCCGTTGGAAAACCATCGATCAAGACAAGCAGTGGGTAAGCAAACAACACAACGCTTCACTTCAGGGCATCCTTGCAGTGTGTATTTATGCACTGTTTCTGTAGGTGTCCCTAACTCAGAAGGATTTGGACCCTAGCGGGGTACTCTTTATACGCACTTTGGTCGTGAACTGTTGCAGTACGCAGACGGCTTTTCTTAATCTCCAACATGGCGGGATTTTGAAACTAACGGCTCTACTTATCCAAGCAACGTTTCGGTAACTCGGGTTTGCACAGGAGACGATGAGTAACACTATTCGATACATTGCGTTTGGTGTTGGGATCACCGCAGCTCTCGTTATAATAGCCGTCTTGACTGTGTTACTTGTTACTTACTTCGCAAGGCGTCGTAGAGCTCAACATAATTGTAAGGGAGCGAGAAGACTACACTCACAGTATTCCTACATTTCACCTCTTGATCCTCCACTATTTGTCATCCCACCGTACGCCGTCGATGAGGACGCTTTTGAGGAAAGCGGTAGTGGCAGCTCCATGAGCAATATCCCGGCAGAAGACGCAGCCGAGAGGAAGGACGAGTGCGAGTCCCCTGTCAGTCAGTCACCGATGGGAACGCCGACCATTTCCCATCCACAGTTTCAAAGATCTTTAAGCGAGATCGAGAGCAAGTATAACCGAGAACGGGCAAGACCTAAGTACCGCAGGGCCGCGTCAACGCTAACGCCAGCTCATCGCGCAATCAAGAGGAAATCCTCAGTTACTCCATATGGAAAGATTCAAGCATCGATACATTATGTGACAACGAAGAGCTTGCTTGTCGTTCAGGTATAATTAACGTTAATTAACTGTTATTTTAGACGATCTTTAACATGTTTAAATGATGTGTTTGCTTCGGAGATAGTATCAACATTTGTGAGAATTTCGGACGGTGTACCGATTATTTTCACAATAGTGTACTCCAGAAGTATATTTAGCTACAGAAAAAGGTATTTATTATGATTTTTCGTACAATTTTTGTGTCGTTGTTTTGAGCCAAAGCTAAACAAATTCTGTTGAGATTCATTTATTAATTTATTTAGGTCGGGTTCTTCAACAGAACATTGCAGACAAAAAGTCTCATAAAATAGTCCACCACTTTGACCTCGTCAGTGGATATAAATTCACATGACAAACTGCTTTCGAAACGTTAGTAAAGTATTATTTATAGTTCTTCAGTTCGATTTCGTATTTGAGCTTTTCCTTTCTATGGTAAATAATTAAATTAAAATTAAAATACTAAACAATTAATTGATTAAAATTATTATTGTTTTGGTCTTTTAAATTCGCAGAATTTCTTCAGTTTAGTTTTCAGTGGAGAAGTCCGACTTGAACGTAGATATTGACCTTGCTGCTTTATAAAATAAGGTTTTCAGTCCCTAGATACTACTATATTCTCAGTTCATGTAGACTAAAAGGATTTATTGCATTTATAGATAAACTTTAGCATGTTGTATTCACACGATATTGTATTCGCTAGCGCGCAGGGCTTGCAAACATTCCCGCTGTCGCTAGTAAAGAGGAAAAACTTAGTTAAAAATAAATCTAGATGCTGAAACTGGGCGACTTTCACTATATTTCAAGACCGGAAAAATATATTTTTCGAGACAATATATTACGAAACAGGAACTTGCTTGCTTGTTAAACATTCGTGTTTGAACATATCTCGAGTTTGTTTTTCTTTTCGATTTTTAGCGCTAATATCGGGTTGCACGAGGCTTGGGTTTTGATTGGCTGAATGCACTGACCTTTGGAAGTGGGATGGATGTTATTGAATATCCCGTGGGAACACCATATAGAATGAGCAACACGATCTTTAGGTAATTCTAGACAAAGAAAGATAGAAAATCGACAAATCAAAAAGAAAGTACTGAAATAGAGTAAGATAAAAAGAAAGAAGTAGAGAAGCAAAGAAAGAAAGGATGGAAGAAAGGATGGAAGGAAGAAAGGATGGAAGGAAGAAAGGATGAAAGGAAGAAAGGATGAAAGGAAGAAAGGATGAAAGGAAGAAAGGATGGAAGAAAGGATGGAAGGAAGAAAGGATGGAAGAAAGAAATGATGGAAGAAAGAAAGGAAGAAAGAAGAAAGAAAGAGAGGAAGCCGGAAGTGGAATAGTAGTAGACAGTACGTACATAGGGGTGAGCATGGAGGGGTGAGGATGGACTGGAGGGGTGAGGAAGGAAGGGGTGTGAGGATGGAGGGGTGAGGATGGACTGGAGGGGTGAGGAAGGAGGAGTGAGGATGGACTGGAGGGGTGAGGATGGAGGGGTGAGGAAGGAGGGGTGAGGATGGAGGGGTGAGGATGGAGGGGCGAGGAAGGAGGGCGAGGAAGGAGGGGTAAGGAAGGAGGGATGAGGATGGAGGGGTGCATGAGGATGGTGGGTGGGAGGGAGGGAGGGGAGAAGAAAAATCTAAGGGAAGTTAGTGAGAAAAGAGTGATCAAAAGGGAAAATTAAAGGAATAATTGATTTCCCTTTTCCATTCCTTTCTCAAGGTAAATGGTATGTTCGATCTGCCTCAACTGCGTACATCCGGGGTATCAACACCCTACGTCAGAGTGAATTTAATGAGCGGCGACGACGACAAAGATGTGCGAACAAATTTTATGAACCTTTCGACCAATAGAATTTGTGTATTTGATCGGATATCGTTAGAGCAGGCCGAGAATTCCACTCTGAAGTTCGTGGTCTTGGACTACGACAAATTCTCGCGAAGGTAAAATAATTGTAATCGTTTGTTGTCAGTAGACTAGAAAGTATATATATATGTGTATTTGACCTGTAGACTGGTTGAAAGAATCTGTCTTAATTCCTACATCGAAACGCATAGTAGAACCCCGCAATCTCCACCTCAGTTGTCTCAAATTAATAATAATAATAATAATAAATTTATTTATTATTAATAACTTCCCGCTACCTCGTAATAGATACATACATAAAGTTTATTTATAAACACGGTAAAATCATCAGTAGAAATACAATACAATGGTTATCTAAAATATTAAAAATAAGATACATCATATGTTACTGTTTTACATGATTGCCGTGTGGGATATACCGTACATGCTGTATTAAGCCGCCCCTTGCCCTCGTTCGATCCATTCTGTCGAGTTCGAGCACCGACATAAGAAGACCAAACCAAGATAATCTATTAGATGTTCAGGGGTGTATTTCTGAGCTTCACATTTCCAACTTCATGTGCGACAAACAAGGATATAAACAGCTGTTTATTAGCACTTTAAACGCGAGTTTTGTTGACAATAAAATAATAATCCGTGTCGTCATTCTGTGGTTTTAAATAGGCCCCCCCTCTCCCTAAATTTCCCCGGTGGACAAACTGGATGACAAACTATAGAGTTGAGTTCATTTGCGAGGGTGAAACATACCCTACCTCTCTCCCCTCCGTCTCCCTTCCCCCTGCCCCATAGACATGGTGCCCCAGCACCATGCAGCGTAGGCTAGAGTGATAGTATTATAGACCTGACATAATTATCCGTTACTCCAACCCGGCCTGTTGTCTTCCATCTATTCCAGGATAATAATTCGTTTTTGTCCATAGTGAATTTGTCGCCGACATACTGGTACCGCTGTCTGAGATCAATTTAGAGGAAGGAGAGACCATTATGCGAAAACTGAAATCACAATCAGTGCCTGAAGTGGTAAGTCCTCCTGCCTTCTTTTACAAATCTCTCTCTTCTTAATTTCATATCGTAATCTCGATAGAATGACGAGCTTGGGACGTTGTCGGTATCCCTGTGCCAGGAACCAAGGGCAGGTCGCCTAGTTGTTCACGTGATCAAAGCTGAGGGTTTGCCGTCTCATAAATCAGAAGATATTCTTGGTGAGTTTGAACTACAGTCAACCCTCTCCTAAGCCGGACACCGCCCTCGGGACCAACTCTCGAGACACCCTCGGGATCAACTTTTGCTTCCCGGCTAAGCGAGGTGTCCGTCTTAGAGAGAGCGACTTAGATGGGTGTCCGTCTTAGAGAGAGCGACTTAGATGGATGTCCGTCTTAGAGAGAGTGACTTAGATGGATGTCCGTCTTAGAGAGAGTGACTTAGATGGATGTCCGTCTTAGAGGTGTCCGTCTTAGAGAGCGACTTAGATGGATGTCCATCTTAGAGAGAGCGACTTAGATGGATGTCCGTCTTAGAGAGAGCGACTTAGATGGATGTCCGTCTTAGAGAGAGCGACTTAGATGGATGTCCGTCTTAGAGAGAGCGACTTAGATGGATGTCCGTCTTAGAGAGAGCGACTTAGATGGATGTCCGTCTTAGAGAGAGCGACTTAGATGGATGTCCGTCTTAGAGAGAGCGACTTAGATGGATGTCCGTCTTAGAGAGAGCGACTTAGATGGATGTCCGTCTTAGAGAGAGCGACTTAGATGGATGTCCGTCTTAGAGAGAGCGACTTAGATGGATGTCCGTCTTAGAGAGAGCGACTTAGATGGGTGTCCGTCTTAGAGAGAGCGACTTAGATGGATGTCCGTCTTAGAGAGAGCGACTTAGATGGATGTCCGTCTTAGAGAGAGTGACTTAGATGGATGTCCGTCTTAGAGAGAGCGACTTAGATGGATGTCCGTCTTAGAGAGAGCGACCTAGATGGGTGTCCGTCTTAGAGAGAGCGACTTAGATGGATGTCCGTCTTAGAGAGAGTGACTTAGATGGATGTCCGTCTTAGAGAGACTAGAGACTTTAGATGGATGTCCGTCTTAGAGAGGCGACTTAGATGGGTGTCCGTCTTAGAGAGAGCGACTTAGATGGATGTCCGTCTTAGAGAGAGCGACTTAGATGGATGTCCGTCTTAGAGAGAGCGACTTAGATGGATGTCCGTCTTAGAGAGAGCGACTTAGATGGGTGTCCGTCTTAGAGAGAGCGACTTAGATGGGTGTCCGTCTTAGAGAGAGCGACTTAGATGGATGTCCGTCTTAGAGAGAGCGACTTAGATGGATGTCCGTCTTAGAGAGAGCGACTTAGATGGATGTCCGTCTTAGAGAGAGCGACTTAGATGGATGTCCGTCTTAGAGAGAGCGACTTAGATGGATGTCCGTCTTAGAGAGAGCGACTTAGATGGATGTCCGTCTTAGAGAGAGCGACTTAGATGGATGTCCGTCTTAGAGAGAGCGACTTAGATGGATGTCCGTCTTAGAGAGAGCGACTTAGATGGGTGTCCGTCTTAGAGAGAGTCCGACTTAGATGGGTGTCCGTCTTAGAGAAATGGTCCGTAGAGAGAGCGACTTAGATGGGTGTCCGTCTTAGAGAGAGCGACTTAGATGGATGTCCGTCTTAGAGAGAGCGACTTAGATGGATGTCCGTCTTAGAGAGAGCGACTTAGATGGATGTCCGTCTTAGAGAGAGCGACTTAGATGGATGTCCGTCTTAGAGAGAGCGACTTAGATGGATGTCCGTCTTAGAGAGAGCGACTTAGATGGATGTCCGTCTTAGAGAGAGCGACTTAGATGGATGTCCGTCTTAGAGAGAGCGACTTAGATGGATGTCCGTCTTAGAGAGAGCGACTTAGATGGATGTCCGTCTTAGAGAGAGCGACTTAGATGGATGTCCGTCTTAGAGAGAGCGACTTAGATGGATGTCCGTCTTAGAGGTGTCCGTCAGTGAATCTATAGTAAACCTTGCAGCGTGGACCAGACAAAGCCTGTGGCAAAGTGCGACAGTACACTTCACTTGAAAGTATTATGCCGTGTTTCCACTTGAGCGCTTTACCAAGGTACAAATCAGAAAACTAAGGTGAACCGCTCAACAAACAATAGTTTTCTAATTTCTACCAAGGTTCGGTAACTCGTTTACTTCAGTAAACCTCCAATTGTAAACACGGCATTAGAATGTTTTGGCATTCAGTTATAATTACATTTTATAACTCATTATTAGGCCTTTCAAGCCAAGAAATGCTGAACAATTGAACTATTCGTATAGAATCAATTTTCGAAATAAAAAAATAGCATGATAGCGAGCACTTTGAAAGGTACGGACGCACGCAAATCTGCGCGCATCCATTGCAGTGATTGTCACACTGTAATTCTTACTGACAGCGTAATTGCAAGTACGATTCTCTTGAAATTCTTATCATGTAAAAGTTCACCTAACCTAATTCCACAACTGATCGCTGTTTTCGCTCCTTTGCACTGGTGGTCGGCTCAACTAGCGACCGTATGTGAGCGCTATCAGATACCGACCGACTAGAGCTATCCGTACTTATGATATTTATGGAAAAGCAGTTTTACTGTTTCAATCTGGTCGACAATGGGTATTGCTACGTAGCACGCAGTTGATGTAATATATTCATAAAAATACAATGAATAACACATAAAACAATAGCTAGAACGACAATAGAATACAATAGATTCTATGAATATATTACATCAACTGAATGCTACTTAGTGTTTCCCGAAAAAGACAACATGATCCTTACGATTCCGTCGCCCTTCTGCTTCCGATTATTAGTTCACACTGATAATAAGCTCCTCTTACGATTCCAGCGCTAATATGAACCATGCTTTACTGATACAATATCACTCGTATTTATTGTCTATAGATTCTTATGTCAGAATAACATACTACGTACAGAGGAAACTAGTAGACAAGCGCAAAACCAAGGTCGTCAAACGAACAGCAAATCCTGTCTTCAACGAACCGTTTGTCTTCGAAATGAAAGAAGAAGAACTCACAAACTCTAGTGTCGTGTGTGAGGTTTTTCAAAGTGATTTCAAGTTAAAAACCGAGAAGATTGGTCTGATTAACCTGGGCACCGACTCATTTGGAAGCGAGATTCGTCAATGGAACGAAATGATGTCTTCGCCTCAAAAACAGATTGTTCAGTGCCATAACTTACATACATAACAACGTAGCTACTTATGACGTCACGAGAACAACTCCTTACACCACAGGGAACCCAACACCGGAAATTATCGAGATTATTTTTTTAGGTAATCAAAATTTTCTTTCAAGAAGCCTTTGGACTACTCGCCACAGGAAGACCAACACAAGAAAATATATAATACGGACACTTTATGTTTGAAGACTATCATTGGGCTACCTGTGGATAGTTTGAGAGATAGAGCCGAACCTCTGGTACTGACCCACATTAATGTGTTGAATAAATAGTTTGCCTAACCCAAGACAGCTGTTTGAAGACTCTATCATTGGGCTACCTGTGGAAAGTTTGAGAGATAGAGCCGAACCTCTGGTACTGACCCACATTAATATGTTGAATAAATAGTTTGCCTAACCCAAGACAGCTGTTTGAAGACTCTATCATTGGGCTACCTGTGGATAGTTTGAGAGATAGAGCCGAACCTCTGGTACTGACCCACATTAATATGTTGAATAAATAGTTTGCCTAACCCAAGACAGCTGTCTAGTTAAATTTACCAACCTATGTGTAACGAAGCTTGATATATGCCGGCATGCATTACACCGAATACAACAAACTGCTAATGGAAAGGAAGTCAGTACTGTTGGTCGAAATTAAAGATTTGACGATCAGATTGAAGTCTGGTTTTGAATGAATATTCATCGGTGTGTCTGCTCTAGACACAAGATTACTTCTATAATAAAGTTGTGCGACGGAATTATTGGGAATTCCCCAGGTTCGCTGTTCATCGCAAGGTATTTAATCAACTTGGTTCTAAATGTCAGAGTTCGAAATTATATATTTTTGTTTCTTCTGGCGCTTTATCGACGAAATACAGTTACATAGGAGTCCCGCTGTCTCGAATCTCGAAAAAAAATCTCAAAAAATCTCGAACTTCTCGTTATTGCGAACTTAATTAGAAAGGCTAGGTCCCAAGTATTTGCGTCGGTGTAACACTATTATGTTACCCTGGTTATCTCGAACCATATTTGCGTCCCAAGAGAAGGTTTTCCTACACTTTTCTCCTCGATATCTCGAATTGACACTTTTTAAAAAGGTGAGCGCAGTTGTCAAAGTTGGTAAATTTTCCAACATTAACAAAGATGTGACTTCTCTTGTATTAAGGGTATTGCATCACATGTCTGAGCCGAAGAGGTTTTTGGTGAAAATTCAGCGCCGCTGTCCAAGGTATAGTTACCACACCGTTTTCGTTTTGTCGTTATTTCGAACCCCCGTTCTCTGGTCCCCACAAGCTACGAGATAACGGGACTCCACTGTAGTTTTGACCTATAAAACCGCGTCATTACACCAGCCAATCTTCAGTCTTTTTTCTTTCTTCATGCAAAATTTTGCGGTATTTGGTGTAATTTAAAATAGCAAGACTCCTCGATAAAGGAAGTTATTTTCAGTAAACCTATAACTTTCGCTTGCCATTTTCGCCGTATAAATAATAAAGTATTATTGTTCAGTGTCGTTGTTGCCTGGTTTTTCACTAGATACGCATGTATAAGAACTTCTGTCATGTGAAAACGGAACCGACGAAAGTATAAGCTTAAGCATAGGAGAATGAAAAAAAATTCCTTGTTCTTATGTTTGCGCTTGGGCCCGTTTTCACCGTGACATAAAGCCTCTGTGCTTGTGCTTGCGTCAGGCCCTTTTTCACACTGACATAAGGCCTCTGTGCTTGTGCTTGCGTCAGGCCCTTTTTCACAGTGACATACGGCCTCTGTGCTTGTGTTTGCATGGTTTGACCCGTTTTCACAGTGAAATAATGCCTCTTGTACTTGCGCTTCGTCGCTAGTGATAACCAGGCAGTACAGTGGGAAGTCTCACCGATTAGTAGGGCACTTGTGCCCAGCTATAAGATTTTCTGAGACATTAATAAAGTTATTATTATTATTATGTCTATTAGGTGTCCGAATCTCAGCGAGAGTTGACTCAGTTTATAATCCATGCAACCGTTCTAACTTTTTTGGCATTCCCTTAATTCCTATTATTGTATTATTGTATAGCTCTTCGAAGAGTAAGTGGATGCAGCAGCGCTATATATAAATAAATCATTACTGTTACAAGAGGCTAAAATCTCCAGTCGAACTGTGCCATGTATCTGCACAACCTATTCTGCATTGCCGTGACATACTCCAAAATTAGATTAATTTTTTGTTTTCTTTGCAGTTTTTCTAAAGCCGGAAAATTTAGTGAGAGTTAATTTTAAATGTCAATATTATTCGTATTGTCTCCTAGAATTCATTACGTTTTCACACTATAAAGGCTATATCAGGTGTGACTAGCATAAACAGCATAAAACCACGTAAGCGCAACAACAAAAAACATTTCAGTGCAAGAGAAACCATTTCAGTGCAAGAGAAACCATTTCAGTGCAAGAGAAACCATCCAAGTGCAACAGAAAACCATTCAAGTGCCATAGCAACCCTGCGAGAGAAACCATTTAAATACAAGGGAAACTATTCAAGTGTTTTGGCGTTGGTGTTTCGATGACAAAACCCGTGAGTCCTCTAATTAGTCGTTTTTATCAGCCATAATCTACACATTCACGGCGTACACCACACTAAATATACATCAGTGTAATTTGTTTGTTCTGTTTTTGCAAATATTTTCAAAATAGAGAAGAGCAAACTTCTTGCAAACGCATTGTTTTTCAATTCCACTTTAATTTTAACTATTTTAAATATGATATATTGGAAGAAAACAAAATTAGCATTAATTCAAACAATACTAAATCGCCTCATTTAGATTTAGCGATTCAAAACAATTCCATCGAAGAAAAAGATAACGAACAGGATTTACAGTGACAACTTGCAAGGTGAAGTATAGCAATACAGTTGATGTTCGCGGTTGTGAATAGGTTTTTGGCCCTTCAGTCACAGAGCTCTGAGAAGCACCAAAAAGAATTTTAATACGCCCAAGAACATCAACTCTATAGTACTATTGTAATAATTTTAGATTGCATTTAGATAATATATATTTCTTAAAACGCACCTACGCCAAAACGGCACCCGATGGAATTATTCAAATAGAAAATTGCTTAATGATAATAATAATAATAATATTAGTAATAATAATAATACTAGTAATAATAATAATAATAATAATAATACTAGTAATAATAATAATTTCTATTGCATGGGTATACTGATATTATTGTCTCTTGGGGGATTTTCCATTCACTGTCCATGTTTATATATAATATAATTATTTTCAAAAATCGCATAGAGTTTTTAGGCCGTCAGTATAAGCTGTTCGTTTATTGAGGTATAATTTTATTAAAAAGTTTGAATTTGCCAGCACATTTGATTTCGATCATTACAAACTCGTTACAATTATAGAGCATTGTATCACATAACCATTCCCCCGAGGATATATATACAAGGTAATTATATTGATTGCAATCCGAAAAACCTTTTTAACAATTTACATTTTATTCTTTGCTCATTTTGTCTGTCAACTCGACAGTTTGCTTGCTAAAACATCGAAATCATCGCGAAAAATCATCACTGTTTACATAGGCTGGAACGATATTACAAAAGGCTGGCCAATGGGCGAGAAATCTTGACATACAAGCTTCGGAAATCCCCACAAATGCAATTAATTTGCGATGGTGTAAACTGATGTTTTTTATTGACCAAAAGGCATGTGAAAGCAATCAAGAAAAAAAAACCCGAGACAACTCAATCCATTCATTTCCCATATTTTAGTTTGACATTTACTTTGGCGATGTTTCCGTGAATTCGAAGAAAATCAATTCAAATTGATGTCACTATTTTTAACTTTAAAGAAAATCTTACGAAGTTGATTTGAACAGCTTTGGATGCTAATAAGGTGTACTATATCGAGTGGTGTTTTACATACACGAATTGTCAACCATCTGCCAGCTAATGACCGTTCTATCATGCAGAAATATCAGTTCGATTCAAGAGGATTTTTTGGTGAAACGAATCTGTTACCAAGACGAAGTAATCAGTTTCACTTCGAGGGAACGGCTTTGGTGAGGACCCAAATTAACGTACGTAACTTTCTAGTTCCAATATATGTCTCTAATCTTGGCGGCTCGTGTTATTCCTGTGATAATTCTAACATGCATACTCGATATAGTCGTCTAGATTTTAATTGGTAATACTTTTTAAGTCGGACGAAGAATCTAATGAAAAGTACGAAAAAGAAAAACAGGAAAAAAATTAACCGCAAAATCAATAAGCTGGCACGGCTATTTATACATCTACATTAATAATAGCATTTATGATGTTTTAGATTAAAACAAGCAGGACTACTGACTTCACGGAAAAGGAACAAGAAAAACGGGAAAAAATTACGCTCAACACCAACTGATAAACACGATTTACATTGACTTTGTTTAAAAACTGTTTTAAATTAAAACAAACAGGACTACACTAGGTTCGAGCCAATGTCGGCGAGAAGTCTGATAAGATGAATGTTAATCAAGTGGTTTCAACTAAAATAAGGACAAATTTGAGTCTTTTGTACCCCCAAGGGTATGTGAAGAGTTCTGCTGGAGTTGATGCCACTTATATTGTCTTTGTACGTGTATGCATCTGTTTTGTGAGTGGGGTTTGAAGTTTTTAATATATCTAGAAAAAAAATTGAAGTCAACGGGAAATGTAGGTGAATAGCTGAGGAGAAACTAATGGCTACCCCACTGGCTTTGCAGACGGTGAGAGTAATTGATTCGTCTTCCTGCATGTGCTCTTGGAGAATGAGAACCATTTTGTATAGTACTTTTGAGTTCTTTTTAAGAGCCATTTTTAGAATGAGGAGACATATTTTAGACCGGCAAACGAGCAATTATTCAAACGAACGGACATATACGAATAAATCCTGGCTTTTACTAGCAAGCACAGGAGCTCGACACAAGCACAAGACATGGACACATTTGATCTTTCTGCTTATGCTTGCATCAGGTCTGTTTTCACAGCTAGTGAAATACCTCTTGCGCTTATGTCAGCGTCGGGCAACATTTCGATCCTTATGCTCGGTGCATCAGTGCACGTTTTCAGTGACATAACGCCTATTGCGCTTATTTATGCGTGCAACGACGTCGGGCACGTTTTCACAGGGACATAAATCCAGGCTTTGAATATGAAACAGATAAACAAACGAACGAACAAGTTTACACACGAAAGAATAAATAAACAAGCAAACCAACGATCAAACAAAACGACGAGAAAGTACAAGGATGGAAGGAATGAAGAATACGGCCTCTAGCTGAGAATGAATTACATGTGCTTTTCTGTAGTTGGAGCCCCCATTAGACTGATGGTACTGTCTTTGTATCTATCAGCAAATGCTTAAAGATTCTTAAACCTTCACGTGGCTCGGGTCCCGTCTCTCCACACTACAATCATGATATCTAAATTGGAGGGACGTAAAGAACCACTGAGGACGTAAACAAACCTCTGGCAGTGACCACCCTCAGTGTCTGTATACTACAGTACTATCTCACCAATGAGGGCCACAGGATTGTTAGTCGATCCATTAACTTCACCCCCTCCCTCCTCGAATACAAACGAATTTTAACGTTCTTTTTCAACGCTCTTCCGCCAGTCATGGCAGTAAATCTCGAGATGATTGATAAGTTTGTTATTACAGCCAACATTAAGAATGCCCTTGAGACTGACACTACTGATTATTGCACAACCGCAGCGAACTGGAATTGTGTTACTGAAGAAGGCTCTCGCGTATCAAGCAGAGAAATCCCCTAGATTAGGAATTGTGGCTCCGTATCGATACCTCTAAGCTGTACTCTGAAGTGGTTCGAGTTTTTTAAAACTTAAAAGACATATATAATATAAGCTTACGCTCGATCGGCTGATTCATTTCACGGCAGGGAAGGAAGGGAAGCAAAGTCTGGACACTTTAAGGTCAGTACAAGGCAATGGAATAGTTCATCGATGCATACAAGCAAAGTTTCTTATCGTTATACACGAATATATACAAGCATACTTAAGTCAATATCTTCTTATTAAGGATTTTAATTATTATTCCACTTTATGGGCTATTAACATTATAAAGATCCGTGGTAAATACGTCGAGATCTTCTCTATCCTTACAAGTATCTCATTTATTACAGCTACATTATAAAGATAGTGGTAAATACGTCGAGATCTTCTCTATATCCTTACAAGTATCTCATTTATTACAGCTACGGAAAGACTTTGAACTAATAATGTCGTTAAAATGAACTATCGTTTTTCCGTTCGAAAAGATAAGTGAATCTATAATGAATTTTTGGACTGTTTTCTTTTATAATATTTACTAAAATTTATGTAATCAGTTCCATCGATAGAATTTCATGTCTTTTGTTCGATTAAGGAATTCATGTCAACAGCCTTGGCTGAAAGTTTCCTTAGAATACATTTCTATCATTCGATTATTGATATTGAAAAGGCAATATACAAATTCTTAACTATTATTATATTCGATTCCCACTTTTTCTTCTTCTACTCTCTCGTCCATCCAATCCAATCCATCCATCCAATTATCTATCCATTCATCCATCCATCCATCCATCCATTCATCCATCTATCTATCCATTCATCCATCCATTCATCTATCCATCCATCCATCCATCCATTCATCCATCTATCTATCTATCCATTCATCATCCATCTATCCATTCATCCATCCAATTATCTATCCATTCATCCATCTATCCATTCATCCATTCATCCATCCATCCATCCATCCATCCATCCATTCATTCATCCATCCATCCAATTATAATAATAATAATAATAAATATTTATAAAGCGCTCATAGCGAAAGTTCTGAGCGCTGAATACAAAGATATATATAAAAAAATATATATATCCATTCATCCATCCATCCACCCATCCATCCATCCATCATCCATCCATCCATCATCCATCCATCCAATCATCCATCCAATCATCCATCCATCCATCTATCCACCCATCCAATCATCCATCCATCCATGTATTCATTCATTCCCACTTTACTTCTTCATTTCCCGTTTATACGGCTCATCCTTTTTCTTATTCATTTACACCTCAATTACGTTAATTCTAATTACATTAATCCCGTGAAATCTCCGAAAACAATACCCAGTTATCACGGAATGGTCCCGCTGCACGATAAGAAAACATCAGGATTGCTTTCGAGAAACAAAACAAACGCGCCGTATCTGATTGATGACTTTATACATGAAATGGGTATTTTGTAAGACGTCTAGTGAATTAAACTGTTTTGACACAAGGATTAATTACAAGACAGGAACACATGGGTCTACCTGAAATGACTCTATATTGACAGACAGTTATATTATCAATTGATATAAGGTACTGCTAACTTGCTTCATTACAGATCTTAAAATAAATCAACAAACAAACAAATCAATCAATCAATCAATCAATCAATCAATATATAAATAAAGGTCGCACTTGGGACACAAGCTCTGTTCCTTTCTCCTGTCACACCTGTAATTTATTTCTGTCTCATTTGCGTGTAAATTGTGTAACCGTGAAAGTTTTTCATTTGTCGATTGTGAAAACAAGTTTTGCATGCAAACCGCAGTCGTTATATCAATGAGAACATGCCGTAAACTGATTGGCGGTTTTCTACTAGTAGTAAGCAATCGAATGGAGTTTATTTAGCACAAGCAATGTTAGTGCAGGATACCGTAATGACCGAAAAGCAAATGTGCGTGGCCGGTGAAAGCTAAGCCTCTCACCGCTGTGGTGCCTGGTTCAATTCTCGGACCGGGCGCTTCAATTCACAGACCGGGCGCTTCATGTGAGTTAAGTTTGTCAGTCCGTTCTCCTCCCTTGCTTGGAGGGTTTTTCTATGGGTATTGCGGTTTTCCTCCCTCAGTAAAGACGAACTAGTGAGATGAGTGTTGGGTGTACAGAATATAGTAAGAAGTGTGTGAGAGAGGTGAGATGAGTGTTGCGTGTACAGAATATAGAATGTAGTAAGATTAGAAGTGAGAGCGTGAGAGTACCGGTATTGCTAGAACACTTGACACGTTTATCAGTTCTGGCTCGCACATTCTACCGACTCTTCTTATATCCTATAATCCTTTATTCTATAGCGAAACTGACCCTCGAAGCGCGGAGTGTTTTCTGGCTACTGGTATGTCATTGTTCAGAGACCAAGTAAAGAAACTTTATTTTTCTTCACTTGTTAGTGGAGAGTACTTGGAGCACCTTGCACTCAAATGGCTTCCTATATCAATCAAAACGCATTTCAACCAATCACAATGCTTCAGCATGACGTCAAAGCTGTCTGTCAATTTTTGTACATTACTGTAGAATCAAATATGAAATATAAGGTGAAATCACAAAGACCTTTATCAGTATATCCCGCGGGGATTCTTGCAGTCTAAGGCTACTCAAGTAATATATTTAGTGATCATTAATCAAGGAATGAGTCAAGAGAAAGTTTAGTCTGAATAACGACTGAATTAAAAGAACTAAAACGTTCAAAAATAGATTTAAAAGGGTGATAAGTTTCGGGTTGGTTTCCGGAAGAACACTTGAATGGTTTCCTCAAACACTCGAATGGTTTTCCTTAAGGTTTTTCCCTCTAAAACAATAGTAATCGTAAGGTTGTTTTTGGATGGAAAATGATGGGTAACCACGAAAAGTTAATAAACTATTTGAAGCAATTAAAATTTAGCCTTAATTTGGAAAGAAAAAGAAAAAGGCGGGATAATTATACGTTCTAGAAGCAACTATCACGGAAAACAACCACAATGAACAAACTTTTTTAAACCGCACGTAGTGTAACGCGTAAGGGAATCGATTCAGAAGGTATAAAGCTACTAAGGATGTCATGATAAATAGATTAACGTAGGTGTATAAAAGTATTGCGAATATTACACAGCTTATTCGATAGTTTGACAGATATTACGCGCGGACAATTTGACAGATAATTTCACGAGAGAAATGAGTGAAATTTCCTCGAGTATGGTCTGACAAACCATCAATAAGGGATTTATTATTCCACTACATTGTACTTGATTATTTTTGTCTTGGTTCGTTCGAGTTCGCCCATTTTTGCTCCGTTTCCGCCCGCTACTGTGTAATACGCTGTCCGCATATTTTGCATGTTCTTTTGACCTGATATGGTAAAATGACGCACGAGTGTAATAATGGTTGATTAATGACAACATATGCTACATATCCATATGCTACATATCATGTATATAGAGTACTCACAACAGATCATTCGTCTTTTGCAGTTAAGAGAGCAAGTCTACTGAGCTGGTATAGTATATGTTACAGATATATCGTCACAAGTTTTTGACATAGTCATCATATTCCAAAGGTATTTATACAGTTAAGAGAGCAAGTCTACTGAGCTGGTATATATATGTTACAGATATATCCTCACAAGTTTTGTATCGACATAGTCGTCATATTCCAAAGGTATTTATACCGTTAAGAGAGCAAGTCTACTGAGCTGGTATATATATATGTTACAGATATATCGTCACAAGTTTTGTATCGACATAGTCGTCATATTCCAAAGGTATTTATACCGTTAGCAAAAAGCTACAAGTAACGACATAACATGAGACTATTCTGTTAGTGACAAAACTTTTTGTATCTTCAACCTGAGTTGTATTACAAAACCGGCTGCCAAGCTTTCGGGCTAAGCGCCCATCTTCAGGGCTAAATGAAGATGGGCGCTTAGCCCGAAAGCTTGCCGGGCAGTTTTGTAATAAAACTCAGGTTGAAGATACAAAAAGTTTTGTCATGAATTATCCAACCTACAAACCAACATTAGATTTATTCTGTTAGTGTTTTTCATAAATCCATGAAACAGAAAAACTATTAGTTAGTGTCTAATAGTCAAATGTAAACCATAATGCGTCTTTTTCACGGGTTTATGAAAATCACTCTTTTTGTACACTGATAACACTATAAGCTTGCAGGTTCATTTTATTAGGCATGTATAGAACATACTTGTAACTACGCAATTAATAATAATAAATAATAATAATAATAATAATAATAATAATAATAATATAATAAATGCTAACATTTAAAATCATCAAAAATACGTTTTAAACACCTTGAATTTAAAATTAAATGACTTACAGCTTCTTACGTCATCTGGGGCAAAGTGCACGTGCGCAATACTGAAGAAAATGCTGAAGTCTCAATGCTACAGATCTAAGGGCAACTGTCAGTCAAGATATTGACGTGATTATATCTTATTGTGTCTATTATATCTTATATCTTATATCTTATATCTTATATCTTATATCTTAAGGTGTCTATCTATCTATCTTATTGCTATTTCAGGCCAAGAACGGTTGGTACAAAGATGTCGGCCATAACAATGAAAGTATTACTCGCGATGTCGCTGATACCAGGAGTAATCGCCTTCCATAGAGTCTACAAATCAGGCGATATATCCATTGGTAGTCTTATTTCACTTCACAAGGAGAAAACGGGAAATGATTGCACTCGGTTTTACCTGCCAGGTCTGAATCGAGTCGAAGCAATCATCTACACCGTGAACAAAATCAATAACAACTCGGAGGTTCTTCGGAATATCACCCTGGGTTACGATATACGCGACTACTGCAACGACAGAGCATCGGCAATGAAAGAGACGTACGACTTCACGACGAGCAATTCTTTCGCCTTTGATTCGATAACTGACTTTTCATCTTCAGCGAAATTCGTTTGTCGTCAGTGTCTCGGCGAGCTTCGGAATCGGTCGGACTCCGTCGTGGCGGTCATCGGTCCGTACGGGTCTCGCAACTCTCTCCAAGTTGCGGGTTTACTTCAAGTGGTAGGAATGGCTGGAATCAGCCCGTCTGCCACAAGTGAAGAACTTAGTTGGCCGTTTTATAACAAGTTCTTTCGCACTGTTTCCCCGGATAACTACCAAGCCAAAGCAATGGCGGATTTGATTGACCATTTCAACTGGAATTACGTTGCGGCGGTCGCTGTTGAGCATTCCTATGGTCTATACGGAATACGAGCACTTGAGCGTGAATCTACTGAAAGAAAAACGTTCTGCATTGGCTTCACTGAGTACGTGTCACCCACGGGTTACCAGAAACAACTACAAAAGATTGTGTCACGGCTCAAAGCAGATACGAATGTCAAGGTGGTCGTATTATGGATAGCAGACCGCATTGCCATCGACCTCATGACAGAAGCCAAGCGACAAGAAGTTCACTACAGAATCTGGATAATGAGTGATTCCCTGGCGACCAAGACTCCAGAATCACTTGGCTCGGATTTCGTGTATCTTGGAACGTACCTTGGCATTCAGCCGAAGCAGTACAGAGACGTAGAGTACGAGAAGCACCTGCTTACAATGACCCCAAAGAAAAGCCTTTCAAGCGGGAATACGTTTTGGGAGAAATTATGGATGGCGGAGTTCGGCTGTACCGCGACTCCCAAC
Source organism: Actinostola sp. cb2023 (assembly GCA_033675265.1). Classification (NCBI taxonomy): domain Eukaryota; kingdom Metazoa; phylum Cnidaria; class Anthozoa; order Actiniaria; family Actinostolidae; genus Actinostola; species Actinostola sp. cb2023. Next base: position 679,457 of record JAUJYZ010001255.1, on the reverse strand, counting down.
AACGCCACCGATCAATCAAAGACTTGCCCCGAAAATCTCACCATAACAGAAACCATCTTCAACAAACTGTACGACGATTTTATACCTTACCAAGTAGACGCCGTATATGCCGTCGCGCATGTCATTGATAACATACACCACTGTAAAAACGGCAGCGGGCTCTTACAAGGAGGGGCGTGTCCACCTACCACCCCGACAATAAATCCGCAACATGCTTTGCTGTATCTACGAAATGTTAGTTTCGAGGGAATTACCGGGAGAATACAGTTCGATCAAAATGGGGATCCGTTGGGATCTACATACGATATCATCAGCTTTCAAAAGGAGGATTCTATTGGTTCGCGTTATACTAAGGTCAGGGTCGGGACTTGGGACAAAAATCAGAGTCCGAGACTCGCGATTTCCAACAACTCTATTGCCTGGAATACCAGTTTCAATGGTATCCCGAAGTCTGTATGCAAGGATTTATGCCCACCAGGTACGATGCAGACCAGGACGGTAGTTTGCTGCTGGGAATGTTTAAAATGTCCTGATGGTACGGTGTCTACGTCACAAGGAACACGAAACTGTACTTCTTGCACGTCAATGCAGAGATCCAACGACGAGAGGACCACGTGCATTGATCTACCAATCATAAGGCTGCAATGGTCTGACATCACGGCTATTGTTATCGCTGCATTAACAAGTCTAGGATTGCTGTTCTGCCTGTTTGTGATACTCGTGTTTTCGCACTATCGAGCCACGCCCATCGTGAAAGCGTCCAACAAAGAGCTAAGCGCAGTGGTTCTTCTTGCGATAGTGTTCTGTTTTGTCCTCACGTTTCTGCACATCTCACATCCATCGGACACTATCTGCTCTGTGGTGGAGCCGTGGCGATACATGTGTTTTACTGTCTGCGTCTCTGTGTTGGTTTTGAAGACTATTCGTATTCTACGCGCGTTTGAGACACGCGCAATGTTCCAATGGCTGAACAAACACTTTATATTCGACACCAGGAAGCAATTCATCTTAGTCATTCTAATGAACGCGCCTCAGTTCATACTATCAATACTTTGGAAATCTATCGATCCCTCTTCCGTCAAGAAAGAAATCATCGCTAAAGTATCCATCCTGCTGTCATGCCAACTATACCAGACCAGTACTGGCTTTACGTTGCACATGTGTATGGTCGCCTATCTTATAATGTGGTCGATGTTTTGCGCGTATTATGCCTTCAAGGCCAGAAACCTACCAGAAAACTTCAACGAAGCCAAGTACATCGGATTCTCAATGTATATTCTCTTACTGTCATGGGTCACATACTTCCCAGTCCAAAACACACTCGATGGATGGTATGTGTCCGTGGTCTCATGCGTGACGATTCTAGTCAGTTCTTATGGGTTTCTAATGTGTATATTTATGCCGAAAGTCTATGTTATACTTCTTCATCCGGAGCGCAATACACCCGAAGTAGTCCGTTTTAACATGCGTCGAAATAAGATTAATGCAATCGAACCGTCAACACACTTTGTACGAGGTGTTAACGACACACTTAGTCAAGTATCTCATGCTGATTCTAAGTACGCTATAGAAGACACTCATACTTGAGTCTCTTATCTTACGTATCACGTAGGGCTTATAGCGTGCTGATTCTGCTGATTCTAAGTACGCTATAGAAGACACTCATACTTGAGTCTCTTATCTTACGTATCACGTGGGGCTTGTAGCGGTGTCATGTCAAGTATCTCATGCTGATTCTATAAGTACGCTATAGAAGACACTCATACTTGAGTCACTTATCTTACGTATCACGTGGGGCTTGTAGCGGTGTCATGTCAAGTATCTCGTGCTGATTCTAAGTACGCTATAGAAGACACTCATACTTGAGTCTCTTATCTTACGTATCACGTGGGGCTTGTAGCGGTGTCATGTCAAGTATCTCGTGCTGATTCTATAAGTACGCTATAGAAGACACTCATACTTGAGTCTCTTATCTTACGTATCACGTGGGGCTTGTAGCGGTGTCATGTCAAGTATCTCATGCTGATTCTATAAATACGCTATAGAAGACACTCATACTTGAGTCTCTTATCTTACGTATCACGTGGGGCTTGTAGCGGTGTCATGTCAAGTATCTCATGCTGATTCTATAAGTACGCTATAGAAGACACTCATACTTGAGTCTCTTATCTTACGTATCACGTGGGGCTTGTAGCGGTGTCATGTCAAGTATCTCATGCTGATTCTATAAGTACGCTATAGAAGACACTCATACTTGAGTCTCTTATCTTACGTATCACGTGGGGCTTGTAGCGGTGTCATGTCAAGTATCTCGTGCTGATTCTATAAGTACGCTATAGAAGACACTCATACTTGAGTCTCTTATCTTACGTATCACGTGGGGCTTGTAGCGGTGTCATGTCAAGTATCTCAGCTGCTGATTCTATAAATACGCTATAGAAGACACTCATACTTGAGTCACTTATCTTACGTATCACGTGGGGCTTGTAGCGGTGTCATGTCAAGTATCTCATGCTGATTCTATAAGTACGCTATAGAAGACACTCATACTTGAGTCTCTTATCTTACGTATCACGTGGGGCTTGTAGCGGTGTCATGTCAAGTATCTCATGTGTTCTATAAGTACGCTATAGAAGACACTCATACTTGAGTCTCTTATCTTACGTATCACGTGGGGCTTGTAGCGGTGTCTGTCAAGTATCTCATGCTGATTCTAAGTACGCTATAGAAGACACTCATACTTGAGTCTCTTATCTTACGTATCACGTGGGGCTTGTAGCGGTGTCATGTCAAGTATCTCATGCTGATTCTAAGTACGCTATAGAAGACACTCATACTTGAGTCTCTTATCTTACGTATCACGTGGGGCTTGTAGCGGTGTCATGTCAAGTATCTCATGCTGATTCTAAGTACGCTATAGAAGACACTCATACTTGAGTCACTTATCTTACGTATCACGTGGGCTTGTAGCGGTGTCATGTCAAGTATCTCATGCTGATTCTATAAGTACGCTATAGAAGACACTCATACTTGAGTCTCTTATCTTACGTATCACGTGGGGCTTGTAGCGGTGTCATGTCAAGTATCTCATGCTGATTCTATAAGTACGCTATAGAAGACACTCATACTTGAGTCTCTTATCTTACGTATCACGTGGGGCTTGTAGCGGTGTCATGTCAAGTATCTCATGCTGATTCTATAAGTACGCTATAGAAGACACTCATACTTGAGTCACTTATCTTACGTATCACGTGGGGCTTGTAGCGGTGTCATGTCAAGTATCTCATGCTGATTCTATAAGTACGCTATAGAAGACACTCATACTTGAGTCTCTTATCTTACGTATCACGTGGGGCTTGTAGCGGTGTCATGTCAAGTATCTCACGCTGATTCTAAGTACGCTATAGAAGACACTCATACTTGAGTCTCTTATCTTACGTATCACGTGGGGCTTGTAGCGGTGTCATGTCAAGTATCTCATGTTGATTCTATAAGTACGCTATAGAAGACACTCATACTTGAGTCTTATCTTACGTATCACGTGGGGCTTGTAGCGGTGTCATGTCAAGTATCTCATGCTGATTCTATAAGTACGCTATAGAAGACACTCATACTTGAGTCTCTTATCTTACGTATCACGTGGGGCTTGTAGCGGTGTCATGTCAAGTATCTCATGTCTATAAGTACGCTATAGAAGACTCATACTTGAGTCTCTTATCTTACGTATCACGTAGGGCTTGTAGCGGTGTCATGTCAGTATCTCATGCTGATTCTAAGTACGCTATAGAAGACACTCATACTTGAGTCTCTTATCTTACGTATCACGTGGGGCTTGTAGCGGTGTCATGTCAAGTATCTCGTGCTGATTCTATAAGTACGCTATAGAAGACACTCATTACTGAGTCTCTTATCTTACGTATCACGTGGGGCTTGTAGCGGTGTCATGTCAAGTATCTCGTGCTGATTCTATAAGTACGCTATAGAAGACACTCATACTTGAGTCTCTTATCTTACGTATCACGTGGGGCTTGTAGCGGTGTCATGTCAAGTATCTCATGCTGATTCTATAAGTACGCTATAGAAGACACTCATACTTGAGTCTCTTATCTTACGTATCACGTGGGGCTTGTAGCGGTGTCATGTCAAGTATCTCATGCTGATTCTATAAGTACGCTATAGAAGACACTCATACTTGAGTCTCTTAGCGTCGCTTTCGTATGATAATGAGTGGGAAACCTACGGCACGGAATTACGTCACGGCGCGGAATTGAAGACATCTATTCAACCAATCACAGCGCGCAAAATCATTGCTCAACCAATCAGAATGCTTGGACACGGCACGGTCACCGCACGGCACGAACTGTACCGTAACTACTTCCCACTCGTACGAAAACGACTCTATCTTACGTATCACGCGAGCCTACAGTGTAGCGGTGTCATGTCCCTCCAACAAATCTCTTCGTGTGTACCAGACATTTCCATGAAAACAATAGCACAAGAACAGAATCCGAGGGACATGATCCATCATATCAAAGATGCTGGTTATTATATAAGGGCACTATATATCGCGGGTACAAAACGAAGAGTCCGGCTCTTGCATGTACGCGCAACATGTCCCCGCAGTATTTATTTTATTTTTATTTTAATTCGATATTTTAACAGAAATATCCAGTTTAGCCTAGGGGTAGTTTACATAGAGTCCTGTATAAAATAAATATGATTACAAAATAGGAAGATATACTGCAGTACATGTACATATAAATTATACATATGATACAATGCATTACAAAATTTGACGCACTGTGATCTATCTAGCGCTTGAAATGGCGCTTGGCCTTGGTCCGTTTAAAAACACTCCACGAGATTAGAGATTTGCCTTATGCATTATGCCCCTTCGTATGTAGAGAATTTTTTAAATCTACTTTGGGTCGAATGTTACCGGTTAAAATTTGGAACTGTAACGCCGAACTCGAAAGGTAGTATGGATGGTCGCAAACTCGCTTACTTACTTCAAACTAATTTACAGCTATATGTCTAAAACGTTGTTTCAAACAACGTCGGTACAAGCACCCAAGGGATTACGGGTAACATTCAACTCATTCGCAGTGTTGGCAGAGTTAAGTCACCCAAGGGATTACGGGTAACATTCAACTCATTCGCAGTATTGGCAGAGTTAAGTCACCCAAGGGATTACGGGTAACATTCAACTCATTCGCAGTATTGGCAGAGTTAAGTCACCCAAGGGATTATGGGTAACATTCAACTCATTCGCAGTATTGGCAGAGTTACGTCACCCAAGGGATTACGGGTAACATTCAACTCATTCGCAGTATTGGCAGAGTTAAGTCACCCAAGGGATTACGGGTAACATTCAACTCATTCGCAGTATTGGCAGAGTACGTCACCCAAGGGATTACGGGTAACATTCAACTCATTCGCAGTATTGGCAGAGTTACGTCACCCAAGGGATTACGGGTAACATTCAACTCATTCGCAGTATTGGCAGAGTTACGTCACCCAAGGGATTACGGGTAACATTCAACTCATTCGCAGTATTGGCAGAGTTAAGTCACCCAAGGGATTACGGGTAACATTCAACTCATTCGCAGTATTGGCAGAGTTACGTCACCCAAGGGATTACGGGTAACATTCAACTCATTCGCAGTATTGGCAGAGTTAAGTCACCCAAGGGATTACGGGTAACATTCAACTCATTCGCAGTATTGGCAGAGTTAAGTCACCCAAGGGATTATGGGTAACATTCAACTCATTCGCAGTATTGGCAGAGTTAAGTCACCCAAGGGATTATGGGTAACATTCAACTCATTCGCAGTATTGGCAGAGTTACGTCACCCAAGGGATTATGGGTAACATTCAACTCATTCGCAGTATTGGCAGAGTTAAGTCACCCAAGGGATTATGGGTAACATTCAATTCATTCGCAGTCACCATCATATCGACAACTCTTTTCAATAACATTACCCATAATACCCTTCGGTCTTATCGCGTAGGCGGCTTGAGTTCTTTTCTGCTTGATAGCAAAGGGCGGCGGTATTGCCCCTCAGTGGAAGGTCAATAAAATACTTCTTATTAACCGAGTGAGAGGTCCGTACCGTAAGTTATGCGTAGCGCGCGGGCCATACTGAAAAAAGTGAAGAAAAAAAAACCCCGAGACTCATAACTTATAGTATGGACCGAGCAAACGAGGTTACAGTAAGATGTTTATTACGTGACTTCTGCACTAACAAATACACACACAAACAGGATGTTTTCATTCACTACGGTCCGTACGGGAAGTTATGGACCGCTAATTGACCAATCACAAGTCACCAATTTTACTTGTCATATAATAATGAGATTTATATTTTATTTTTTTAAATTTTATTCTATAATTTACAGTGCGACTACACTAACCAAGGCCACCCAAACAAATTTTGAATCAAATTTTCTAATCACATTTGTAACGCTGAATAACAGAATGATATCGAATTCTACAATTTAAACTGTTTCTTGTTCACTCTTGATCATATACATACACATTTAAAGTAAAATATATGCTTTTAAAGCGAAAATTTGTGCAGATTCTATTGTATAAATACTCAATTGTGATTGGATAATTTGCATGAAAATTTGTTTGGGTGGCCTTGGTTGGTGTAGTCACACTGTAATACACAACTAGTTTACAAGATATTCTACCCAGTATAAGTACAACTGATTGATATCACTGAAGCAACTACGACACAACTAGTTTACAAGATATTCTACCCAGTATAAGTACAGCTGATTGATATCAAGCAACTACGACACAACTAGTTTACAAGATATTCTACCCAGTATAAGTACAACTGATTGATATCAAGCAACTACGACACAACTAGTTTACAAGATATTCTACCCAGTATAAGTACAACTGATTGATATCAAGCAACTACGACACAACTAGTTTACAAGATATTCTACCCAGTATAAGTACAACTGATTGATATCAAGCAACTACGACGAAAGAGATTGATAAATGCAGCGTAGAATAAATAAAAAAACTCACCATATAAATTAAGAATAATCGTCACTGTTTGATCAGTAATATAAACTAATTGCGATTTTTGAGACGGCGATACCACAAAATATTGACGGCTAGTTGGGAGAAAATATATTCCGTATTGGGCTCCGTCGCGCTCAAAATCGTTTTGTATCACGATTCTACAATAATTCGCAAGAAAAACTAATAAAATAACAAGGAAAGCATTCTGATTTTGTCAAATTCTCACCACCTCGCGCGTTGACGTGGCGACGATTGAAGTTTTTGAAAACTGTTTTCAGTACAAAAAGATTTAAAAAAAAGTTTAAAATGACAGTTTAAACAAGTTAACATGATAGTGATTATAAAGAACTATTGACAAGCTTCCTCTTTTGTGTCATGACAAGCATTTCATCTCTTATTTTGGCAGAAAATAAAAGCGAATGAAAACAAATCCAAAGTTTATCGTACGGTTCGCCGGATTGAAAGTGAATCGATTCAGTAAATATAATTTCGTGAAAATTCAACGATGTTTTAACCCTCAATCTTCTGTATATACAAGGGCAAATGTGACTGCAATATGTCAGTCGATGTCAAGTCCAATGCAGGGTGGAAAATAGCTCAAAAGACGGCAAATTAAGCACAAGATTCTACAAGATTAGCCGGATTTTCACGGCAAAGAACAACTTTCACTGTAAATTCATTCAACTTCATTCAATGTTATTCTGCAATAAACAAACGACCAAATAATTATAATAACTGTTTTATTGTCTTAAACTGATCAAGGTTTTCATCATGTGCCTGATTGTAATTTACACTTTTACAGCATCAAGTTTTATCAAGAAACTAGAGTGTTCGTAGCTTTCGCAGTGAAATGAAATTTTAGGGGTGTTCGGAAAACTAAGACCCCCAAAACTAAGACCCTAAGACCCTAAGACCCTAAGACCCTAAGACCCTAAGACCCTAACTAAGACCCTAAGAAATTATAAAATGTCCAAATCAGGCAAATCCAATGTTCTGTACTTTAATAGAAAAAAGAAGAGAACAGAGGAAAGGCTGTGTTCGCACCACGTTTAGCTTCAAAATTCCATGAGTTTCTCTGCCGTCTGAGCCGGTGATAGTTGGCTCGATGATATCGAATATAACTTAAAATATCCTGTCTTTTCGGCTTTCCATGAATAAAACTACCCCCAGAATAACAGCTTCTTACTTTGAGGAGTAAAATTCACGTGTCCAGTGGTTTTCCAGTGGTAGTTTTTCAAATCAGTTGGCAAGGCGGATAAGTTTTTACGGATAGTCAGTAGTCGCCATATTTAACACAGCCAACACAACCAAAAGAACCATACGCGGTTTAAAACATCAAGAAGATGGATTTAATATGTAAATATGTCATTCAAGAATGAAATTAACTAATTGGAAGAATAGTTCTTGTATATCCCTGTGTGTATGGGTTACCTGTGTCAAAGATGGCGGCTGCTTTGTCGCTGCCGTAAGACATGACTTATCTTGACTGATTGATTAGAAAAACTGCCACTGGAAAACCACTGGATACGTGAGTTTTTCTGGGGGTGGTTTTATTCATGAAAAGCCGAAAAAGTCGAAAAGACAGGATATTTTAAGTCCTATTCGGCATATCATCCCGGCAATTTATCACTCAAATTTTTTGAACTAGCTGAGCTGAACGTCACCCAATTAATATTAAAGTACAGAACATTGGATTTGCCTGATTTGGACATTTTATAATTTCTTAGGGTCTTAGGGTCTTAGGGTCTTAGGGTCTTAGGGTCTTAGTTTCGGGGGTCTTAGTTTTCCGAACACCCAAATTTTAGCTGTGAATGAGGTTTGACAGAATCATTTCTCACCTTTTAAGGTTAAAACTACAACCTTAGCTTCCCTTGTTTATACACATAACATAATACTGATAATACTGCATTGTAGAAACTCCTTTTTACTGTGGAATAACCTTGAATTTTCCTTGAAAAATCGAAGAACATTCCTGCATTCGCATTGTAGTTGAAGCAGATACCAAAAAAATGTCATTTTCGCTGTCAATCATATCCTGTGAGCCAATCACGCGCGGTAATTTTGAGACGTCAATACCACAAAATATTGACGTCTCAAAATAAAACAAAGTGACTTGAAAAAGTTAAATCTTCAGAAGCAGCAAAGCTAGGTTTTTTAATGGTAGGAAGTCTAGTGTCCAGTCCTAACTCTATTATGCAAAGAACGGCCATTATAGACAAGATTTCTCGCAAAGGATTATAAGTAAAACGCTGTAAAACAATAGAACCCCACTTCCTCGAACACCGACTCAAGGTATACGAAATAGTAAGAAACCTAGTTAGAGTCAAAATAAATCTGAGCTCACCATAATTTAGGGTGGGGCTGTGCCTCTCGGATCTCTGAACCTTGACCCTTTTTCAGTACAAAAAATGTCGATCTTTATATCGTGTATGATTTAAACGTGAAACAACACGCACAGGAACCGTGGTTTTACTTCGTTTTCATGACTAAACTTATCACCCTTTGTCAGGGTATATTGCCGACGTTATTACTCTGTTTCAGTGCTGGGAGGTTCGAAAACCCGACCTTTTAAACTGACGGCACATACCCATATATACATACTTACAGTCATTTGCAAAAATTCTGGCCGCCACGATATTATAAACTAATTGGAATTTTGAGACGGCGATACCACAAAATATTGACGGCTAGTTGGGAGAAAATACGTCGCCCAATACGGAATATATTTTCTACCAACGCCGTCAATATTTAGATCTTATTTGGGGTTTTTCCCGTAATACGGGCTGATATTTTACGAGTTGCGAATGTATTTTTCCGAGTCCCGAAGGGACGAGGAAAAATGCGAGTAACGAGTAAAATATCAGCCCGTATTACGGGAAAAACCCCAAATAAGATCTAATTATTATACTACTTTGAACGAAAACATAATTGTCCGTTTTTGAGTAAATTTATCTAATAATTATTTCAAAACCTTTCAAGGTCCGCGCAGAATGACGAATCGCTCGCGCACGGAGCCAGCGCACGCTTGAAAAGGTTTTTCTTTCAAACTTTATCCTTGCTTTTGGATGATTTTTTGACTTTGTTGTTTTAAAAAAGAAATCGCAAGCGGTTTTCCATTGTATGTACTCTTATTGACAATGGATTTGACATCACAAAATGTTCAAAACTTTGCAGTGAAACCGGTTTTAGAACTATCAATGGTAATACGGCTTTCGAACTATGGTAATACGGCTCCATATTTTTCGAGTTCTCTTGACCTTATAAGGTAAAATTACGTAATAGTAGTATAATAATTTGTGGTATCGCCGTCTCAAAATCCCAATTAGTTTTGTATCACGATTCTACAATAATTCGCAAGAAAAACTAATAAAATAACAAGGAAAGCATTCTGATTTAGTTCAAATTCTCACCACCTCGTGCGTTGACGTGGCGACGATTGAAGTTTTTGAAAACTGTTTTCAGTACAAAAAGATTTAAAAAAAAGTTAAAACTATGACAGTTTAAACAAGTTAACATGATAGTGATTATAAAGAACTATTGACAAGCTTCCTCTTTTATGTCATGACAAGCATTTCATCTCTTATTTTGGCAGAAAAGCGAATGAAAACAAATCCAAAGTTTATCGTACGGTTCGCCGGTTGAAAGTGAATCGATTCAGTAAATATAATTTCGTGAAAATTCAACGATGTTTTAACCCTCAATCTTCTGTATATACAAGGGCAAATGTGACTGCAATATGTCAGTCGACGTCAAGTCCAATGCAGGGTGGAAAATAGCTCAAAAGACGGCAAATTAAGCACAAGATTCTACAAGAAGTCAAGATTGGACGGATTTTCACGGCAAAGAACAACTTTCACTGTATTAAAATTCATTCAACTTCATTCAATGTTATTCTGCAATAAACAAACGACCAAATAATTGCGACCAGTGAGCGAGCCCCAGCGAGCGAACTGGGAGCAACACTAATCTTTGGTTGGGCTTCCTGTGTATTCAGATGCCAGCTCGATTCTCGATTTGTGTTTTTCAGTGGAGAAAGATTTTTTTCACGTGACTTTTGCCCTGACGTCATATATCGTACGTTCCCGTCGTTCATTTGGGCATTTGTGACTCGCGATCTTGTGTTCAGAGTGGATTCGAAGCCTTTTTTGCTCGTACTTTTAATATATCCGATTCTTCGATGGAATTATGTAAAGATCTTCATTTATTGTTGACGATCGCTTTAGTTAGCAACATATCGAGGGGAAGGCAATGTTATTATAGTTAGTCTTTCAGCTCTGTTGTGTGCTAAGTCGCTGCACTGATTGTCACTGTGGACCGCATTGCCAGAAATCAGAGACATTTTGCGTCTACGATTATTTGTGTCAGCGGAGTTACCCAGAATCAAAAGATTATGCTCAAATTCATGTAAACTATGTGAAATCTGAATCACAAACTAATAGTGTGAAGCGATCTTGATCATACATCCTCTACATTTTAAAATAATTGCAAATTTCGCAAAAAGATACGAAAATGGTATTTACCACAGGAAGCCCAAAGTTGAACCCCCTCCCCTCTGCTCCCCTCCATCGTCTCTCCTATTTCTCGCTTTTTGAGCCTAACTCAGCTAACTATCTCTGGGTTTCCTGTGTAATCTAACAGGCCAGGCTATTTATGTAAACATGGCGATCCAAATAATCTTGACAGAAGCGTTTACCGAGTGAAAAACAACGGTGAAAACAGTATATTTACTCAGTATGCTTCTGTATCGGCGAAAGTGGAATTTAGCTTATCTTTGGCTGGACTTTGTCATATTAGAAGTGGAATTTATGGCCAAACAAGTGTGATATTCTGTGAGTTTAGATGACGTCCTTTCGAACTGGCTATCGGGAAAGTGTGTACCACGCTCGACGAAGCTGCTACCGGACTCCAACTTTTAGGAATTTACTCAATTTGGCGGCCTTTTACAGTAAATGACAGAGGTGAGATGTTGTTGAGAGAGCGATTTTTGAAATCGATTTTGTCATACTTTATTTTCGCTTGATTGTAAGAAGTGTACTCGATTCGAGCACCCAAAACATTAAACTTGTGAATTAGCTATCGGGAGTTTGCATCCGAAGTTTAGTTCTTCAGATATTTCTGATTTTCTATGTTTTGCCATACATTTCTACCATTTGTCTTTGATATGTAAATGTACGAAAAGCTTATGAATAATGAGCTGCGCGACCAGGCATGTCTCTGATTTCTGGGTATGGCAACATATAAAGTAGTCGATCGAATCCTATAGTACCGTATAAATGCTATCTCTTGGAAACCAAGTCATCCCAGATCACTGAATTATCTGCCTAACAGCTCGTTCGTTTTATATCGTGCCGCCAACCGTACCAAACTTTATTCTAAATTCAAGATAAAGGTGTTCATAAGAGATCGTTCATGTATGTTGATTTTTATTGATTGATACTAATGTCTTTCTTCAGTGATAATAATTGCCGTCGGAGCGAAAAATTATCTGTCAATAGATTTCTAAAACTGTTCAGTAGTACACGGGCTTGCAATAACTAGCCTCCTATGTAACATGACAGCGGCAATCACATCTCTGTAAAAATCAACCAATCAGAAAGGACCGTTCCCACGGCTGAAATGGACAAGAAACGATCGCGAAATCAAAACATTTTTACGTACATGGAGGATTGTCAATTTGTCTTGGTTTTCGAATTCGGAGGTCGCAATTTTTGACCTATGGTTAGCCTAGTTATAATAACTGTTTTATTGTCTTAAACTGATCAAGGTTTTCATCATGTGCCTGATTGTAATTTACACTTTTACAGCATCGAGTTTTATCAAGAAACTAGTGTTCGTAGCTTTCGCCGTGAAATGAAATTTTAGTGTGAATGAGGTTTGACAGAATCATTTCTCACCTTAACTACGACCTTAGCTTCCCTTGTTTATACACATAACATAATACTGATAATACTGCATTGTAGAAACTCCTTTTTACTGTGGAATAACCTTGAATTTTCCTTGAAAAATCGAAGAACATTCCTGCATTCGCATTGTAGTTGAAAGCCAGATACCAAAAAAATGTCATTTTCGCTGTCAATCATATTTGTGAGCCAATCGCGCGCGGTAATTTTGAGACGTCAATACCACAAAATATTGACGTCTCAAAATTAAACAAAGTGACTTGAAAATCGTGATACATCAATATATCGGGTGCATTATGGGTGATTAAATAATACTATTTTGAGTTTCCTAACTTATTAAATGAAGCAAAATACAAACCTAAGACTAAAATAAACATTATACTAAATATTTCTAGCAACTTTGCTGGCGTTAATCCGCTTTAAGGGGAATTTTCAATTATTTAATTACCCATAATGCACCCGATATATTGATATATTAGCGGCCAGAATTTTTGCAAATGACTGTATATGTTCAGTTAGATTTCGGAGCACACCACTAAAATTAAAGTTGGTGTGTTCATTTTGGAAAGCATTCTCTTCAAACAGATGGTTTATTTATATCCATTGATTTTTAAATACTTTATATATTTTTACATATTTTACTTTTTATTGTAATCAGCGCTTAGAACCGACTTGTATAAGCGCTTTATAAGTTATTATTATTATTATTAATTATTATTATGGTCAGATTTTGCTACCATGTTTAGGGCAGGCTAGGGTGTGAAGGTTGTAAAGGTTACATCGCTTCAAAGGGCAGGTTGCTCGTACCTGCGTATCACGTGAGGTTGACATGTCAAGACCTTTGGTCTCTATGCTTGATGACCGCGAAAAAGAAACCTTTATTCAACTTAAACTCAGGTTTTTAATGTTAAATAATCAATTATATAAATCAACGCCAATTATCGGTATCAGTGCTTAGTAGACACTGGGGAAAAACGCACGCTCTTAATTAATTACCCGGTGTAAATTTACACAGAATTTACACTGGCAGGGGAAAATTACTAAGTAATTTTCCCCTGACACTGGTCAAGAACGTTTTTATTTTCCAACCCCTTCACCCAGGAAATGTACCAAGGCAATTCCAAGGGGAACAGAAACATAATTTCACTTTATAATAGAAGAGCAGAGAAATGCCGCAAATAATCAGTCACACCGTCAGTTATCTTTCGCAATCATATTATGTTTTTTACGTCATTTCCTTTTTACCATTATATTTAGTCAAGTCACTTGTAAAATCTCATATGCACCTGATGAAGACTAGTATGGCTAGTCGAAATATTGTGCAACATTAAATCCGTATAATTCTACGTCGTATTGGTTATTCTTCATTTAACCTATTTCTTAATTTGCGAACCAGTTAGATCATTGTTTGATCCGACGTATACCAGTGGAGTGTTGTTCGTGGCCGCGCTCATTTATAAACTTTTACACCGCAAATAAGATCTTCTAGAGTACGATACATAATCAATACTTCTGCGCCTTAAACATAATCAATACAAATGTTATAAGCCTGGTTTACATTTTACGCAAGCAGAAGCGTACTTTTATTGCTTTGATATTATTATTTGTATGTGTGTATTAGTATTCTAGTGGTACTCGTCTTTTCTTTCACGTCATTTTGTTACAGGACCCCTTCGATGAGCGTTTTCGCTCTTGGGGTTAATGTTGAGGAAAAATATATTTAAAAGCAAAAAGCAGAAGAAAATAGAAACACTTTGATCAATTTTATCAAATCTTTGCCAGTTAAAGAATGTAAAATAATAATAACAATCAAAAATGAATGCATTTCTATGTCATTACTAGTAATTCTTTTTGGGAGAGAAAATACATAACTCATTTTATTCCTTGTCCTTTTTACAATCATCTCAAATCACGGCAAAATACTTCAAACTAAAACTGTACTCCAGGTACTGAAACTTTAGTCCGGGATTTATCAAAATCAATGAGAATCTAATATAATGTAGAATCCTTATATTAAGCTTTGTTTTCTTTGATCTGTGAGCTCGCCTGCTTGACGACTGGATAAACAGGTAGCTAAGACTGAATGAAGGTAACAATTGAAAGGAACTGAAACCCACACAACGCTGAATCTCCCTGATACATTTTTGAAATGGAAAAAGAAAGAAAAGAGAAAGGGTGTATAACAGTTTGCACATTGAATGGGGAAACTTTTGGAGGCGAATGACAAAAAGATGATAACATGACTGGTCGTGGGTTCGTTTCCCACCTGGGGCTCAGATTTTTCAGTGGTTGAAGTTTGTTGTAACGGGGGTTATTTCTTCTTTATGACTAGAAACATTTGAAAACGCTATCGTTACGAGGTTTGTGACTTTTACACGAAAATGTTTGAAGAGGAGATGGTGGAAATATTTGACGTCTAGTTTTACTAGTTAAATTCTATGTTGGTGACTTTTACACGAAAACGTTTGAAGAGGAGATGGTGGAAATAATTGACGTCTAGTTTTACTAGTTAAATTCTATGTTGGTGACTTTTAGTAATACACGAAAATGTTTGAAGAGGAGATGGTGGAAATAATTGACGTCTAGTTTTATTAGTTCAATTCTATGTTGGTGACTTTTAGTAATACACGAAAATGTTTGAAGAGGAGATGGTGGAAATAATTGACGTCTAGTTTTATTAGTTCAATTCTATGTTGGTGACTTTTACACGAAAATGTTTGAAGAGGAGATGGTGGAAATAATTGACGTCTAGCTTCAATTCCATGTTGATGCGATGCAGGAGCCTAAAACTGGTTCACTCGAGTTCACGACGATAAAGACAGGGAATTGACACTGACAAAATAGAACAAAGAGCACAGAAAAGTCATTAAAGGAACAATCGAGCCATATACTTTCAAATCGAGCGTGACTGCTATATGTATAAGGGGACACGCGCAAATGTCAACGAAAGCATAAATAAATCACCAACTATAATATATTTTGACTCTTAAGTCGAGAAGTGTTCCCAAAACTCTAAATATTTTCTCTTCTCTGGTCTAAACAAAACCGTGGTGATATTGTATTGACTGGTGATTAACTATTCTACACACAAAGTAGTCACCTGTTAGAGCGTTCAACGTGACACTGAATCGACTCTTGAGATTGCTGACATACGTTTAATTAAACAGGAGGCACAATGGGTCATTGTGGGGGACGTTGTGGTCCATAATTGCTTCCCAACTTTGTTTGGAAATTTGATATATAGGATTTATTTTTGTGTGCTTTCTTTTTAATCTTTATTTGGTAGACAATTTTCGTATGAATTTTTGATGTTATTCCAGTGAACTTTGACACGTGTCAATATGGTCAAATGCACTCGTTCTAAGATAAGGTTAGCATAGAGCAAGTGACTGGGTTAAAGATCTGGCCTCCAGACCAAACAAATGGTCAACAAAACTGCATAAAACTAAACACAACGACTAAATAAGTTATCAGTTGGTGGCGAAATAAAGTTACAGTGAATAAATCAAAATATCAGTCGCGAATTGTACAAAAGGTTATAGTACTTTCCCGGCATATTAAGCCTGCCTCATTCAGTTCTATGACAGAATAGAAGATTTTTCCTGAGAAACATTGTTCAATAATGCATTCTTCAACCAACTCTTGGACGTTGGTATATATGTGTTTGAATAGTAGGTGTATATACAATATATCGAATTAAGTCTTTCCTAGAGATAATATATATAAAGTGCTTTGTTCGTCAAGAAATTTCACTGAGAAGAAATCACTAACGCGTGGGGAACGGGTACCTCACCGATGCCAACAATAGCACCAGTTTCACCCGACCTTTTAGTCATTAGATGACATGCGACTACCACCGGGCAAATAACATAATGAATAAACCATTAGATCTTTACAACTTGCAATCAGCTAGAAAACAACCGATCGACCCAGTTTGACACAAAACCATAGAGGTAGTCGAGCCGTGCGGTGTTCGAGTTATAACGCAGTAATGTCGACTTGTATGGATATGGCGCACGTGGAAGTCAAGGTTTCCAAGAGTAAACCCGACGAGAAGGTCGAGTGTGCTGTGTGTGGTGATAAATCAACGGGCAAGCACTACGGCGTCAGCACATGCGAAGGCTGCAAGAGCTTCTTCAAAAGAACCGTTCGTAATAGTACGAGTTACACATGTAGGGCGCATGGGAGTTGCCAGATCGACCGTCACACACGTAGCCGCTGTCCTGCTTGCAGATTCCAAAAGTGTGTAGACACAGGCATGAAAAAAGACGGTAAGTGTTTTGAAAACACAGGGGAATGTTTAGTAAACTCGTGTAGTTGTTCTTTTGAGGTGCGTCTTACAACCAGTAAGCCTTTGTTCTTGCTTTGACTGACCGAAGAAAACATATCACTTTAAAGTCATCAAAATAAAACTGTAAGACTTCTGTACTATCTCCTAAAAAGGACTCGGTTTATAAATCAGTGGGGAAGTTTTTGATACGGGATTCCGTAGTTGGAGAAAACTGACACTGATTTTGTCGCTGAAAACAGGAACTGATCCCTTAACCGCCGGCACATGTTGCCAAGTTTCTTAGAAACTGTGCTTTAGCGTTGAGTATTTATGTATTAAGAATCATGTTTTAACAAATGGTTTGATCATAAAAATAAAAATAATTCAAAATATTATTTTAATTCCCCCCCCCCCCCCCTAAAGTCAGTAATCAAATGTTGACATAAAATGAGTTAAAATCAAATGTTGAACCTATTTTTGTTGGTCTAATTAAATTCTATTCATTAAGAAATAATCTAATATGATTAATTAGCTTTACTACCGTAAACAAAATTATCTGAGATTAAACGTGGCACAGAGCACTAGAATGGTATCCGACGGCACTTCAATGGTATCCGATAGCACTTAGTATCACAATGGTATCTATACGTTAGCCTGGAGAACAGTTTATGGTTTCATTTAGGCATTTTAGTGGTATTCAAGTTAGAATAAAGAGCATTGAGTTCTTTAATATGTTCTGTTCGTTCAGTTGGGATGATTTGATTGAAAAATTCATTGTTAATTTAATAGCTCAGCATCTCAAACGTCTCTTTTGTGTTTTTAATAATAATTTATTTTTTGAAGAAAATCTCAGTATTGCACACGATTGAAATACTATGCTACGTTTCAAAATCAGATCGCCATCAATCATTCAGTTAATACATGTATTGATATATATATATATATATATATCCGTGTTTGCGTGAGACTAGTTCCACCGGCCAACAAGTTTTTAAGATTCGAACCACAGCGTTCTAAATTGCCTTGAACATTTTTTTTTATCAACGGGTGGCTCGTTGAAAACTGAGCAATCCGCATTTCAGACAACAAAGAGGCGAAAGGCTTTCGCAAAACAATATTCCTTTTGTCTGCAGGTATTCATCTCCCACAGCGAAAATAGTTTATTGGAAAATTAAAAGTGAAGCACTACAATGATCGTGCCATGACACAATACAAGCATTTAAATGGTATCAACGTCATGACAGAAAACACTCATGTGGTATCCGTAAAAACACTACCACTCTAGATATGTAGCCATTACACGTGATTGACCTATCTTTGTTAATTATTAGACATCTGAATGGTATCCATGTCGTGTATATTAACACTGTAATGGTATCCGTATATAGCACTTAAATGGCTTCCCATGCATAGAACAAAAAATGCCACCAACAATAATAATATATCAAATGCACTTAGGTCGTGTCATGTTTCGAAACATGAATGCACCCCGCTCTAAACCAATCAGAAACAGCGGTGACCCAATACCGGCAAATACCTTATTTGGTAACTAATTTCCATACATGGTAGGTAGAAAGAGCGTTATATGAATCCGATTGTAAAGAAAACATCGCTCATCTACAAACTCCGAGAAATTCCTTATTTGGTTACTAAATTCCATATGCAGTGGTAGCTGGCTATAGTTTTTCCGTGTGATCTACCATCACCAAACAAACTATATAACAAATGACTACGAAACAATTGTGAAAACTTAAAAAATTGCTAGTGTGAAGCTTTTACCTGCTTTATATATGTGAAGGTGTCAGAAAGTTTGTGAGAAGTACCGATTTAGGTTCGCAAAGGATTACTGGGTAAAATGTATGGCCGACATATTTTTCTGTTCCGTCATGGATTATGTCAAACTATTTTCCTCGCCGATTAATTGTTTGTTTTTAATCCACAGCCGTCCAAACAACCAAGCTTCCAGCTTTTCCAAATTTCCAATTTCCCTTTTACGGCGACATGAACGCCATGTATGCACAGACCATGTTCCCACTCACAGTCTTCCAGTCTCCATTCAACACGCCGATAACGTTTCCTATGGGGATGATACCCATCAATCAAACACGACCTGACGCCGCGTACGAACTAGCAGCCAATGTATTATTCTCCATGATGGACTGGGCCAAGAAGCTCACCACATTCAACCATCTTTTGGAGAACGACCAAATAACGCTGTTAAAAATGGCGTGGAGCGACCTGTTCCTCCTCGAAGCCGCCCGCAGTCCTCTACATATGTATGTACAGCAGATGTACTCCACAATCAATGCGCAGCTCTCAATGGATGTGATTCTAAAGCGAATGGAATATGCACGACTCTTTCAAGAACAACAGGAGAGGATACGAAATCTTGGTATGGATATGACGGAGCACTTCCACCTCAAATGTATTGTGCTGTTCAGAGCAGGTATGTTATCTAATAGGCAATGAAGGCTTTGTGCGCGCGCAATGATGGACCGAGTCCGCCGCGCTGTTTTCGACCCTTTTCTCCAGTTAACGACGGACGTCTCGACCGAAATATCAACATGTCAACCAACACCATAGAGAAAAGCTTGGTTGAGGCTAAAGCCTGTTTTCACTAGCTTCGTAAGCATAAGCATAAGATACCTTTTTTATTAAAATACAAATTATTAATTATTAATAAGCGCAGTGATCAAAACATTTTACATGATATTCTTGGGCTTGTGTCGGTTCATTTTCACATGACACAAGTTTATGCTTGCGCTTGTGTCGTAGTGAAAACCATGGGTGCTTACCATTTACTCGGAAAAACCGGAAATTCCGGTTGGAAAAACAAATGGTATGTGTCATTCCGATCGGAAAGTTTCGGAAAACTCGGTCTAGCGATTGAGGTAATCCACTTTTCCCGCTCTTTTCGTTTTTTTCCGTAGACGCGTGTACCATTAGACCGAGTTTTCCGGAACTTTCCGATCGGAATGACACATACCTTTTTTTTTTTCAAACCGGAATTTCTGGTTTTTCCGAGTAAATGGTAAGCACCCCCAGGAGACAACGTACTACCTGTATGACGCAGGTGCTTTTAAAACGCGGTAGATAATTGAAAAAGACCTTTCAGTAACCCGGGACGCTGGTTTCAACTACAGTTTAAGCTGCAGTCTGTGATTGCTGTTCATTCAATCAAATCTACGAAAGTCAAGTATAATCCATCCCTCTAGGAAATGTTCTAAAGTGAGTTCATTATTATCTCTTTCTACAGAAGGATCTCTCATCAACCAACCAAGACAGGTCGAAGTCTTACAAGACACTTCCCAGAGTTCATTGGAACAGTACATTAGAGCCCAGTACTCCAACCAGCCCACTCGATTTGGTAAGCTCTTGTTGATGCTGTCAACGTTAAGAAAAGTCGAGCCCGCGGTGATTGAGCAGCTGTTTTTCGCAGATGTCTTGCGCGGAGCATCGATGGGCGATGTTTTGAAAAAAATGCTTTCTAATGGTGTAACAAATACAACATCCCTCGCTGCTTTGGCGAACAAAGAACATATGTGAAGTCTGACTGCATGTAGACTAGTTCTAGGTTTATCTCAATCAGGAGGAAAAAGCTGTACACAAAGCGTTTTTTAAAACGTTTTTTAAAAGGAATTAAAATTCCTTGAAATTACAAGTAGGAATCATATAGGAATTACCATATAATAGATATAAGGTGGAGACAATTATAAATGCCGGAATTAATGCTATGCATTAAAGCAGATTGACTTCTAATACTAGATCGTGAAAGGTCGATAAAACACCAACACAGGATAATAGCGCTTAATTAGAATCTATAGGCCTTTCAGGGAATTAGACAAGACTAAATATAACTTTTGCGAGCACAGACAAACGTTGTCGTTCGTCTACGTGCCTCTGCGCTTTCTGCGCGCAATATTGCCGGCAACATTGCTGAAGTAAGACCGAATTCTGTTGTAACATTACGCGCAATGGTCTGTGAAAGGCGTCAGTGGTGGACATATCAATACCACCAATAATCGTTCATCGCAAGTAATTTCACTAGTTAGCTTGGGTATCGGGTTACAATTGATGCCATTTTATCGCAAATTTTACTGTATTTTTATCGCGATTTCAGTGCGATTTTGGCGCGATATTTGTTACGATTTTTATTGTACTGAAAATGTTCAAAACTTCGGTGATTTTATTGCGCGCCAAAATCGCATAGAATTGGGAAAAGTTTGCACACGCGATTTGAATTGGGACCCCAAACGCGACAAAAATTGCAATGGAAATTGCGACAAACATCACTAAACACACACACTAACATCAAGAAACACACTACTGCATTTATGAAGCACGCTCCTTCTGCTAGATCCTCATAACTTTTATAGGTTTCAGTGCGCGTAAGCGAGATAAAATCTGAAAAACATAACCCCTTCAACATTGCGCGCGCTCAATCCCAAAGACTTCGGAAAAGAACATATTGCGTCTTCAGATACAGACGTTCTTATAGAGCCGAATGGAGGCTTAGTACTAGGGAAATCTAGAATTTGTAGAAACCATTGATATATAAAGGTTTTATATATTTGTATCTTAATTATGAATACATATAATGCATGATAACGATTTATAAACCATAGTCCATTTTGTATAAATTATTAAATCAACAAAAATAGAGCGAAATCATTAATAAAATATATAGATATCCAATGGATGTATCAGTGTTGTTTCAAATACCGTTATTATAAACAATAACACGTTAGAGATTTTCTCTGCAAAACTGAAAAGTACGTGCATAGTTGTGTTAACTAAATATTATTTGGAGTGCACACAAGACTTGGGGAAGGGAGATATGGGGGACGCAAGGCGACCTCGTTCTCAGGCTCTTCTCCTCCGCGCTCCAATGGTCGACCGTTGGGGAGGAGAAGAGACTGGGAATGAGGTTGGACGCAAGTTATCCTTTTCCAGAATAAACCGCTTAAAGAAGTTTTCCGATAATAAAAGGAAGTGCAGTAATGCCAGATGTAAGCTGCAAATTGTTCGTAAAAGAATAGCAATTCGTAGTGGAAGTACACGAAGTACACACCAGTCTTTGTTTGTCAACCTAAAGTCAGTTAAAATGCCTCGAGTTATAGGTATTCTCCATTGGTTTTTATTCACTCAAGTCACTACTTCTACATTTGAATAATGCCATTCACACTCATCACATTGTTACCGTTTGGGATTGGTAACCAGTTGCCCACCACAGGACTCTCAATGTTTGAAAGCAACATGTCGTTCACTAAGCTATCAACATTGCAGCCCATTCCTAATCTGGAAAAGAACAGCTCTTCCACTGAGGAAGTGCGGAGAAGACGAAGTGCAGGAAGCCTGAGGAGGAGTTTTCCAAACCGTGTGTTTTGGTTAGGGTACTGGGTTCTAATGTAATCTTCCAGTGCACTCTGGGTACGTTCCTGAAGACCTTCGACCTGGCCAGAGTTAGAAAGACCTTGAGAATCTGTCGATATCAAATACACCAAATAAGAATCTTGTTTGTAGACACTTGAAAAATAGTGCGCTCTTGTGAAACCTTGAA
Organism: Actinostola sp. cb2023; assembly: GCA_033675265.1. Classification (NCBI taxonomy): domain Eukaryota; kingdom Metazoa; phylum Cnidaria; class Anthozoa; order Actiniaria; family Actinostolidae; genus Actinostola; species Actinostola sp. cb2023. Next base: position 656,685 of record JAUJYZ010001255.1, on the reverse strand, counting down.
AATTAGTTTAACATTTCGATTTCCAAGGTTTTGCACATTTCCAAAACAAACCATTTCCAGGAAATCGAATTTTCAACGAATTTCAAAGGTTTGAAAGTTTTTGTCGGAATTGCCACTGCAATTTTTGCCGCGCGTTTAAAGTAGTCGCGATTTGAGCGTCACTTAGGCACGATATTTACTGCTATTTCTAATTACACTGATGAAACATCGCCGCCAAGTTACATGCATCAAGTTTCACATATATATGTTCCATGGTGATCTTACGGCGACAAATCGCTCTTCAATCGCACTGAAGGGAACGACAAATGAATATACGCATGCGCGATAGAAATTGCAATGGAAAATTGCGCAAAAACTGCATAAAATCAGGCTTACAAAACGAAGTTCCGGTATGAAAGGAGGCTGCCCAGGGGTAAAATAATACATGTTCATGTAGTGATATGCCAGATTAATGAGCAACGTTATTGTCTTAACCCTGGGTAGGCTCCTTTTATACTGGAACTTCAGTCGTGTTTTTAAAAACTGAGCAAAACTTCACATACCTGAATTGAAAAGCACAATAGCTTTTAAGCAAGCGAATTCAGCCGGATCAATCTGCAGACCTCTCAGCTTTTCAACTTGTTCTTCGAACAGTTTCATGTTGCTGTTCTGACAGTCAAAGGCAGATATTATAGAATTCGGGAAGTCCGTCCCATTGGTAGGTGTACCAGAAGCACAGGACAATGGCGGTGCGAAATGGAATGGCGAGTAATGCTGCGCAGCATTTAATATAAACAGTTCACTCCAACACGAGCGAAGCAGAACCGACTGATCTGTTAGCGAGAAGTCTGAATAGAAAGGTATATTTTTAGCCCACTCCACCGCGGACACAAGCAACCGCGCGGAGAGCTCGGGCGTATTTTCGAGTCCATTGATACTACAGGGCAGTGAGAGGGATTGTTGATAACGAGCGATGGTGTCAGCGCGTAGTAAAAGTGTGATGTAGCTCGAATAGAATGATTGGTTCCCTTGGAGATCAGCAAATTGCACCGAGTTGTTTTCTGGTTGAGTTGTTGGTAATCTGCCTTTTTGAACTGCTGAAGGAAAAAAATAAGCATAACTAACGTACGAAATAAATAATGAATTTCAAAATGCGTTACTAAGCGCTGGTTTGAGCTGTAATACAATCAATATTTGTTAAAGTGTATATATGGCCCACAATTTTTATTTTGGAAATCGATTCTTTATGAAGTAAATAATGGGGTGGTGTAGTAGTTTCCTGGTTTGGGCTTCACACGTGTGAGTTATAGAAGTTTGAATTCTCAATATGCAAATCAGATGACGTAAATTCAGTCATCATTTATTATACAAAAACGTCTTTGTGCAAATTACTGACATTTCTAAACTTGCGATGTCTTTCCACAGTTTATAGAAATAGTTTTATGAATTTTTTCCTATTTCAGAAAAAAAGCAGAATAGTTGAAAAAACTGATAATTTAGTTATGACAATTTTTGGCCATATATACACTTTAGTTTAGAAACAACGGTGGCCCACAAGTATCACGGCAATAAACAAAAGCCACGGTAATAAACAAAAGCCCACGGCAATAAACAAAAGCCCACGGCAATAAACAAAAGCCCACGGCAATAAACAAAAGCCCACGGCAATAAACAAAAGCCCACGGCAATAAACAAAAGCCCACGGCAATAAACAAAAGCCCACGGCAATAAACAAAAGCCCACGGCAATAAACAAAAGCCCACGGCAATAAACAAAAGCCCACGGCAATAAACAAAAGCCCACGGCAATAAACAAAAGCTCACGGCAATAAACAAAAGCCCACGGCAATAAACAAAAGCTCACGGCAATAAACAAAAGCCCACGGCAATAAACAAAAGCCCACGGCAATAAACAAAAGCCCACAGCAATAAACAAAAGCCCACGGCAATAAACAAAAGCTCACGGCAACAAACAAAAGCCCACGGCAATAAACAAAAGCCCACGGCAATAAACAAAAGCCCACGGCAATAAACAAAAGCTCACGGCGGAAGTGAACAATATGAAAGCAACAATTTATCGAAGATATTCGAGTTGAAATAAAGTTTATTGTATTGTATTGTAATGACCGCTGACCACATGACCAAAAGACCAAATGTTTTGCGCGTAAATGAAAGAGTTGATAGCGTTTTATTTCTACAGAGGCTTTCAGTACGATGAAATTCGCATGCTTCTCAGCAAAAGTCACAACCTAGAGATGAGTATTGCTACCATTAAAAGGCGAATTAAAATTTATGGCCTTAGGAGACGTAATATTTCCTACAAGTACGGCGAACTTGAGAGGAAGAAGATGAGAGAAATCGTGGATGGGCCTGGATGCTTGAAAGGCTATCGTTCTGTTTGGCACACACTTCAGCTGAAGGGTATCAGAGTACCTCGATTTGCAGTGCAATCGCTTTTACGTGACATCGATCCTGAAGGAACCAAGCCGAAAAGAAAGGCTCATAGGCTCAAAAGAAGAACTTACCAAAACCCAGGCCCTAATGTCACGTAAAAGCGATTGCACTGCAAATCGAGGTACTCTGATACCCTTCAACTGAAGTGTTGTGCATGTTATATTTGAAGTTTTGTTTTTCGTCGTTTAGAGATAGATAAATGGTTTATTGAAACATTGCAGTTATACGAAATTGAAATACGTTACTTAAATAAAAGACTATAGAGCAGATTTCGTTATGACTGTGATAAACTCCGTGACCGTGATGATTTAGGATTTCGAATGAATGCGTGCCGTGACCGTGCCGTGCGCCGTGGTTTTTCACAGTCATACGAAGATCTACTCTAAAAGGAGGCCTTCCGTCCATACGTAAAGCGTTTTCAAAAGTGGTGGACGGGCGGGTAAAAAAACGCTACTGTGTAGGGTGGTGGACGAGCGGGTAAATACGCTACTGTGTAGAGTGGTGGACGGGCGGGTAAATACGCTACTGTGTAGAGTGGTGGACGGGTGGGTAAATACGCTACTGTGTAGGGTGGTGGACGGGCGGGTAAAAACGCTACTGTGTAGAGTGGTGGACGGGTGGGTAAAAACGCTACTGTGTAGGGTGGTGGACGGGCGGGTAAAAACGCTACTGTGTATGATGGTGGACGGGCGGGTAAATACGCTACTGTGTAGGGTGGTGGACGGGCGGGTAAAAACGCTACTGTGTAGAGTGGTGGACGGGCGGGTATAAACGCTACTGTAGGGTGGTGGACGGATAGGTAAAAACGCTACTGTGTAGGGTGGTGGACGGGCGGGTAAAAACGCAACTGTGGGGTGGTGGACGGGTGGGTAAAAACGCTACTGTGTAGGGTGGTGGACGGGCGGGTAAAAACGCTACTGTGTAGGGTGGTGGACGGGCGGGTAAATACGCTACTGTGTAGGGTGGTGGGCGGGTAAAAACGCTACTGTGTAGGGTGGTGGACGGGCGGGTAAAAACGCAACTGTGGGGTGGTGGACGGGTGGGTAAAACGCTACTGTGTAGGGTGGTGGACGGGCGGGTAAAAACGCTACTGTGTAGGTGGTGGACGGGCGGGTAAAAACGCTACTGTGTAGGGTGGTGATATGCTTTGAAACAAAGGCGTGTATTGTGGTGTCAGTGATAGGACGTTGTATCGCTGATGGCGTGCAGGGAAGACAAAAGGGAATATGTTTTCAACAATTCTATGCAAACACGTCATCTTTGCTGTAATATTTTGAACATTAAGGAAAAACAATAAATCAGACGATACAAAATAAACACGAACAATGACTATATGATTATTATGAAAACAAGCAGTCAGAGCGTAAAAACAATAGTAATAAAACTTAAGATATTTTGAATCTAGCACCAGCAGTGTCGAAGGTCTATTATTGTGAAGTCAATTTGACATTGCGGGATACAAAACTGCATGATACACTAGCGATAAAAGAGACTCAAAACACGAACAAAGTGTTTGTCTTAGGATGCTTTCCATTTATCCCGGACAGACCGGTCTATCCGCTGCTTTATGTAATAAGATAGATGAGATAGATAGATCGTTTATTAAAGAATGTTACATAACAGTAAGAACTGAATTGCGTAACTATTTACAAAGGGAAAAATAATATATAAAAAAATAGTATAAAAATCCTAAAAAATGGCTAAATATTTATTTGTCGTACTCGCGGCTGATAAAAGTTCCCAAACCGATTAGTTTTGCAGTGGGAAATATCAATGGTTCTCAAGCAGCCGCAAGCTTAGTGGACACGTAGAGAACGTACAATAAAGCCGCATCTACACGAGCAAATTTTCCTCGAGAAGTTTTCCTTGACAAGGAAGACTTGCTCGTGTAGATGACAAAAACATCGCCAATTTTTCCTTGACAAGGAAAACTTGTTCGTGTAGATGACAAAAACATCGCCAATTTTTCCTTGACAAGGAAAACTTGTTCGTGTAGATGACAAAAACATCGCCAATTTTTCCTTGACAAGGAAAACTTGTTCGTGTAGATGCAGGACTACATGGTAATAATGCTTGTGGGCCTTAGTCTACTTTTCAGGTCGATCCACACCGAACTGATGTGTTTCGTGATTGAAATCAGCGAACAGAGCAGTCTGTCTGGTCAATCGCAAAGCGCTCTTATTCAGTTAGTAGAATAAAAATAAATAAAAGTAAAAATGTAATATAATATAATATAATATCATATCATATAATAAATATATATATATTTTTTAAATATAAAAAAAAAATAGAATAAAATAAATTTAAAATTAAATACTGTACAAAAAATAAAAAATATAATTGTATCATCTATCTATAATCCCATACAAGCACCTATGGTATTATTTTCATATTTTTCAAACTGTCCAAATTATTAATAATAGTTTTCGTATGGACTTTTTTAAAGAAAATACATATGATATAATTAACAAGTAACAGGACTACGGCCTCGTCCAATTTTGGCAGTCCTCGAAATTTTTTTCATCCAATTATTTCCAAATTGGACAGCATGTAGTCCTATTACCTATACAAATATTATATTATATAAAATATAGAATAAAATTAAATATAAAATTTAAAATAAAAAATAGAATAAATTTACACTAAACAACTCTAATTTGATTTAATGGTTAAACCTGGCTTACCTTCCTTTCTCATTCCAACTTTCAAACATTTCTTCAGTCGACAAAACTGGCATTGGTTTCTACTCTGTAAGTCCACCGAACAAGTGCGAACTCCCCTGCACGTGTAAGACAGATTCCTTCGTATGCTTCTTTTGAAAAAACTCTTACATCCTTCACATGTATAGATGCCATAGTGCTTGCCTGAAGACTTGTCCCCACACACGGCGCAGTCGATGGACGCTTTTGGAGAGCTCTGCTCTCGCTGGTCGTACGAACAGTCTGGATTAAATACGGATTTCTGTAACTGGATGCTCTCTTCACCTTTGCAAGAACTTTGCGAAGAAGTCGAAACGCTTAGGGCTTCGGGCTGGGTCACGGAGTCAAATAGACCAAGTGGCAGAGCTTGTTGCACAAAAGAGTCACTGAGATCATTCATGGTAAAGTAATATTTGGAATGAGATTTGAAACACTGTGTTTAGATAATTGGTATAAACAGTAAACCGATTGACTATCGCTAAGAAAAGAACAATAGTTCTATTAACATGAAAGAACACTGACAGTACCAATTACAGAACGGTTCGACGAGGCTTGAAAAATTGATTAGAACCAGACACCAGCTGTAGTAACCTGCCCGCTTCAAAACAGCGAAACAAACTCATAGAACATCTAATGAAACAGAAATTCAGCTTAGGTGCGTTGAGAGAATCAGGCAATTCGTCTCATAGCCTAAACATAAGCTTGAATTTGATAATATTTTTGTTACAAACTTTGTTTTAGAAACGTTATATAACTAGTGTTCAGGTGTCCTCATTATTAATTTAGATATTTGCCTCGTACTTGTAAATAATCAATCAAGTTCTACGGAAATAGAAAGGAAGTGGGCGAATTTGTTTTGCCACGTTGGATGAGAACCATTCAATCGAAAGAAAAAATAAAACGACTCTAACAATCAGAATGTTAAAACTGTGATTTTCAAGCTTACATCCGATGGGCGTTACCAATATATACAACTTTAATTGATATCAAGGCAATATAAACAAGATCAGGGTTAGGTGAAAGAAAACCCCATTGTGCTGGACTTTAGAGTAAAGGGCAAACGTTTGGCATGTAGACATGTAGAGGCTTTTCGATGATTTAAAGAACCATATTTATGAGGATATATTACGTATTTTTAGAGGGAGGATTTTTTTTTGGGAGAGTTGGGGGCCTGAGGGGTGGATGGAATTTTTTTTGTGGAAAAGGCGGATGATGTAGATGATGTTACTGATTATGTATAGTTCGGTAGCATGAAAAATGATTAATTTGAACGAACCAAGGAAATATTTCAGAGTAAAACTATATTCAGCAGCTTTCCTGCGAGTTCATATAATCGATGTTGTCTGGTGCAAAACAGAATGAGAACAGAATGAATAAATGAATGAACGAACCGATAGACAGAATAAATGAATGAAAGAATGAATGGATGGATGGATGGATATATTCATCAAATGAATGAATAAATGTACAAACGACCGACTGACTGACAGTTAGATTTAAAATATAACAACTGATCGACAAAATGAATGAAGGAATGAATGATAAATTCAACTTTCGAACGTATTTGCCGATGCAGCCGACCTCTGCCTCCCTTCCCTTGAACAAAATACTCCCAAATGTTCTTCCAAGGTAGACTGAGGAGGGTCAGGACTGCTTACAATGACCTTTTAGAAAATAACGCCTGCGTTCCGCATGGTCAGCGGTAGAAACATTTCGATACGTCACGTGGTAGTTCGTTCGTTCATTAATCGTGTATCGATTAGAGATGTATTCCCGCGGTAATAAACCACTTATTTACAACCAAATGTGAGCTAGTTTACTTTTCAGATTACTTTATAGTTCCCAGTCAGTTTTTTGAAGAACGGGGGCAGCTGTAGTGTCAACTATGACTAGTAACATGTATTAAAGTCATGCAGAGTCGCATATATCAGTATCAGTAAAGTAGTCACCGTCCCTACATGTTGGGCCGCCACGCAGGCTATAATAGTCCATTTCCGAGTTCCTTTTATCTCTGTTTCAAAACGAGTCTACGTGCGAAACCTTTCATATGAAAATGAGTTTTATTTACATGAAAAAGGAAAATTCATTTGCATAAGAAAGGTTTCGCACGTAGACTCGTTTTGAAACAGAGATAAAAGGAACTCGGAAATGGACTATTAGATTGGCGTTGTGTATCGGGACCGAGGTTTATTTATGAACAACATCAGTCAAAGGCCAAAAAAATATCATAATTGACAAAATTAAATAACAAATACTTGTATGTGTTATATCTACTCTATCTGATTTTCTATATTTATCACTTATGTTTATCTATTTATGGCATTTCTTGTAGGTAAAGCACCATTAAACGGAGACACGAACCAAGGAAATAGTTTAAATAAATAAATAAATAAAATAAATTTAATACTAATTTAGCGCAAAGTTTCAGAGAAAAACTATATTCAGTTTTACTGCGAGTTCATAGAATCGATGTTGTCTGGTGCAAAACAGAATGAGAACAGAATGAATAAATGAATGAACGAACGATAGACAGAATATACGAAAGAAAGAATGGATGGATGGATGGATGGATATATTCATAAATGAATGAACAAATGTACAAACGACTGATTGACTGACTGATTGACAGTTAGATTAACAACTGATTGAATGAATGATTGAATGATTGAATGAATGAATGAATGAATGAATGAATGAATGAATGATGAATGATTGAATGATTGAATGATTGAATGAATGAATGAATGAATGAATGATTGAATGATTGAATGAATGAATGATTGAATGATTGAATGAATGAATGATTGAATGAATGAATGAATGAATGAATGATTGAATGATTGAATGATTGAATGATTGAATGAATGAATGAATGAATGATTGAATGATGAATGAATGAATGAATGAATGAATGAATGAATGAATGATTGAATGATTGAATGATTGAATGAATGAATGAATGAATGAATGAATGAATGAATGAATGAATGAATGAATGAATGAATGAATGAATGAATGAATGAATGATTGAATGATTGAATGAATGAATGAATGAATGAATGAATGAATGAATGAATGAATGAATGAATGAATGAATGAATGAATGAATGAATGAATGAATGAATGAATGAATGAATGAATGAATGAATGAATGAATGAATGAATGAATGAATGAATGAATGAATGAATGAATGAATGAATGAATGAATGAATGAATGAATGAATGAATGAATGAATGAATGAATGAATGAATGAATGAATGAATGAATGAATGAATGAATGAATGAATGAATGAATGAATGAATGAATGAATGAATGAATGAATGAATGAATGACAAATTCGGATATACATTTCAGGAACGTTTTTCAGTGCCGGTGCAGCCGACCTCCCCCTTCCTTGTAGAAAAAGTTCCCCAAAATTTCTTCCAAGAGAGAGGAGGGTTAGGCAGGCGCTGCAAAAAAAAAAAAAAAAGGGGGGGGGGGGGGGGGGGGGAATGATCACAATTAGGAACATTCCGATACACGTTCGCAGACTATAATTAGATTGACGGTGTGTATTGGTGGTATATTTATGAACAAGACCAGTCAAATTAAACGTGTTTTAAAAAGGCCAAAAAACAAATGATATTATAATTAACAAAATTATATAAAACAAACACTTGTATGTGTAGAGTGCAATTTAGAAAAGTGTGAAATAGTACTAATTTTAAATAGTACTAAATAGTGCTATTTCTATTGTTTTCTATTGTTTCATTAGTGCTATTTAGTACTAATTAGTTATTTAGTTTTCAAGCTTTTCTAAATTGCACTCTAGTCTATCAGCTGTATTTCTATATTTATCACCTATATTTATCTATTCTTATTCCTTACTTTTGATATGGACTTCCTGTGTTGTGAACTCTATCGCATTTTGGGTTCCCTGTGGTACGCTACTCGCTAATGTGCGACTCCTGCGGAAAAGCATAGGAAAATAAAAATAAAAAAAATAAAAATAAAATGAATAACAATGTAGTTGGATCCCACGTATGAGCTTTGTATTCTGGCTCCACGCTTTACTATTATAATTGCTTTACTTTTGTTGCTTCGGTTATGTCTCTTATATAGCCTTCCCTCCCTGGCTCAACACAGGATTATCTTTGCGTCCCTTTTCATGGACAATTCAAAATATTATCCAAAAGAATCACGCAAATACAACTACATCCCAGCGTTGCCCATTGTCTTTGGGGGTCCTGTGTTACAATACCACAGGGATCCCACCACCAGAAAGTTCACAGAACTGACTGGGCTACAAGTAGGCTTGCCCGGGCTTGTTTATCAGTTTTTAAAAGCTGGAAATGTATAAATATTTTATCTTCAAAAATAGATTACTAGCACGTGTAAGTACACGTGCTTATCCTTGTTTCTATGGCGGAAATACGTCAACAAACAGATCAACTCGTTTTCTCATTGGTCGAAAATGACGTAATGCATAGGTGTACCACCGAATGCCCTGATTGGTCCGTAATGATGTATGTTACTAATTTTAGTTTCAAGGTTGCACCACCATCAATAGAAAGAGTGCAACGCCGGTCGAAAGTTACGAGTACATCGATAGAGGCTGATTAAGTCGGTTTTGTTTGAGGGGGATCCGAACATCTTTGCGAAGTTTTCAGTTTTTATCGAGTTTTTCAGCTTCTAAAGAGCTGGAGACAATACTCCAAGTGGACTACACTTTGTTAGCGCTTTCAACCAGCGCTAACCGAAACGCTAGACAGAAAGTAGAAACATAACTACGTCTGAATCTTCTTCCGAAGAATACAAGTATCCAAAATGGAGCGAAAATCTCAACAATTCATCCAGTGGCTTCTCTTGGCCATCGGTGAGCAACTTGCGTTGCCTACAGATCAACAAGATCAGGACCGAGACAGAGAATGTGTTTTTAACTGGATCGAGCCAACCGTCCAAACCAAATCAACATCCCCACACCGAAATCAGCCGTCGAGTCGATCACAACTTCATGTTCAAAGTCAAATACGAAGGAATCGATTCGGCAACCGACAAGATAATCGGTGCTATCGACAACGAACCGGACATCCCTACAAATATTGTGAAAAGCGAATCCAAAGAGAGCGACTGCGCCGTTGGATCTCGCATAGCGGAGGACAAACTTTCAGAGTTTAACCCAGGTGAGCAGGAACAAACATTAATGCCGGGGGGAGGGGAGGGTAGAGATTTCAGGGGGGTACCGGCTTAGAGATATCAGGTATCAGGTTTCTAAATACATTGTATTGTATAACTACAAATTTGTGCAAATGTTATTCAAATTTCTGTTTGTTGCAAATACAGCAATATCTACATAAGGGGGGTCCCTGCAAAGGGGGATACCCATCACTGCAAGACATCAGGGAATAAATAAAAAATAAAATACAAGGGATATCTAATATATATAGATACATAATGATGTTGAAATGGATCTACATGTACATTTGTTAATTCTCTAAGTTGTTAGATTAACACGAACAAATAAATAAATCCTAATTTCTATATTCTTTCCATTCTCAGATTCTCTGTATTGGACTCAGATTCCTGAATCTATAAGCCTAAACAACAACGTTGATCAAGACAACGACTTGTTGCCAGTTAAAACTGAAGCACAACAAGAAACCAAAGAAACCCCCATTGGTGGTTGCCCTTGGGACGACGCCCTCAAGCCTGACCCAGATATGGCAGACCCTTTTTATGAAGAATACTTGGACCTTGGTAGCCTTTTTCCAGATTTGATCCCTGGATTTGACATGGAGCCTTATGAATTGCTTTCTTGCCCAAGTGAACTGACGTCGACCAAGGAGGATCTCCCAGATATTAATACTCTCCTGGCTGAAGCTGACCTGAGTAATGTTAATCCTGATGTAATTGAAGAGCTGCTGAATATTGAAGTAATGGACGAAGCACCCTTTGATCAAGAGCAGCTAGATTACTCGTCATCATGTGTGTCCTCACCTGGAAGTGCCAACTCCACTGCTGACTCCTTCTCGACTGGTACTCCCACCGAGGTGGCTGCTCAAGAATATGTTGACATGGATGCAGAATTACAGCATTTGCTGGATCTACTTGAAAGTACAAACGCACATGATTTGACAACTATCAAGGCTAATGATCTTATATCAGAGGTGAGCTCCTCAAAGCCAGTAAAGAGAAAGCTAAATGCCCCAGATGCAACTCATGTGGCTAAAAGACTAAAGGCATCAGTCTTGGCTCCAACTGACCAGGTAACATCAAGAAGAATAAAGAATAATGCAGCTTCAAAGAACTGTAGAGCATCGAGAAAGCAGAAGCATCAGGATATGTTTGCTAAAGAGGAAGAACTATTAAAATCAAATGCTGAGTTGAAAGCTCAGATTGAAGAACTTACTAGCGAAACTGAAGCTCTACGAAATATTTTAGTCCAGCGTTTAAGTGGTGTCGTTATGGTTTAAGTTTTAGAGACGTTAACTTTACTAGTTAAATTGAAGATGTGACACTTTTTAAGACACTTAAATGCTGGATTCTGCATTATTCTTTGCTATTTTTAGAAACAAGAAAAAACTTTTTGTAAGTTTTCTATGAGTTAAAGAAAAACATCACAATATCTTAGGTCAGGCTATTAACCATTCTCAATCTTTTATAATCATTTTCATCATTACTTTCATTTCCATTTTGGTTTATATATATGTCTTTAGGAATAGGAATGTACATGTAATGTTGTACAAGTATATATTCAATAATTATTGTTAGTTATGCACGTTAAATCACATTGGTCACATTCATGTATTAAGAAGAATGCAATGGTAATAAAATCTTTAAAAATGTAGACGTGTGTGTTTATGGGATTGCATTGGATTTATTACTGACTTTCATTCAATTTACTTAAGGTAGGAGTGAAGCTTTTAACAGAAGAGTATTTAAAATACTGCCCAGAATACTCAAACTTCCCATAAGCCTGAACTTTTAATTTTTAGTCTTTTTATTATGAACTTAAACATTTATATTCAAAATAAAATAAAATAATTAGAGACAAGACCTATATTCTTGTTATTATGTTACCTGACTGTAACTTCACAATTTTTAATATTTTTTTTTCATTTCATTTTACTTGGCAACCCAAAACATTATACTCTTCATAGACCATGCAATAGGTTTATTTTTTCTTTTACAATAGAGATCAGGTCCCAAAGGAAATAGGAGGAGTATGAAACATTTTTGTGATGACCTGCTTGTATATATCGGCTTGCATTTGAAACCAAAAATCCAAATTCTCTTCAAGATTCTTTGAACTTCAAAGGAGAATTTGGGTTTTGATCACAAGTCACTGTATTCTTTCAGGGAACCCTTCATTGATATAAACATGGTTCATCATGATGGGTATTTTATTTCTCTAATAAATTCAACTTTATCTTGAACATACATAATTATATTCATCATTCAGCTACTGTATTATTTGTGATATTGTTCAATCATTACAAAATTTGATCAGAGTTTAAATTTATGTTCTCTTTCTGAAATAGATCAGATATAACAGCAACTTACTGCACTATTTTTATGTACTTTTTAGAATATGGTCATTACCCACTCAGTGAATCGGCACCAAGTATTTTAGTGTTCTATATCCCATATAGTGTCTTATATGGTCAATAGCTATATAGTGTCTTATATGCATGGCCATACAATATACCCACTCAGTGAATCGGCACCAAGTATTTTAGTGTTCTATATCCCATAGTGTCTTATAATTGGTCATACCTTAACTCAGTGAATCGGCACCAAGTATTTTAGTGTTCTATATCCCATAGTGTCTTATAATTGGTCATACCTACTCAGTGAATCGGCACCAAGTATTTTAGTGTTCTATAATCCCATAGCTATATAGTGTCTTATATGCATGGCCATACAATATACCCACTCAGTGAATCAGCACCAAGTATTTTAGTGTTCTATATCCCATAGTGTCTTATATGGTCATACCTACTCAGTGAATCGGCACCAAGTATTTTAGTGTTCTATATATCCCATAATGTCTTGTGAGTAGTGGTGGATATTTACAGAGCCGCGAGGTAAATATCTACCACTACTCACCGACACTGAGGGGAATAATAATAATTATTGTCTTAGTATATACCACACAAGTGAATAGCCAACCAAATATATAAAATTTATTTTTCGCGAAACATGACGATTAATCAAATCTCCAAAACGAACAGCTACTCTTTGATTTGTTACTTCTCAAGTCTTCTATTTGAAACTTCTTTATGATTAATCTCAGTAAATCTATCAACTTGAACACGCTATAAATATTTTCTAAATTCACACGTGGGGGTCCCGGGAGAGGGTGTCGTTGGCAGACCGTCCCATCCACCATTCAGGAGAGATTTTGGTCACAGGCAAGGTCGCTAAGCCGATTTTCACATTCCCGTGTCCGAACCCAACGGACCAAGCCGTTTTGAGTGAAGATTTGTACGGAATTGCCCAGTTGACCTATATTTTGAACAGAAAATCGTCCTCGAACAAAGTCAGTTGACGATCGTAGTGTGCAGCCTTCCCACTCCGTGGGATAGGAGAGCCCAGGATAGGAAAAAACGCTCAAATCACCAAATAAACGACTAAATACGACTTCTGAAGAAATGGTATGTTTATTTCAATCAAATTTTCACTCTTTTAAGCAATTTAAAAAAATTACCAAAAACCACTAAATAAGAGCTTGGGTTGCCTGTGTTGAAACAAGGTGTGAAACTGATGGCGTATCATGGCCTGATGTGCGGTACCTGCAGCTGGTGCACTTTTCCGTGAGCCGAAGTCGTCGCACGCTACAGGCCCGTGGGGGGTACCCAGGATAAAGTCGCTGAAGTTTTGAAAAATGGCGGAGAAGTTAATGAAACAAAACCACAGGCAGCCCAACCATTGTTTCTAAGGCTATTTTATAATTATTAAAAAATTATATTTGAATGTGCGCGTCTTTTTTATGGGTTTCCTGTGGTAGAGCGCGCGCGCGATACGTATTATATTGGGTTCCCTGGCTACACTTGCTGCGGGCGCATCCCGCAGGACGTACACAGGGATCCCAACATTATACATTTCTATGCACAGGGAACAGGAGGGAAATTTGCATGAGCATGCGCTTAACTGCTGGACCATAAAAGCGTAAACCGATTATAGTAATAATAACGCTATATTTTATTCTGTTGCTATTTTGATCATCAGAGTTCGACAAAAAGGCTTAATATAGTCAAATGTTAATTTAATTCTGGCTTTTCACTGCACACTGGCTATTCACAAAATTCGTATTTTGTTTGATATTGAAGGCACAGGAAGCCCAAGCTGGAATTTTGTGGATTATAACTTAATTTGTTTTTCTATAAATACTGTAACAACAGTCTTGAAACTGTCCTGGTGTCTTGTGGTATTTATTTACTATACCTGTACAAAGTTTCGTCGAATTTGAAAACAATTTAGATGTCTTCCCCGACCTTTCCATGAAGATATTTTTGTTGTTATCATGAAAAACTGTAATTTTATCTCTTCTGGCGATTTTTTCCAACAATCTCAATAACATATACTGAAAGCATATGGTAAATAGTTCTATGAAATGGTAAAAATTTTGTGGAGTTTTGGGCTGGATTTCAAGCAATATGCAAAAAATGTATATTTTTGAGTAATGAAATTTATGCAAACTTTACACTTCAATAAAATGTTTACACTTTGACCGATCTCAGCATAATATCTAAAAACATGACCTTGGATGGGAACATTACAAGAACATTGGAACACTGACAGAAGAGGCCCTACCATAAAACGAATACCATAATAAATGTGTTGACGATTAATTCACGTTCTACAAATTATGACGAAGATATTGTCGAAAATCTTCGACCGAGCGATTTTTCCCAGAGAAGTTACTGGAATTTTTCAAAACAGGAAACATGACTTTAATGAATTATGCTGTGGAAATTGTGGAGATTTCGGCTCAATAGGCCATATGCACTAACGGGTCACGTGACCCAACTTTCTCAAATCAAGCAGCAGTGTCAAAATGAACTCCAGAAATGAAAAGAGCAGCTCGATATTAGTAAGAAGGCGAAATTTCAGGTCATAACGTCTGACACAGGAGAAATGACATGAAATATAAAATCGAGTGTTTTCTAATAATTTGTTTGGAAAATGCATTGGATGGCATTTTTTGCCATCCAGCACATTTTTCCATACGAATCTTAATAAAATTTGCAATTTTATATTTCATGCCATTTCTGCTGTGTTAAACATTATAAGCTGGAATTTCGCCTTTTTACTAATATCGAGCTGCTCTTTTCATTTCTGGAGTTCATTTTGACACTGCTGCTTGATTTGAGAAAGTTGGGTCACGTGACCCGTTAGTGCATATGGCCTATTTCGAGATAACTAACTTTAAAGATTGGGATAATTGAGTATCCAGATATCATACCCAAGTTTATCTTCGTTGATTTGAAGTTGATTTGGTGTTGATGAAAGCTAAAATGTAATAATATACATTCCATATGTATAAGAATTGACTAAATGTATTTACTTTCCCTTACATCTTCTTCGCGACTGAGCTTGCAACGTCGACAAACTGTTTACTCCATGTCAGCTGGCCGCCATGTTGTCCAAAATAGAGTATTTAGCACAGCAAAAGAACAGGAATTTGATATCAAATAAAGGCATAATACTCTAATATTTCGATCAATGAAATAACTTTAAGGCACAAAGATAGCATTAAGAATTCATTTCTGCGTGTTCAGTACATACAATTCTCGTAATACGTCCGCAAAAACTGTAAACATTGGAACCAAACAACTTGTGTTGAGTACATCTTGTATTCATCTGACTGTGGCGACGCATGCGCACACAAAAGTCCCTCCTGTTTGCACAGGGAACCCAATGGCGCGCGCGCGCTCTACCACAGGAAACCCATCAAAAAAAGACGCGCGCATGCATACAGGGGGGGTTGGACACGGTCCGAAAAGGATCATGGTTGTTTTATTTGACCAATCACATTACGCGATTTCACATTTGGCGGGAAGAGGTAAAAGCAAAGATGGCGGACGAAGGTGAGTACGAAATAGCTTTATTTTGTACGTTTTATAACCGCTAAGCTCCTAATATCTTAGCAGTACAGAGTTTGTGTTGCTTTGCAAGTGATATGTTGTTTTCGTAGCTTTTCGTTGCTGTTTTGTGTCTGAACGTGTCGATCAAAATCTTCTTTCAGTTCTATCTCTTTGCATTTCACCATTTCTGACCTGGTGTAGTTATTTTTAACTTTTTAACTGTCCAGAAAGATCGAAAATCTTGATGTTAACACTACAGATAAAATGATAAATTTGCTTTGCATTGATGTGATGGCTCCCCATGGCTCCCCTCTACTTTTTGAGATATGAGAAGTTAATTTATGTTGTTTTTGTATTGTTTTCATAACAATCCATATTCAACAGTAAGTTGTTCAACAGCACTACAAAGTATAATTCTGTCAAGAGATCCTTCAAATCTATGGCCACTAGTGACTAGAACTTACTTTACAATGAAATAAAGAAGGCTCCAATTGTTGGAGCTTTCAAACATCAATATAAATCACTAATATTTTCGAATTTGTCCCATACACAATAGAGTCTGATTTCTTTTGTACTGATTACAATGTATTCAAACATCAATACAAATCCAAAATTTCAATAATTATGTCCTGTATAGTCAATAGAGTTACTTGAGTTTCTCTGTAATAATAACCTGCGTAGCTTGGCGGTTTTGTCCCTTCCCCCTCCCACTCCCCCTCCTAAAAACCGCCAAGCTACGCAGGCTACAGTATGTGGTTCTGTTGTGAACAGTTCTAATTGTGAACACTGTTCAGTTAATGTGTACCCTGGGTAGCAGAGACTATTATTTTATCTCTCTCTCTAAACTCTACGAGAGTGCCTACGGCTCGAGAGAGAAAAAAAGATAGCTTCTGGTAACCAGGGTACACATTAACTGAACAGTGTTCACAATTAGAACCGTTCACAATTAGAACCACATACTGTACTGTAATAATTCCATTTTACATTCATGTCTGAAGATAATGCAATTATTTAGGTGCATGTAGAAATTGTAGAAATCTCCAACAATGGAGTAAAAAAACCTGAAATATAAATAGGAATGAATGTAGTTGGAAAAATACCAATCTTTTGATTGTCGCTGTCACTGTAATTACAATTGATAGGGGATTTCATTATTATTTTCATTATCAAGCTTTATAATATAATTTTATTATAGTAAATTATAGATGAGTAAATTATTATAGTTGGCCTATTGTTATTGTATTGTGATTGTTATTGTCAGTTTATCATAATTTGATTGTTTATCATTTTTCCTTTTAGGTATATACAGTAGCTGGATAAATACTATACATTCCTGTTCTTAGGCTGTGCATGCCAGTTCACTGAAAGACAGTCAAGACCATTAAAAAGGACATGACATGACTGATGTATAGATTTGTCACTGAACAAAATGCACTTGTGCTGCTCACTATTATTCTCATTTTTACTGACATTTAATTTATAACTTAATAAATAGCTATTTATCCATATTGAGGTGTTTATAATATTACATAGTATTCAATTTTCATTTTATACTCTTGTTTTAATTTATGTACACTCATTTAGTCCAAACTAGCTACATGTAGTTAACCTGCAAATTCTCATTAGTACATTATATTAGTTGAATTTTAGTACAATTATTAGTTGTATTTTGTTTTGAATTGATCTTTTTTATCATCATACTGTTTATAACATAGGTATGATATAACGCACACTCTGATTGGTTGGTTAGCATGTGTCTGTAAGCTCACGGACATACACTACGGCTACAGACACGCTCACGTCATCGCCATAGCGCACGCTCGCTACGCCTCGAGCAACTCTTATGCTTCTCTCATGCTCTCCCAAATTCCTGCGTGCTTCATAACTCGATGGACGCACACTAAGCATTGTCCGACCATTCCTTAAATATTAATGGACTGCGTGATACAAAAGTACCTTGTGAATGGCAAAATGTAGCGGTGTGTATGACCATACCCACATGAAAAGCTGCAAACTCCTCATATGAGACACCATAGCTTGCACACCAAAACACTGTCAATCTCTGGTTAGTAAGAAAGTGAAATGAGCAGAAAATATTGAAAAATTAGCTCAAATGGTTAAAAACAAACACTAAAATTATGAAAAGTCACGAGGTCCCTTTAGGTTGACGCAGTCCAATAAATTGTTGTAATTTGGAACATGTAATAAATGACAGCCTGTTGTTGATTTTATTGATGAATTGGGATACAAGGACTTCATTATATTATTTATACTCTTATTTTTTATCACTTGTAATTCTTGATCTCTTCCTTTTAGTTGATTGATTTATTGATTCACTTAATTCATTTGTTCATTTATTTATTAAACTTTGCTTATTTATTTATTTTCAAGTTGCACTATCACAAATTCTAAATGAACTAAACAATGCTGTTATAGTTAATACATTTTCTTCTGGGCATATACTCTTGTTTTTGACCAGCATTCGTACTTTTCGTACTATTGTCAATAATATACTTAAGCTTACGTATTGCTCGACGTTCTTCAAAGTCCACTACATATAAAAGTCTTAATCACAGAAGAAATTTCTGTCAGTCTGCATTGAGAACAGATATAGAAAAGAATCCTGGTCCTACTCTACTTATTGATCCAAACAAAACAATAAGAGCACCTTATAGTCAAGGCAATATTTTAGTATTTGGTCGAAATGCTGGACAACAATGTGTTGCAATGAGTTTGTGTTCTTTGATATACAATAAAAGACAACCAACAACCTCCCAGAGTGACCTGGTGCAAATAATGAATATTGGGAATGAGTTGTATACAAGCTTATCTCAATCATCTGGACAGTCATTTTTGATGATGACAGAATTACCAACAATGCTCACAGTATGATACAGACTATCAATTTGAATACAGCGAAAGCTACACTGGTAATGTACATGGTGACAGAGCAATACATATTGAGGGTTATACCTACTGCATGCCCATAGATAGAGCTTTTGAATGTCTGTTGAGGGAAAATTATACGTCATTCATATTAACAATAGGATCCATTGCTGTTCAGAATAGAACAATGACCACTAACTAGAATGTTTACACACTGAATTAGTGAAACATTAATAATGGACACTCATTACAAAACATTCCTCATCTGATCTGATTCATTATTATATGTTCTTCCTTTTATTTTAGTTATTGTCAGTTACTGAAAAAGTATGAGTTTCAATAAAATTCACTAGTTGTCTAATTATAACAATATTGTATTATTGTAGGAGGGGGGGTTACTACCTTTCTCCAACTGGTAGGGGTGATCGACGTCCTTTTAGGGTTCAAAATATTTCCTATGTAAACCTTTTAGGGTTCCGACACAAGACAGTTATGTAACACGAGTCCATACCTTTTAGGGTCAATTGAAAGAACACAAGAAATATGTTGTCCAGTCACTGATTAAATGATATCAGCACAATCACTTTTCTGCCATATATGGTCATATATGTCGTACCTTTTAGGGCTTGAAATCAACATGGCTTCAACAGCTCTTTTAATTTATGCATACTTTTTAGGGCTCGTTTTCAAAACCGGTCACTGATCACCCATATGGCAGTATTTTATATGGTGGCATCATAAACTATTTATTTTAAAATTAGTTTCATAAATAAAATAACACAAAAGCCTGCATGACTACAATGGGCAGATATCCTAACATCCTTATTCTTGGATGAAAAGCTTATGTAGCAATGTTTAGCATTCAACAGCACTTTAATTTGTATTTCACCATTAGAAGCCCGAGTAAACGCTTGTAGAGCGTCTTGTTATAAATAGCCTCAGAAACAATGGTTGGGCTGCCTGTGACAAAGATAGCCCGGGTTTACAAGCGAAATTTCTAGACTAGGGTTACCCAGAGGAGGTTGAGCATTCATCACGTGACTTAATCGACCAATCACATTTGCCGTATTTCTGCGTTCACGGCAATTTAATTTTCATTGCAAGGAAAAACATACAAAGTATTTTTCAGTAAAATAGGACGAAAAACGCAATCTAAAGCTTAGAAAAGATGTAAACAAGGAGAAATGACTCGAAGCCATGAACCCATGGAATCTCAAACCAGGTAAGGAAGTATTTCATGTTTTATGCTTGATTGAACTCATTGATATGAAAATGTCGCCACAACACTTGTAGAAATAACTGAAGACAAAAGACCTCTTATCATCGCTAAACCAACATAGTTATAGACACAAAAACATTTGCAATATAAAGATGAGTAATCAGTGATGCAGAAAAGTCCATCCCACCCCACCCACCTCTTACCGTTTGCAAGTTATACGCCGTTGAAGTTTGACAACAACTTAGCCAAACAGCGCCATTTTTACTCGCCATTTTGAATTCGTGGCGATGTGAAGTTTTACGATACTCCGATATAAAAAGTGTAAAAACTTAATAATATGTCCTGTTTTTATATCACTGTCGTGTGTTACATTTACGTAGCAGTGAGGTATAATGTATCCAAGAATTCAATGAAACAATATATGGTATTTTATGCATTGTTTTGCCCTTGGTCAACTATAAGAATTGAAAGATCTTGTCAAATATGTGGAACTCTACTCTGAAAACAATGTGTGGCCAATTCACACAAGAATGAATACTTTTGGGAGCAATGCTCAAAAGCTGTGTCTCAAACTGGAGGGAATATATAATCGATCCGGTAATTATTATAACCTGCAGCCAGTGTATGGCAATATATTTATTGATCCATGAAATTAAAATAATTTATCTGGTTTTGATTTAAGGTGCTGCCTGTTGTGACAAGGTAATCAGAGTTCTTAAACCAAAATTCCCAACTTTGGAATATGCAGAGGAAGAATATGGCATTCTCTATTTTCTCATAGCACATAATGCTTTGCGCCTTGGGGGGTAATACAAAAGAAAATGGGAGCTTTCTGTCAACCATGTAATTATGCAATGTTCACCATTTTCTTTTGTATTACCCCCAAGGCGCAAAGCATTATGCAGGGGGTCACACTCCATATCGTTCACCACCAAATCCACCCCCCCCCCCCCCCCCTCCCCTCCTCAAACTTATAAATTGAAAGAGTAGACCCAGAGGAAGGGGGGTCACAGGCACCCTGTGACCTCCCCCTGCCTACGCCCCTGTTATGTGCTATGAGAAAGTAGAGAATTGACTGTGAATGATGAAGATGTCAAAGTTGGTAAGGGCCAGCCACCAAACCATTCACCTTGGATGTTTACTGTACATAAAATTATGCATAACAATCTCTACAAATTGTCCATCACAATTGTCCATAATGCAGTACAAGCCTCATGTAATGAACATAACAAAAGAAATATGTAAATATTATTATAATTTTTTTATTATAGGTTAAATGGAATATTATTAATATAAAATGACATCAGCAAACCACTTGCTGGCCAAAGACTTTATTATAAATGTTTCATAACAGTCTTTGACCAGCAAGTGATTCTCCAATGTCATTTTATATTCCATAACCTAGATCATTCATTGATTGACGTCGCGTCTTGTATCATATTGATCCTGCTCGCTCGTGGCATGGTTGTTGGTGTTCCAATTTTCAATCTATATACTGGCAGCCTATTGTTATAATTATATAAACTGTATATAATATTACCATATAACTTGTATATAATATATATAATTAAATATTATTTATTTTATATATATGTAAATTTATATAATTTATATACCTTTACAGAATACAACAGTCTGAATAGATGAAGAAAATAAACATGAGTTTCATTTTCATCAAATGTGATTTTAATGTTATCTTGTATATAGAAGTGCATGTTTATCATCCAGTTTCAATTGCATTTTCTAAAACTCATTAATAATTCATGAGCAATTATTGGTCCAATCAGGGTTGTCAAATCAGTCACATGCTTTGCCTCGTGGTTTTAAACCTGATAAAACACTCCTGCTCGTTTATTAAACAGTACATAAACATGCCAGTATCTTCATATATACTGCACTGTAGCAGTTTCAAGTTGTCCCGGGTAGGCGAGTTAACTCGGGCAAAACCGTTTACAAGGGAAAAAGATCACCCTAGTGGTAGGGTAACCCTATCCGAGTACTAGGGTTACCCTAGCAGTAGGGTAACCCTACCAGCCTTGTAAACACGTACGCGAAAAATACAAGAAACGTACGAGAGCTAGGGTGACCCTAGTACTAGGGTAACCCTACTGCTAGGGTTACCCTCCCTCCTTGTAAACAGGGCCTTATAGCTCTCAAATGACTCATAGTCCTTCATCTGCTTTTAAAAATATTATGACTCTCTCATCTACAAAGCGTTTGACGTTATTTTGTACTTTCTTACAGTACTTCTTAAAACACAAGCCGGGACGCCAACACAGCATAAATTATCTGAAGCAAAAAGTAGACGAACTCAAATTCACCGACATCGAAGGAGTCATGAATGGAGATGGACTCATGAAGCTGCCGTGAACTAAAATATTAACAGTTGTTCATTATTGTCATTGACTGTAGCACAACTCATTTTGCAAATATTATCATCTGAGAGAAACACAGTTTCAATTCTGATGTTTGTTAAGCTTAAGTATTCATTCACAACTTGTCGATTGTGATCAGTGACATGCATGATATTGATTAATTTCGTATTTAATATCCATAGTAGAGTGCAAACCATATGTCCGTGAAATAGTACTATAATTACTAAATAGTACTAAATAGTGTTATCTCTATTGTTTTCTATTGTTTCATCAGTGCTATTTAGTACTAATTAGTTAGTATTGTTTCACGGACATATGGTTTGACGGTGGCCCATAAGTGCACACCGAATTCCAAACGCTCACACCGAATTCCAAACGCTCACACCGAATTCCAAACGCTCACACCGAATTCCAAACGCTCACACCGAATTCCAAACGCTCACACCGAATTCCAAACGCTCACACCGAATTCCAAACGCTCACACCGAATTCCAAACGCTCACACCGAATTCCAATTGCTCACACCGAATTCCAATTGCTCACACCGAATTCCAAACGCTCACACCGAATTCCAATTGCTCACACCGAATTCCAATTGCTCACACCGAATTCCAAACGCTCACACCGAATTCCAAACGCTCACACCGAATTCCAAACCCAAACGCTCACTTTGTTGGGTTACCTGTGGTGGAGAGAAGTCTGGGTACGACAGTGTACCGCACATGGTCTTGGTTCATGCTCGAGAATCCATCGGTGCTCTTCGGCGTGGGCTCGGAAATCGCCCCGCCAGAGAACCGCTGGAGAACTTGTCTGCTAGAACGGCTTCTGGGGCGTGATACGCACTCGAGCGCATCAACCTGGACGGAGACATAATCTCATTACGGTTTGACAGCTTGTAAGGTAAGTCTTCTTTTGACCTCGCTCTCCCTCTCTCGGGAAGGAGGTCAAAGGAAGACTCTGGCGCACAAGGTAACATACTTGTCGTCTCCAACCAAAACTTCCAGACTTTAAAACAAAATCTGGACACCTCTTTTGCCGTTCAGGCATGTTCAGGATTTCTCTGTCGTCTAACTCAGTTATGGCAATGTCAGTTAAAATAATCAAACTTTTATCGAAAAAACATCGCTTCGATTTTCTATGAACATCTGTCTGACTATATGAACCGTGCAGGGAATGACTGAAGTGCATAAATATTTTTAAATATCTTGTAAACAACTTTGATCTCTTGGATCCATCTTTCAACAGTCCTTTCAACAGCTGTCAACACTGACTTTTGCCGACGGCGTCCGTTTTAATGAATGAAAATATGGCTGAGCTCTGATTGGCCCTATTTTTTGTGGCAAAAAAATAGGGTCAATCAGAAGCCAGCATTGTCTCACGCCCCAGAAGTCGTTTTAGCAGGTAAGTTCTCCAGCGGTTCTCTGGCGGGGCGATGTTTCATCCGAGCCCACGCCGAAGAGCACCGATGGATTCTCGAGCATGGGTCTTGGTTGTCTTGGGATATGTTCTTGACATCCCTCCTCGACTCCACGTGCGAATATTTGTACGTGTGATATGTTCTGCGAAAATTGTGGATTTTCAGTACACTGCGGGGCAAAGTTCTGCCCACAATGTGGTTCAGGTATGTACAATAGTCGCTTGATAAAACCTTAAACTTAGTTGGATGAGTGAGATGAGTATTGTTGTTGATTCGATCACTTTCAAGTTCATGCTTCAATTTAATTTTCTTAAAATGAGTTAGAGAGCTTTTCTTCAGTTTTTATCCATGTGTCCACTCTTAGAAGTGTCATTGTGTATATATAGAATGTGGTGAGTGGTGTGTGTGAACAGTGGATGTCTTCATTGTTTTGTTGATGTATTTCGTAAACATTTTTAACAGCTACATTTAGCACCTTTGAGCATATAAATGCACCTATCACTATCACCGGCTTCAACAAGCTGAGGGGGTCCTTAAAGTGCTACTTAGACGAAAATCGATCGAAGTTTAATTTAGCTGAAACTTCACTGAAATAATCTCAAAGAGCCATACAATTACTGGTTAATGTGTTTTCTCAAAATTCCTATGGGAAGTATTACATTTTTATGAATCTTTAGAAGTGTCAGTGAGGTCATCTACTCAACCCTAACAATCAACACAGCTTCGCTCCATACATTTCTTTGTGTTTAGTTTCTTGAATTATTTTATTTCTATGAAGCTAAAAGTTTGGGTGAAGGAGTTTTCTTACATTATTTGTGCTTAGGATTGATTGTTTGACCAGTTGTCTTCAATGCAGAGCTGTTATCTGAACAAAATATTGAGATATTTTCACTCACAAAATACAAAGAAATGTATGGAGCTGAATGTTGGGTTGAGTAGATGACGTCACTGACACCTCTAAAGATTCATGAAAATATAGTACTTCCCTCTGGTATATCGAAAAAAGATTTCAACTAGTTATTATTAGACCATTGAAGAATTATTCAATGAAGTTTCAGCTAAATTAAACTTCGATCGATTTACGTCTAAGTAGCACTTTAAGACTTATAGAAGTGAATTGAATTGAGGATTTACCCCTGGGTAGGGAAAATGCTGAACTTTATTTGAAGTTTCAATAACTGATCGAGCAAGGCTAGGGGAATTCCCAAAACCAATGGGAATTCCCAAAACCAATGGGAATTTTTTGTTAAGGAGAAAATGAACCATTGAATGAATGAATGAATTGGACTTTGACTTGTAAGATTCTCCCACCCCTGGGGAAATTTCATTCCACCCTTTTTACAAGCCCCCTGGTTAGCCTGGGGTTGATACATGTACTACTACACATATATATTCATATACAGTCATTTGAAAAATTCTGGCCGCCACGATATATCAATATATCAATATATCGGATGCATTATGGGTAATTAAATAATCGAAAATTCCCCTTAAAGCGGGTTAATGCCAGCAAAGTTGGTAGACATATTTAGTATAATGTTTATTTTAGTCTTACGTTTGTTGTTTGTAAATTTTGCTTCATTTAATAAGTTAGGAAACTCAAAATAGTATTATTTAATTACCCATAATGCACCCAATATATTGATATATTGATATTTCGTGGCGGCCAGAATATTTGCAAATGACTGTACACATACATTTGCATTGTGATTGAAGAAAATTTAAATGTTAATCCAAATGTTAGAGAATTTTACTTATCAATAAGTTCAATAACTTATATTTCTTAAGGAATGAATTGGAGTGAATTTTGAATTTTTTTTTTTCTTAAACAGCTCAGTCTTCAGATGGGAACCAAACTAACCCTACTCCAGCAACGTCAGGTAAACTCTGAACAAATCCTACTTTTAATGTATGAATGATAAAACCTTGATGTTATAAAGGTAATCTACAATAGCTCAACCATGGGGTTTCGTAGCCTGTGTGGCCAGCCATTTCTGAAGGGAAGGGCAAAACAGCCTGCAGTAAACCCCCTATTTTTGATTTTTTGAGCAATTGCTGTCCTTCCCCTCAGAAGAGTTGGCCACAGTCTCCCCTTCCCCCTCCCCAGTCCCTCTCCCTTCACCCTTTCCTCAATCACCTCCCTTCCCCTAAGAAAACCTTTAACCTTTAAAGGGGGACTAGTACGTAAATCGTTCAAAGTTTGATTTAGCTGAAACTTCAGTGAAATATTCTCAAACCCATACAATCACTGGTTAATTTTTTTCTCAAAAATTCCAATGGAAAGTAATACATTTTTATGAATATTTAGAAGTGCCAGTGACGTCACTGACTCAACCCAAACAATCATCACGGCTTTGCTCCATTCATTTCTCTATGTTTAATGTCTTGAATTATTTTATTTCTATGAAGCTAAACGTTTGTGTGAAGGAGTTTTCTTACCTTGTATGTGCTAAGGATTGATTGTTTGACTAGTTGTCTTCAATGCAGAGCTGTTATCTGAACAAACCGTTCAGATATTTTGATCACAAAATACAAAGAAATGTATGGAGCTGAGTTTGGGTTGAGTCAGTGACGTCACTGGCACTAAAGATTCATAATAATGTATTACTTTCCATTGGAATTTTTGAGAAACAAAATTAACCAGTGATTGTATGGGTCTTTGAGATTATTTCAGTGAAGTTTCAGCTAAATCAAATTTTGAATGATTTACGTACTAGTCCCCCTTTAACCTTTAAGAAGGCTGGTCACGCAGGCTTCTAATTAACACTATTTTTAATATTAAAGGACTTTCTTCAACACCAACTTCCTCATTTAAGAAATCAAATGTGAAGTCCTTTAATGCATACAGAAAAGCAAAAGGACATGAGTGGAAATCTCTAGTCACCAAAAAGCAAACAAAAGACCAAGACGTGCACGATGTGCAAATCACGATTGGGCTCATGGTCATGAACGAGAAAGAAATGCGTCTCAAACCAAAGCGAGGAAAAAGGATAGCTTTGAGTGCTTCAAATACAGCCCCTTACAATGTTATCCTACAAAAGGCAGTTGAAAAGTGGAGTGCTTTCCACTCAGACTGTTACGATGATAGTGAAGACTATTTTCTCCTTCTGGAAAATGGAGAAGAGGCCCAATTTCTTCCAGGCTCAGGAAAGAAAGAGTTTTTCTCTCTTAAGAGATATAAAGAAGAGGTGGGAAGGGATTATAATAAGATTATTATGTACTTGTGTACTGCAAGTGACTTTCGTTTTGACATTGATAGCAATTCGGAACACGAAAATACAAGTAGCTCTGACATTGCAAATAATAACATGAAGAGGATTATTAACAGCACAATCCGAAGATGAAGATTGCAATGACATTGCTACATGTATCACTAAGAAAATGAAAACACAGCCAGATGCAACTACACTTGTTGAATCAGATGAGAGACTGGCAATTCAGATGCAGAAGGAATTTGACTGTGAAAACATTGAAGAATTGGATATATGTCACAATGAAAATCAAGGGAAAAGTAATGCCCAAAAACCAAAGCCTAACTCTGTGCACAATGACACTACAAGTCTTGTTAAGTCATTTGCTAGAGATATTGATCAAGATGGTCAATTTTTTGTAGTTATTCGAAGAGGAGCACCATTCCATAGAATTTTATCTCTATGGCAACGAGAAGCAAGCAAATCTTCTCCACAGAAGGTTTTGAGGATCAGTTATGTTGGCGAGAGAGGAATAGACACTGGTGCAGTATCAAAAGAGTTCTTTGCAGAGGCTATGTCTAATATGAAGATAAACATGTTCCCTGATGGAGCACCAGTAGATTCTATTTACAACGTTCACAATAAGAGCTTCAAGACATGTGGTCAAATAGCTGCTGTCTCTTTAGCGCAAGGAGGACCACCGCCTTGCTTTTTGGATGAGAGTGTCTACCAGCTAATTTTAGATCCTCATTTGGACATCACCAACCTAAATGCAGAAAGGCACTTTACCTCAAAGGACAGGGAGCTTTTTGATGCAGTCAAGGAAGCCACTAATTTTGAAGGTTCTTTAATGGGTGCCATATTAGATCATGGGTATACTGGTAAAATGGATGAAGCCCACAAAGAGGATATCGTTGGCACAATCCAAGTAAGCATCATGACAAAGCGTTTGCTTTACATGAAACAATTCTCTGATGGTCTTTCACTGTATAATGTGTATGATGTCACAAGGGATAATCCCCATTTGTCTAAGTCTCTATTTGTACAAGGTCCAAGTCAAGCTGTGGATGCAAATTATGTGTTTTCTATAATCCATCCAAACTACTCAAATGAAGGCTCATCCAGAAAGTCCGTTGAAGAGAAAGTCGTGGATAACCTTCAAGATTTAATTATTAAAATTGAAGATGAAATCATCCTGGGCTATGCTGAAGCCATTAATTGCATGGAAAGAGAAAATAATCGGCGACCATGACCCTTCTGAAGTGCGTGCAGAAACAGAGAAGTTTCATTCAGTAGATGTTTCACCAGCTGGTGTACTTGGGTGGTTAACAGGGCAGAAACATCAGCCACTCAATGGAGAAAAGATCACAGTTCATGCCCACTTTGATCATGAATGTTTGGAGCGCAACCCCCAACACACCATTTGTTTTCCTTGTGTGGCAGCTTGTGCCAGAGAAGTAACATTCCCAGTTGCACACATGACCAACCCAGATGACTTTAAACATGTATTCCTCCTTGCTCTTTGCAAAGGAAGTGCATTTTCAAAGGTAGAAACTTATTCAGATGTAAAGATGTCTATTTTTATATGATACTCATATATTTCATCAAGAGACCATAAGGGACAGAGAGCGAATGTCGCATCTTACTCATTTTCTGGGATATGTGAATTTCACTACATCTATTTAAAAAAATACTGGAAGTGGCAGATGCCAAGGAAACATATTTTCAGCTTCATGAGAAATAAACAAGCGCTTTACTTTTCAGTTATTCTGCACGCGCCCGCTTTTCAAATCACACCAACAGGTGTGCAAACAATACCAGGACATTCAAATGTGTTTTTAACCATTTTCAGCATTGTAAATCTACATAGTGTGTTACATAATACACAATAAATGTTTTAGAGCTACAGAGTTTTGTATGATTGCTCCACCGACAGAGTCTATCCGTACCATAAAAATGTTTCCTTTGAAGTTCACCACTTCTGGTGTTTCTATAAATTGATTTTGTGAAATTCAGATATCACTGCGAGACTCACTCTCTGTCCCTTATGCTCTCTTGATATTATAGCATATTCAAGAATATATTTTATGACTTCAGTGTTAATGTTTTAGATATAATTTAGTTTTTTTTATATCTATAATGTACAACTGCACAAATACATGTACACATGTATATCATGAAATGCAGAAATTTAACATGCTTGGGATATTTTTATATCATTGTTTATTGTTACTGTTTCATGCTTGACAAAGGGGATGTAATTTGACATTAACAGTTTCATGGCAAAATTGATCATTGAAGTGATGGCACTTAACCCGTGAAACAAAATCTAATAGTTATTGACTAATAGTCAAATCAAAACAAAAGAAAACAATGGAATTACAGTTTATTAATGTCTACATGGCTAATATCTGTTTCACAGGTTAAGTGCCATCATTCTAAGTGCCATCACTCTATCAATATTTATTAGAGATAGATTCATTCCAAGAATACTTAAGTAATTGATTATAAAAAAGGTACATTTAAGTGCACTTAAATAAACAGTTAGTTACACTATTGAGCAATGTTGACATTTGATAAGCTACCGGTATATTAAAGTACAGTATACCTGTAAATGAAGATGTGATGAAGTTATTATAAATAAATAAATAAAATGATGTGATCTTACTGTTTAGACTTGCTTGTGAAACGTATTACCCATTTTCTTTGGGACCATGTCGGCCTGTAATATCTAAAAATGCTGTTCGTATTTTGTTGGTAGACGTTGCGAATTTGCAGAAGGCGACAACGAGTCTGACCACGAGAGATCACAAACAAATCAGGAAGCACTGGAGGTCAAGGGGCAAGTTTAGCTGTCAACTTTACTCACATACAGATCTTAAGTAGGTCTTCATCGTCTTTCATGCTGCAGTGCATCCCAGTGCTCAATCGCACCAGGGCATGAGTGAACGCTTCTTAAAGTGCCTATGAAACGAAAATGTCGATCCTTGTTTTATTGTACATTATTGTTGTTTGGTCTTTCTCTGAACATTTGGCGGTTCGAAAATTATCATTTTCAACCAAAATGTGCGACAAGAGACTGGGCCCTTGACAATGGCTCGGTGACGTCAAGAGGTTGTGTATGCCTTTGTTTGCACAACTCTATAGTTTGACCGAGCGGGAATTGTCGCACTTTGAAACCCAAAATGCCCAACTTCGTGCGCGAAATAAAAAATGTTGCCGTAGCTCAATTCACTTTTTGTTAACGCCATGTAAACAAGCAAATAGTAAACTTTCGTAGTAGCAAATAAAAATGGGGTCTGTTTTTTCGTTTCATAGGCACTTTAAAGCGTCTAGTTTATTAATCAACTGCTAGGAGGCATAAAATTACAAAAAAAATGAATTGAGTATAATAGAAAGGAATATAAATCAGTTGTTGGAATAAAACAAAAGTGTTTATGTACACAAGGATGAACACTCCAGTCTTTTGAATGTTCCTTGGGGTTTAATCGAATATTTGTTATTGACATGTACATACATGATTAAGTCATTTGCACCTGTTTAGACAGTTGCATACTGCTGTAGTTGCTGATAAAGGGCTAAGGCTTCTCTCCAGCTCTTAGGTTGAAGTAATCCTGCAGTTTGCATTACATATGCAAAGTATTCTTGATATTCATTTCTTGATTCCCTTGGGGTTAAACCATTTTCCCTGACAAAATGACACTCTTGCTCTGTAACCTGATTAAGACAATCTTTCCCAGAATGCAATTCAGGTAATAATAATAATAATAATAATAGATTTATATAGCGCCAATTACGAGGTTCAATGGCGCTGTTACAATTAATAATAATAATAGTAAGTAAAATAGCTCATCTGGCCTTCCACTTACAGTGTCAAATCTTGATTTTCGAATGTAGTGGGTATTCCAGTGGTCCATTACTATGTTCAAATCTTGCTGAATGACACTAGAAAAGCAAAACCACAAACCCTCCATTTGAAGAGGATTTCCTGGAGTAAAGATGCCTTGTTCCATCAAGTCTTTAAAAAAATTAATCCACCAGCTCGTTCTACTTCGTCTCAAATAAGACCACCATCCTTCAATGCGCTGGTTATGTGGAGATGTTCCATATATATGGGCTTTATCGTCATTCATAAAATAACACTGTGCGGCTGCTACAATTCCATTTTCAGTTCCACAGTCAGTTCGTATCTTTACAGGACAACCTCCCAGCTCTTTGACAGCTTCCAGGTACCAGTTGGCCACCACTGAAGGATTGTTGTTTGATCTTGATAGTCTTAACCACAACATCTTTCGGCTAAAACCATCGATACAACCATGTATCGGAAATCCATATGGTTTCAGTTTGTCGTATCCATCCATGTGCCAGCAGCAGTTTGGTCCCTGATTGACATACACTCTCCTCTTCAGTCGGCGTCTGGTTCTGGCTTCACAACCATCGGGATCCATTTCTCGTAAATACTGTTCAACTGTTTGTCTTGGTACCTGGAAGCCCTCTAGACGTAAGGTGTGCCATACACCCCTGTAACCAGCCATACAGCCAGGTCCATCTAGCTCTTGCTGTATTCTCGCTCTTATTTCTCCTTCATCAAAGTCAACTGACCTTCGGCAAAGCCCAAGTATACTAAGCCTGCTCTTTAGAGTTCGCATGGACCTTTCCGTAGTTGCCCAGAATGCTTCATGATTCTGCGCGTGCAAGCGAGGTCAGGGATAAAAAATATTTAGAATTGATCGTGTATTGAGGAAAATATGACTACTGTAACGAATCAAGAACAGAAAAAATGTTTTTTCTTTGCTTGAGAATTTGCATCTATCTTTGTGATTCTTCTTACGCACTTTTAATTTAAAAGTCTAAGTTTTT
Source organism: Actinostola sp. cb2023 (assembly GCA_033675265.1). NCBI lineage: Eukaryota > Metazoa > Cnidaria > Anthozoa > Actiniaria > Actinostolidae > Actinostola > Actinostola sp. cb2023. The sequence goes on along the minus strand of JAUJYZ010001255.1, from coordinate 624,534 downwards.
TACTGAATTTCTTCATTCTCTCTTATTATTTTCGATCTACTTTTATCCCTGACCTCGCTTGCACGCGCAGAATCATGAAGCATTCTGGGCAACTACGGAAAGGTCCATACACATTTGTATACCGTGGTATTTGCATAGCATTTCCAAAATAACACTGTACTGATATCCCTCCGTAAAATAGTATTTGATGGCAATTTCCTCAGCGTTTAGATTTACCCCACAAAAAGTGCAGAAGTTGTCGTCCAACGATACATTTTTGTTACAACTGTCGCACAACAGAACCGAACTGGACGCCATTGTTGTGGAGAGGGAGGAATGGGTATGTATCCTTCCCAGTCTCTACAACTTGCCACAGGAAGCCCACTCGTTGTGAGGTTATGGAATTCGGTGTGAGCGTTTGGAATTCGGTGTGAGCGTTTGGAATTCGGTGTGAGCGTTTGGAATTCGGTGTGAGCAATTGGAATTCGGTGTGAGCAATTGGAATTCGGTGTGAGCGTTTGGAATTCAGTGTGAGCAATTGGAATTCGGTGTGAGCAATTGGAATTCGGTGTGAGCGTTTGGAATTCGGTGTGAGCGTTTGGAATTCGGTGTGAGCGTTTGGAATTCGGTGTGAGCGTTTGGAATTCGGTGTGAGCGTTTGGAATTCGGTGTGCATGAGCGTTTGGAATTCGGTGTGAGCGTTTGGAATTCGGTGTGAGCGTTTGGAATTCGGTGTGCACTTATGGGCCACCGTATATTACTGATCAATATAGTGAATAAATTGTACAGAAAGAATGGAAAAACAGTGTGTAAAATGCTGGTAAGCTTATTTTAACTGATTGTTGAAATAAATACGTCTGTTTGTCATTTTGTTTATAAGCACTGATAGCAAAAATGTGTTGTGCAGGACTAAAATATTGAGACCATTCAGCATTCATAAAACACATTGCCTCAATTTTAAAACATTTTAATCGATAAAAATCAAAACACTACAAATACTTGATAAAAGTCAAAACAGAAGGCAAATAAAGTATATTGTAGATGTTTTAACTTATGTTTAGTAAAAATATAAATACTAAAACGTACTTGCAAAAAGAGCACAATTCAGATTTGCCGAGCGCTTGCCGATGTCCTCTCGAAGGTAAAATCCGAATGTTTCACGGAAAAGTGCACCAGAAAAGTACCACCACATCAGGCCATGAGGCGCAAAATGTCAAAATTAAAGTTTATCAGCGTACGGTGAAGTTAGAAGACTGACACTTGAAAATTGTTTAGAGAATACGGTAAAGTTTAGTTATTCGAAGAAAAATTGAATTTTCACGTCATTTTTACAAAGATTAGGAGCAAAAACGTATTTGTCACGTGACCGAGTCAACCGGAAGTGTAAATAACCTCTGTTCGGAGTTTCATACCTTCATAGTTGGTATTCCCTGTGGATGAAGTAACCTCACAGGCTTAGGCTTGGATTAAATCTCTAATGTACGAAACCCCGAACAAAAGTTATTGACACTTCCGGTTGACGTCGCCCTCGTAGGTTTTGCAAATCTTAAACTCCTTAATATACACATTTGCTGCGGGCGCGTCCCGCAGGACGTACACAGGGATCCCAACATTATGCATTTCTATGCACAGGGAACCCAATATAATACGTATCGCGCGCGCGCTCTACCACAGGAAACCCATAAAAAAGACGCGCGCATGCAAATATAATTTTTTAATAATTATAAAATAGCCTCAGAAACAGTGGTTGGGCTGCCTGTGAACCCATCAAAAAAAGACGCGCGCATACAAATATATTTCTTTTTATTAATAAAATATAAAGGTGCGACACACGGTGCAACATTGCGCGCAACATTGCTGGCAATTTTGTTGCAACGTGTGTCCACCTCTGCAACATGTTGCGCGCAATTGACTAGCGCGCTAATACGACGTAATTTGTTGCTCGCAATGTTGCAGAAGTAGGACTCGATTCTACTTCTGCAACATTGCGCGCAACATGTTGCAGAGGTGGACACACGCTGCAACAATACGTGTTTCGTGCAATGTTGCGCGCAATGTTGCACCGTGTGTCCGGCCCTTTATTAGTAGCCTCAGAAACAATGGTTGGGCTGTCTGTGACACTGCGGGACGCGCGGGATGCACACAGGAAGCCCAACATTGGACATTACTCAACACAGGGAACCCAACATATGTATTGCGCGCGCGCGCGCTTTACCACAGGGAACCCATCAAAAAAATATCATTTTTTGAATTATTTAGTAGCCTCAAAAGGAATGGTTGGGCTGCCTGTGGAGTGTACGAACGTGATTTACAGTGAATGTATGGGGCGAAAATACGTATTTTTTGTCTTAATAAATTTGAACATACCTTGGTCCTGTGTTGTTGTTAATGCTATTTAACGTCATTCTGGCTGGTTTTGAGATAGGTGCAGTTTTAGTCATTCTATTGTTCTATTCTATTTAATCTAACAATAGAATTCTATATCTTGGAACTCAAACATTTAAGAACGACACACAATAGAATGACTGAGACTGCAGCTTTATGTTCAGTTCTGCACATTTTTGTTGTTTTAACGGGCAATCATTTGCCGCGTTTTGTATGGCATGAGATGTTTTGAATCTATTTTGCCTCATGCGTTCAGTTCTGCACATTTTTGTTGTTTTAACGGGCAATCATTTGCCGCGTTTTGTATGGCATGAGATGTTTTGAATCTATTTTGCCTCATGCGTTCAGTTCTGCACATTTTTGTTGTTTTAACGGGCAATCATTTGCCGCGTTTTCTATGGCATGAGATGTTTTGAATCTATTTTGCCTCATGCGTTCAGTTCTGCACATTTTTGTTGTTTTAAACGGGCAATCATTTGCCGCGTTTTGTATGGCATGAGATGTTTTGAATCTATTTTGCCTCATGCGTTCAGTTGTACACATTTTTGTTGTTTTAACGGGCAATCATTTGCCGCGTTTTGTATGGCATGAGATGTTTTGAATCTATTTTGCCTCATGCGTTCAGTTCTGCACATTTTTGTTGTTTTAACGGGCAATCATTTGCCGCGTTTTGTATGGCATGAGATGTTTTTGAATCTATTTTGCCTCATGCGTCCAGTTCTGCACATTTTTGTTGTTTTAACGGGCAATCATTTGCCGCGTTTTCTATGGCATGAGATGTTTTGAATCTATTTTGCTTCATGCGTTCAGTTCTGCACATTTTTGTTGTTTTTTTAACGGGCAATCATTTGCCGCGTTTTGTATGGCATGAGATGTTTTTGAATCTATTTTGCCTCATGCGTTCAGTTCTGCACATTTTTGTTGTTTTAGCGGGCAATCATTTGCCGCGTTTTCTATGGCATGAGATATTTTTGAATCTATTTTGCTTCATGCGTTCAGTTGTGCACATTTTTGTTGTTTTAGCGGGCAATCATTTGCCGCGTTTTCTATGGCATGAGATATTTTTGAATCTATTTTTTTAACGGGCAATCATTTGCCGCGTTTTGTATGGCATGAGATGTTTTTGAATCTATTTTGCTTCATGCGTTCAGTTCTGCACATTTTTGTTGTGCACATTTTTGTTGTTTTAGCGGGCAATCATTTGCCGCGTTTTCTATGGCATGAGATATTTTTGAATCTATTTTGCTTCATGCGTTCAGTTCTGCACATTTTTGTTGTATTAGCGGGCAATCATTTGCCGCGTTTTGTATGGCATGAGATGTTTTTGAATCTATTTTGCTTCATGCGTTCAGTTCTGCACATTTTTGTTGTTTTAACGGGCAATCATTTGCCGCGTTTTGTATGGCATGAGATGTTTTTGAATCTATTTTGCTTCATGCGTTCAGTTCTGCACATTTTTGTTGTTTTAACGGGCAATCATTTGCCGCGTTTTCTATGGCATGAGATGTTTTTGAATCTATTTTGCTTCATGCGTTCAGTTCTGCACATTTTTGTTGTTTTAACGGGCAATCATTTGCCGCGTTTTGTATGGCATGAGATGTTTTTGAATCTATTTTGCTTCATGCGTTCAGTTCTGCACATTTTTTTGTTGTATTAGCGGGCAATCATTTGCCGCGTTTTGTATGGCATGAGATGTTTTTGAATCTATTTTGCTTCATGCGTTCAGTTCTGCACATTTTTTGTTGTTTTAAACGGGCAATCATTTGCCGCGTTTTGTATGGCATGAGATGTTTTGAATCTATTTTGCCTCATGCGTCCAGTTCTGCACATTTTTGTTGTTTTAACGGGCAATCATTTGCCGCGTTTTCTATGGCATGAGATGTTTTGAATCTATTTTGCTTCATGCGTTCAGTTCTGCACATTTTTGTTGTTTTAACGGGCAATCATTTGCCGCGTTTTTTGTATGGCATGAGATGTTTTTGAATCTATTTTGCCTCATGCGTTCAGTTCTGCACATTTTTGTTGTTTTAGCGGGCAATCATTTGCCGCGTTTTCTATGGCATGAGATATTTTTGAATCTATTTTGCTTCATGCGTTCAGTTGTGCACATTTTTGTTGTTTTAGCGGGCAATCATTTGCCGCGTTTTCTATGGCATGAGATATTTTTGAATCTATTTTTTTAACGGGCAATCATTTGCCGCGTTTTGTATGGCATGAGATGTTTTTGAATCTATTTTGCTTCATGCGTTCAGTTCTGCACATTTTTGTTGTGCACATTTTTGTTGTTTTAGCGGGCAATCATTTGCCGCGTTTTCTATGGCATGAGATATTTTTGAATCTATTTTGCTTCATGCGTTCAGTTCTGCACATTTTTGTTGTATTAGCGGGCAATCATTTGCCGCGTTTTGTATGGCATGAGATGTTTTTGAATCTATTTTGCTTCATGCGTTCAGTTCTGCACATTTTTGTTGTTTTAACGGGCAATCATTTGCCGCGTTTTGTATGGCATGAGATGTTTTTGAATCTATTTTGCTTCATGCGTTCAGTTCTGCACATTTTTGTTGTTTTAAACGGGCAATCATTTGCCGCGTTTTGTATGGCATGAGATGTTTTTGAATCTATTTTGCTTCATGCGTTCAGTTCTGCACATTTTTGTTGTTTTAACGGGCAATCATTTGCCGCGTTTTGTATGGCATGAGATGTTTTTTGAATCTATTTTGCTTCATGCGTTCAGTTCTGCACATTTTTTGTTGTATTAGCGGGCAATCATTTGCCGCGTTTTGTATGGCATGAGATGTTTTTGAATCTATTTTGCTTCATGCGTTCAGTTCTGCACATTTTTGTTGTTTTAACGGGCAATCATTTGCCGCGTTTTGTATGGCATGAGATGTTTTTGAATCTATTTTGCTTCATGCGTTCAGTTCTGCACATTTTTGTTGTTTTTAACGGGCAATCATTTGCCGCGTTTTGTATGGCATGAGATGTTTTTGAATCTATTTTGCTTCATGCGTTCAGTTGTGCACATTTTTGTTGTTTTAACGGGCAATCATTTGCCGCGTTTTGTATGGCATGAGATGTTTTTGAAATCTATTTTGCTTCATGCGTTCAGTTCTGCACATTTTTGTTGTTTTAACGGGCAATCATTTGCCGCGTTTTGTATGGCATGAGATGTTTTTGAATCTATTTTGCTTCATGCGTTCAGTTCTGCACATTTTTGTTGTTTTAACGGGCAATCATTTGCCGCGTTTTGTATGGCATGAGATGTTTTTGAATCTATTTTGCTTCATGCGTTCAGTTCTGCACATTTTTGTTGTTTTAACGGGCAATCATTTGCCGCGTTTTGTATGGCATGAGATGTTTTTGAATCTATTTTGCTTCATGCGTTCAGTTCTGCACATTTTTGTTGTTTTTTAACGGGCAATCATTTGCCGCGTTTTGTATGGCATGAGATGTTTTTGAATCTATTTTGCTTCATGCGTTCAGTTGTGCACATTTTTGTTGTTTTAGCGGGCAATCATTTGCCGCGTTTTGTATGGCATGAGATGTTTTTGAATCTATTTTGCCTCATGCGTTCAGTTCTGCACATTTTTGTTGTTTTAACGGGCAATCATTTGCCGCGTTTTCTATGGCATGAGATGTTTTTGAATCTATTTTGCCTCATGCGTTCAGTTCTGCACATTTTTGTTGTTTTAACGGGCAATCATTTGCCGCGTTTTCTATGGCATGAGATGTTTTTGAATCTATTTTGCTTCATGCGTTCAGTTCTGCACATTTTTGTTGTTTTAACGGGCAATCATTTGCCGCGTTTTGTATGGCATGAGATGTTTTTGAATCTATTTTGCCTCATGCGTTCAGTTCTGCACATTTTTGTTGTTTTAACGGGCAATCATTTGCCGCGTTTTCTATGGCATGAGATGTTTTTGAATCTATTTTGCCTCATGCGTTCAGTTCTGCACATTTTTGTTGTTTTAACGGGCAATCATTTGCCGCGTTTTCTATGGCATGAGATGTTTTTGAATCTATTTTGCCTCATGCGTTCAGTTCTGCACATTTTTGTTGTTTTAACGGGCAATCATTTGCCGCGTTTTCTATGGCATGAGATGTTTTTGAATCTATTTTGCCTCATGCGTTCAGTTCTGCACATTTTTGTTGTTTTAACGGGCAATCATTTGCCGCGTTTTCTATGGCATGAGATGTTTTTGAATCTATTTTGCCTCATGCGTTCAGTTCTGCACATTTTTGTTGTTTTAACGGGCAATCATTTGCCGCGTTTTGTATGGCATGAGATGTTTTTGAATCTATTTTGCTTCATGCGTTCAGTTCTGCACATTTTTGTTGTTTTAACGGGCAATCATTTGCCGCGTTTTCTATGGCATGAGATGTTTTTGAATCTATTTTGCCTCATGCGGTTCAGTTCTGCACATTTTTGTTGTTTTAACGGGCAATCATTTGCCGCGTTTTGTATGGCATGAGATGTTGTTGAATCTATTTTGCCTCATGCGTTCAGTTGCGCACATTTGTTGATTTAGCGGCCAATGCATGCATGGGACAATGTTGGCATCTATTGTTTCCCTCATCTTTTAAGTTACGCGTGCTTTATCAGTTGTATACATGAGGTGATTTTGGCATGATTGTTCCCTCATGTTTCAAGTTATGCATGAGGGCGTTACTTTTAATTACTCTCCCACCTTGTGTTGTCTTTTATCTCATTCATTTGCTGTTGAGCCTTTTGGGTTAAGGTCCCCCACTTTTAAGTTTCCTTTTGCTTGTTAGTTTTTCCATGATGGTGCCTAGAGGAGACTCTAAGTTCTCTCTCGGATTACCGGGCGCCAGGGCCGTCATCCCCGGGATACATTGGTTTTAGGTTTTGACATCACAGCGCTAGCTTTCTAGTGCATTTCTCTCGCATGTACATGTACCTCATTAACATCACAACGTTCTTGTATCTATTTTCCCTTTGCCCGGGGATGACGGTCAATTGCGTTTTCTTTAAGACATATTTACTCCCCGATCATATGCAGTGATTTAGGGGTTCAGCTGCCCCTCGTGTGTTAACGCTCATCCACGATTATTGCCCTTGCCTTGTCGTTCTTGTGCGATCTCCTCTTGGAATGTCCAACAGCGTTTTGTTGCAACCGCCGATATATATATATAGTGAGTGATTAACAGGCTTGGATTCTGCATGGATGCGGGCCGTGCTCGGAGCATCCCGGGCTCGGTACGGCGCTCGGGCCTCTGGAGGTGTGGGGCTGCCGTCTTGGGCGGGGGGCGCTTTTGGGTATTGTGCGGTGGATCGAGGCGCGTGGACGGGGTTCTTGGGGAGGTCATGCAGTACAATAGTATTGTGCTGTGTGATTTCCTTGGGAGCTTTGTCTGTGCGTACGTTTCCATCGAGTGGTGCCCGGGGGCGCTCTCTGTCTGGGGCGGCGGCCTCGCGTTTCCGGGGGCCTGGGTGTTGGGTTGGGTTTGGGATGTTTTGGGTGTGGTTTGCATTTGTGTAGAGTTTGAGCCTGTTAATCATCGTTCAGGGTCGACGCGTAAAGCTCGCTCCCATTCTCATCTCCTTTGAGCCCAGAAGAGACTGCTGGAAAGTGGCTACTGTGCCACGGTTATGAAAGCAAGCACGGGATTTGAAGAAGGAGTCAGGCTCACCATTGGATACTATTCTCAGCGGTCTCACTAGTGCTCATATATGAGAACACCCAATTAGCATATTTCACTTCATCGCAAACCTGCAGAGGGCGTTCTGCTAACCTGTAGCTGTCATATTTAATCTCAGTTTCACTGTGCTCAACCGGTGCGGTTGCTCTCGAGAAGATTGCGCCCATCCCTCCCTCCCATGCGTTTTCCTAGTTCACCTTTTATCGAGAGCTCCGCCAGGTCTCCCATTCTCAAATATGAGTACAGTGAGACCGTTCAGACGGATCCAGGCTCATAAATGGGCTACAAGCAGGCTTGCCCGGGCTTGTTTATCAGTTTCTAAAAGCTGGAAATATACAAATATTTTATCTTCAAAAATAGATTACAATCACGTGTAAGTACACGTGCTTATCCTTGTTTCTACGGCGGAAATACGTCAGCAAACAGATCAACTCGTTTTCTCATTGGTCGAAGATGACGTAAAGCATAGGTGTACCACCGAATGCCCTGATTGGTCCGTAATGACGTATTTACTAATTTTAGGTTCAAGGATTGCACTAGACTCTTCCACAGTCCCCGCTCGGCCGTTGCACTCTCTCGCATAGGGACGACTGTAATGGTACAATGCCGAAATGGATTCTGGGTCCAAGAATCTTGGACCCATGATGCCTTGCGAAACGAAAAACAGGGATCCCAACGACGATCAACGGTTGAGGTTTCCACAGGCAGCCCAAATCAGACATGCATTTATTACGGTATGAGCCCGGTATGAGACATCAACATGAACCAACAACTGATAAAATAAGTAACTAAAATATAACAAATATATACATAAATAAAGTCACCTCTATTTACACTTATTTTGTGGTCTTTTTACGAGTCATTTAGTGGAATTTTTAGCCATCTGACCCGTCCCCGTAAGAAAAATGACAAGGCAGGAAATTACGGAATAAGCTCCATGGCGATCGAACTTGTCGCTCACTCAAATGCTTTTATCTCCGTAGAAAATTCATCCGAAGACCTATCATCCCCAAAGACGGCTAGATCGATAAATTTGCTCTCCATCCATACCTAATTTGTCTCGATGCAAGCAAGAAATTCGCGATTCTCCAACATAATTCTACCCAAATCGTCGTCGAGTCGCCGTGTAATCTGTACGTGATGTCTTGGCGAAACCAACGGTCGTCCTAATCGACCAATAAGAACCTAGATAAGTAGATCAGATCTACCAGCCATTACCATTACCATTACAATGCGAGAGAGTGCAACGGCCGAGCGGGGACTGTGGAAGAGTCTATTGCACCATCAATAGAAATAGTGCAACGCCGGTCGAAAGTTACGAGTACATCGATAGAGGCTGATTGAGTCGGTTTTGTTTGAGGGGGATCCGAACATCTTTGCGAAGTTTTCAGTTTTTATCGAGCTTTTCAGCTTCTAAAGACGACACTCCAAGTGGACTACACTTTGTTAAACGTCTGAATCTTCTTCTGAAGAGTACACATATCCATCATGTACCAGAACCAGGTCCAGAGTCTCTTAGCCTTGATCGATCAAAAAGATGAGGGACGAAACGGAGTAAGGCCGATCAAAAATGATCTACGAATTGAATTCGAATTGGTAATCGGGTTCTTCGAGTTCTTCGAGTTCTTCGAGTTCTTCCATACAAATCTTGTGAAAAGCGAATCCAAAGAGAGCGACTGCGCCGTTGGATTTCGCATAGCCAAACTTTCAAAGTTTAACCCATGGCCAGGTGAAACATTAATGCCGGAAATACATTTTGTGCAAATGTTATTCAAATTTCTGTTTGTTGCAAATACAGCAATAGATGAGGGACGAAACGGAGTAAGGCCGATCAAAAAGATGAGGGACGGGTTTGAGTTGTCTTTAGATCGGCTCCATAACGGATATTGTGTCTGGTTTGGATGGCTCGAGCAAATTTCCTTGCTTAATACAGATCAACAAGATCAGGACCGAGACAGAGAATCAATCTTTTGGTTCCTCCAAACCAAGTCAACCCCACACCGAGATTCAGAGCCGTCAAGTCGATCACAACTTCATGAGATAACCTTTCACCACTTTATAATCGAATCGGTAACCGACGAGGTAAGCCGTGCTATCGACAAGATATTAATCGACGCTAGTATCGACAACGAACCAGCCATCCGTACAAATCTTGTGAAAAGCGAATCCAAAGAGAGCGACTGCGCCGTTGGATCTCGCATAGCGGAGGACAAACTTTCAAAGTTTAACCCAGGTGAGCAGGAACAAACATTAATGCCGGGGGGAGGGGAGGGTAGAGATTTCAGGGGGGTACCGGTTTAGAGATATCAGGTTTCTAAATACATTGTATGACAATGAACAAATTTGTGCAAATGTTATTCAAATTTCTGTTTGTTGCAAATACAGCAATATCCTGCAAAGGGGGATATACCCATCACTGCAAGACATTGGAAAAATAATAAAATACAGGGGATATCTAATATATATAGATACATAATGATGTTGACATGGATCTACATGTACATTTGTTATTCTCTAAGTTGTTAGATTGACATGAACAAATAAAAATAAATCCTAATTTCTATATTCTTTCCATTCTCAGATTCTCTGTATTGGACTCAGATTCCTGAATCTATAAGCCTAAACAACAACGTTGATCAAGACAACGACTTGTTGCCAGTTAAAACTGAAGCACAACAAGAAACCAAAGAAACCCCAAGCCTGACCCAGATATGGCAGACCCTTCCTTTTATAAACATTGCTCGCCCTTTGGTAGCCCTTTTCCAGATTTGCTCCCTGAATTTGAAATGGAGCCTTATATGAAATTGCTTTCTTGCCCAAGTGAACCGACATCAGACCTTTTTAATGAAGAAAACTTTGGTGGCCTTTCTCCAGATTTGCACCCTGAACTTGATATAGAGTCTGAGGATCCCCCAGATATTAATAATCTCCTGGCTGAAGCTGACCCAAGTAATGTTAATCCTGATGTAGTTGAAGAGTTGCCGAATGTTGAAGTAATGGATGAAGCACCCTTTGATCAAGAGCAGTTAGATTACTCGTCATCATATGTGTCCTCAACTGGAAGTGTCAACTCCACTGCTGACTCATTCGTGACTGGTACTCCCACCGAGGTATATCATTTGCTGGATCTACTTGAAAGTACAGACACACATGATTTGACAACTATCAAGGCTAATGATCTTATACCAGAGGTGAGCTCCTCAAAGCCAGTAAAGAGAAAGCTAAATGCCCCAGATGCAACTCCTGTGGCTAAAAAACTAAAGGCATCAGTCTCGGCTCCAACTGACCAGGTAACATCAAGAAGAATAAAGAATAATGCAGCTTCAAGGAACTGTAGAGCATCGAGAAAACAGAAGCATCAGGATATGTTTGCTACAGAGAAAGAACTATTAAAATCAAATGCTGAGTTGAAAGCTCAGATTGAAGAACTTATTAGCGAAATTGAAGCTCTACGAAATATTTTAGTCCAGCGTTTAGATGGTGTCGTTACGCAGGCTGCGTTACGGTTTAAGTTTTTTGGTAAAAAATAATTTCAGTTTAGAGACGTTAACTTTATTAGTTAAATTGAAGATGTGACACTTTTTAGGACACTTTAATGCTGGATTCTGCATTATTCTTTGCTATTTTTTGGAAACAAAAAAAACTTTTGCAAAGTATTCTTATTCTACGAGTTACAGAAAAACATCACACTAGGGAGCTTAAGCAGCAGACGGTTTTGTCAACACTGACGGCATGAGGAACAATTACCTCTCGCTTACCAAGCCTGTCCCATCGTTTCATTGACTGTGTTGGTATGATTTTGAAGAGTGCCGTACGAGTGGATAAATTCGATGGAAATTCAATTCAAAATGTTTAAGCTCCCTAATATCTCAGGTCAGGCTATTAACCTTTCTCAATCTTTTATAATCATTTTCTATCATTACTTTCATTTCCATTTTGGTTTTTATATATATGTCTTTAGGAATAGGAATGTACATGCAATGTTGTACATAGAGGATATTACACGGCGGCGCGAAGATATGAATTTAATTTTCCGAGTGGCAAAAACTATAAAACTAGCGCGAGTGAGTAAAATATACCAAAAAAAATAGACGAAAAAAAATATTTTTTTACTAAAAGTACTGAGCCCGACGTCATCGATATATCCTCACTAGTGAGGATATGGAAAATACGCCACTCGGGTCCCGGATGTAGTTTCGTACGAATTTTACGAGTGAGATATTTTCCAGTAAAACACTCGTGTCTATATTCTTTAGTTATGCACATTAAATCACGTTGGTCACATTCTTGTATTTTCATAAATTTTAAAAGAAGAATGCAATGGTAATAAAATCTTTAAAAATGTAGATGTGTGTGTTTATGGGATTGCATTGGATTTATTACTTACTTTTTTATTCAATGGTACGAGTGAAGCTTTTTTAAACATAAGAGTATTTCAAATACTGACCAGAATACTCAAATTATCAAATTACCCATAAGCCTGGCCCCTGTTGCATGATAGGTGAATAGCACTATCCACCGGATAAGTCTTAATAATCCAACGGATAAAATTTATTGGATAACTGCATCAGTTTTATCTGTTGGATAAGACTTATCTGGTGGATAGTGCTATTCACCTTACGTGCAACCGGGGCCTGAACTTTTAATTTTTAGTGTGATGTTATGTATTAGTTACCAGTTACATTGTACTCTTTCTGTTTAGTTTTAGCTTTAAGTCAATATTAGTTAATCTTTGCACTTTACGTCACTGGTGTAATTCGAGTCTTCAGCATCTTTTAAAGCACATGTAGTAGGAGAGCTGACAACAACAGTAGAATTTATCGGAGTTTATTGGAGATATTTAAAGGACTTATTCAGGAATTGTACCCGATCAGATGTAAGTTTGCTTGTATTTTGTAGTTCTACCATAGTAGTTTAATTTAGTTTAGTAACTCCTCGCCTATTATCTTTAGTTTTCACCGCTTCGAGCGATCAACTAGGAGAACTGAACAGGGGCGTAGCGTGCTTTTTTTGCAATGTACGCACATAGCAACGAGCGCCGAAGGCGTGAGCTTCTAGTGAAAATTTAGACTAGAGCCTTGGAAATGCCATTTTCTTCGTTTTCCAGCGGACTTTCTCGCTACATAAATACATAGTAAAATGCATTTATCACTCAGTTTTATGGGGGGATTTATGTAAAGGTTATATAAAGGATTCAGAAAAGGATTTATGTAAAGGTTGTGTAAATGATTTATGAGTATTGGTTAAAGGATTTATGTAAACGGGTTATATGATACCGCTACCGTTATATATAGCGATATAATAACCCGAGGCGAAGCCAGTTTTTTGGTATTTATTTTGTTTGAGACTGTACTAACTACAATCATCATTATACATGCCTACAATGACTGACTGAAAGGGGAAATGTATTGGGGGACACAATCTGACGAGCGGCGAAGGTGCGAGCTCGTAGGAGGATGCGGGGGTATGCTCCCCGAAACTTTCAGGTATAGGGTCTCCAAAATAGCATTTTCCTGCCTTCTGTGAGTAGTTTCCAGCAAGTAATCTGCCGTGAGCTGTTAAGATTTTGTCTTAGATTTCATTTTATTTTAAATATTTTAATGTTTTTTATAATATATACATATATTAAGGATTTTAAATTGTACGCACGTGCGTACGGGCGTATATGCACGCTACGCCCCTGCTGAATAAAGCACTTGATTTAATACCGATGATGTGGTCGTTCTCGAGGCTGGTTGGACACTTAGCGTCTCCCCCAAGGAGATGAGTATCTGGAGACGCGACATTTAGTCTTTTTTATTATGAACTTAAACATTTAAATTTTTTAACATTTATGTAATTATTTATATATAAAATATATAATAATTAGCATAATGAACAGCTCTAAGAGAAAAAACCGCGCAGATGAAGTGAGTAGAGGAACAATCGTCCTTCCTTACGTCAGAGGCATCTCAGAGAAGATCAGCGGGGTTTTACGATCAAACAACCTGCAGGTTGCACATCGCCCCATATAAAAAATGGGTGATCTGTTCCCACGGCCGAAGGATGTCAAAGATCTGATCTACAAAACAGGAGTAGTATACAAAATCAAATGTTCGCATTGTGATTTTGTATACTACGGTCAAACCGAAAGGTTTTTGAAAACAAGAAAAGCCGAACACAGGAGAGCCATATGCAACAACTTTCCAGCCTCTAAAGTTGCTCAACACACCAATGACACTGGCCATGATTTTGATTTCGACAACATGGAGGTGGTTGACAAAGAAAAGAATGGCCATCAAACACTTTTCCTGGTTCCTGGAGGCCTGGCACTCATCTCAAGATTCAAATTCATGGAACGATTATATTAGAATACCAGACATTTATCAGACACTTTTCGCTCGCTCTAGCACGAGCGCGTGCTGTTAGTTTTGAATTGTGTGTGCTCGTATTTTAACGTTTTCCATCACACATTTTTTTTTCCATTTCATTTTACTTGGCAACCCAAAACATTACTCTTCATAGACCAATAGGATTTTCTTCTTCTTTTACAATAGATATAAGGTCCCAAAGGAAATGGGAGGAGTATGAAACATTTTTGTGATGACCTACTCTACTTGTGCAACTTGCATTTGAAAGAACAGCATAAGTGACTTGTGATCAAAATCTAAATTCTGCTCAAGATTCTTTGAACTTCAAAGGAGAATTTGGGTTTTGATCACAAGTCACTACGTTCTTTCAGGGAACCCTTCATTGATATAAACACAGTTCATCATGATGGGTATTTTATTTATCTAATAAATTCAACTTTATCTTGAACATAGGCACATATCAAATTTCCACTCCATTGTTATTGTCGATTTCCATGCGTATTCCATATATGGTATAATCAATTCCATATTTGGAGTGTCGGACTTTACCCTGAGATTCAAAACAAAGATGGCGGCAATGCGGGCCACGAAAAGGCCCAAAAGATTCGACGATTTTGATCTCGAATCTGAAATGATTTCAATCAAAAAACAAAACAAAAAAGCAAAATACACCAAAAAAAATGAAAATCAGCTTTGGGAGGTCGAAGAGATAAAGGAAAACAGAGGAAATGAAGTCCTTGTTAAGTGGAAAGGATACGACCAAGATGCAAACTCGTGGGTCTGCCTCGCAGACAACCCCGAATTGTCCAGCTATCTAGCAACAAACGCTGGCAATCCCAACAGCAGTGCAATTGCCCGAGAAGAGCTGCCGATCCTCAGCGATGAGGATCGGGAATTGTGGCTCGTCAAATTAGCGATATTTGACGAGCTACTATTCCGACGTACTCCCGAGAATGACGATGGTCTTTCTCGGAGAGTACGTGCAAAAGTGCCTTTTACTAAGAGAGCATTTTCGACTCTCTTTGTAAAAGGAACTTTTCTCCTCGGGGAAGAACGCGAACTTGACTTTTCTGGTGACAGGAATGTCAAGTTTGCGTGCACTGCTGCTGAGATTGCTTCGGTGTTTGGCACTGACTCGATAGCTAGGCAATTTGGGGACAGTTCCACCGTCTGCGAGGTAGACCCGACCTCCAAAGTGTATGTATCGTGGAGATATGAGCTACGGATCAATTATGATCATAGTTCATGTCCCCGCTGTACATACACTGAGGAGGACGAGAATGAAAGACCAAGTGCATGTCAACCAGAGGAAAAGAAACTACCACCACTGGCCTACCTTGAAATCAGTTTTAACAAGAGAAGGAGAAACATGTTGCTTAGTAAAGGAAAGGTAAGCCACGTTACTTCGTTCTTCTCGTGATAACTACCCTAAAATCGAAAACCGTTTTGAAATTGGACTAAGGGAACCAGAGTTATGAATTTTTTTAACTTTATATTTTTCCCGGGAAAATTTTGCGGGAAATAATTCATACAAAACCATCGTAAAAATAAACTTCTCCCGGTAAAACGTTTTTGTTTGAAAACACTTCAGCGCCATACTTAGCGTATTGAAAGACCTATGACACGCGGAAAATCGTATGTTTTCAGAAGTTTGTTTTTTTGAGTGGAAGTAGTTCAAATAATATTTGAAAAACGAGTAACAAAGTGAAAACGTCATTATGACGTCACATATAATTAAAAGTATCTCTAATAGAGTCAATGAACGTAAAAATCCAGCATTGTGTAGAATTAAAATACTCCTACAACAATAATAAGTGTTAATAAAAGTATTTTACTGAATTGTGTCCCTTAAAACAGCTTTTTTCTTTAACTGATGACGTCATAAGTAATGACGTCATCAAACAACTAAATCCCTAATAACTCAGGTTCTAATAATCAGAACATTATGCAAATTTCATTGAAGTGCACACAATGTTATTCTCTTTCAAAATATACACTTGATTATATAATTGTGCTTAAGCTAAATTTTCACAGAAATTGTGACTTTATTATGACATCATCATTTCGTCAGATTTTGCCATCGAGTTTGTTATATAAGTTATATAACACTCTGAAATGTTTATTTCATTATTTATAATATTTACAAGATATACAGTTTTAAGAAATCAATAAATAATTATATAAATCAGCCAACTAGCTGCATGTGCAAGTATTATTTACAATTTTATTTACATTATTATTATTATTACATGTACATAACTAGAAGTGTCCATCTGTATAAATAATAGATCTGTCATACATCTGATTAGCGAGTGAGCTATTTTTAGAACTGAGTTCAAGCACATGCTTGATGATGTGTTGTGGCGTTGGCAACAGCATGCGCATTTCACTGCTAAAATGTTTTCAAAAACCAGTAACACCTCTTCTGTTTTGACATTTTTCCTGCTCCTTCGTGATCAAAAATGCATGAAATTTCAAACTTTTGTCTGATTAGTTGAAGTCTAATTACAATTGATCCGTAACAAGCAAAATCATAACTCAACATTGACATTTTTTATTTATTCTCAGTAGAATTAAACTTTTCTTGACACTCGCCTACTATCCACATTAGCATCGAAACTATTTTTGATCATGAAGGAGTGAAATGGCAAAACAGAAAAGGATTTTACTGGTTTTTGAAAACATTTTAGCAGTGATATGTGCGCTTTGTTGCCAACGCCACAACACATCATCAAGCATGCACTTGAACTCAGTTCTAAAAATAGCTCACTCGCTAATCTGATGTATGACAGATCTATTATTTATACAGTTGGATATTTCTAGTTATGTACTTCTGTACATGTACATCATTATTTACAATTTTATAATTTCAGTTATTGGACTTTGTATATTTTCTTTTCTTTCTTTCAAGATTTGCAAGTCTGGCAAACATTCTTCTGTTTTCCTTTTCCATAACCTGTTAAGAGACCCAACCCAAAAATAAATTTCAGATTGTGCTTTTATTTTCTGAATGATATATGTAAAATTTACCTGCACAGTATAATTTGAATTCTTTCCTCCTTTCTGACTACCTCTGTGGAAAGTCCTATTCTGCATATGCTTTTTCTTTTCCACTGTCTGACAGTTAATGTGGTGCAGTGTTTTGTAGAGACCCAAGAATTGTGGTACATGATACAACAACACTAGAAACAAAGATGTCAAATTAATATATTTAAATGCTACTTTTGATGATCAATGTTCTGATCAATCCCCAAGTGCTCTATAACTACACACAGCACAGCAGGCAAATACTAATTAAGACTTATTGACTGGGACCGAGGGAAACAGTATGTTTTGTGGTCCCGAGACTGCGAATGTTAAAACATACCTCTTTCCCGAGGTCCCAGTCAATAAGTGTTTTGCTATATACCAACTGTCAAAGAACAACAAAAAGATGGGTTTCCCGCTTTTCAAGTGTGTTTTCCAATGCCAATCGAGGTTACAAAGCTCAATCAACTTCCGGTTTTGTTATTGCCGGTGGGCAACATATTGTTGCCCGCTGAGAGCTGTTGCTGGGGAAACATGAAAACTTGTTCACGTTCACGTGATACCCGCTCGCCCAATCAGAGCACGAGAAAAATGAACTTTGACAGTTGGTATATAACAATCTAATATAATATGATTACTGTACTCACCATGAATATATGGGATAACATCCTGCAAGAAAAAAAACAATTAGCTTGATTTTAGAATATAACTTCACTAATTTAATCTCTGTCATGAATTTATTTTCAGTAACAACAGAAACAAGGACCAGTTTCTGGTTATTGACAGACTCAGACACCACCTGAACCTGCAACCACAAGATATTTTCAAGTTAAGCCTATAAATAAAGGCATGCATCTCAGCTGGTGAAAAACAGTGTTCCTCTAAACCCCACTGAAGTACATATGTAAGAAAGGCAAATAACATTGTACAGACATTACTCACTTCATCAAAGGTGGCTTTTCTAAACATTGTTGCCCATTGAAGAGCCTTGGTTTTGAATCGCTCAGGCTGTAGGTACTGGGGACTGCCAGGATTGGACTTTAGGGCATCAGCAAGTGTTTCAAACTCTTGCCACACTTCTTTCAAGAGGTTGACATCCAAACATTGGATTTCATAAGACTGGATTGCAGACACCTTCATAAAAGAAACATGATTATGGTTTTACTGTGTGAAAGTCACAGTTCAGAATAAACATTTTGCATTTTGTTTGTTAATGTTCAATGTTTTCATTTTTAATAAACCAATAAATGTACCTGGAATGTGATGTTGTTTTCGCTGAGATGTTCCTTCAGTGCCAGTCTAAGAACATCTTTGGTTCCATTCGTTCTGATTGTATACTTCTTACAGGCGGCCACAAGCTGTGATTTAGTTAGGCAGTCTATATTGGACTTGCTTTTGTCAGCCATGTTGTTTAGAAAGTAATGGAGATTAAGGTGTTTTATGACATTTTCAAGATCATCACCTAAAATGCAATGTTATTAGTATACATATTAGTACATTGCATATATTTGGTGTACAAAAAATGGTGATATGAGTTGTGGACATACAATCCAAAGAAGACCATTTTATTGATGTCTTCCCACTTGAAGTGTCTTGAGTTTCATAAAAATTAAAGCTCACTCCTGCAATGCATTAAAAGCATACAATTACACATTACAATGTACATGTATGGGACTTTATATTACAACAATGCAAACTACAACCTGTTCATTACAATGTAATAGCAATGTAAAAGAAAGACAAATCATACATGTATTATTAAAGCCAAATGTTTTAAGGGGTTTTAATCCAGTCCTCCTTATCCATTAGACTATTATTGTGCTTTTATAGTTTTGAGGTGTTTGGAACCAAAGATGTACTGTAACACTCACAATTTAGTTTTTGATATATACATGTACATGTATATATATTGACAAAAAATATCAGTTACCAGCATCACATCAAATCATTTTTTTTCTGTATACCTATTGCAGACATTGCTTCCTCCATTTTGCTCTTTCTTTTCTGTTCCAATGCCCAACATGCAACCTTTGTAATTAATACCGAAAAAAGTTATAAAAACAAAACAAATTGGAAGAACCCATGATTACTGCAGTCTACCGTATAAAACATACCTGGTTTAATAGTTTCCCCCTAATTCTTAGCAGCAGATGAAGGGTATCTGGAATTACTTTATTGAAGTCTACTTCAATGATTGGCTTTCGTTGAACCCCCTTACGGTCTCCACGAAAGCCATCTTGACACCTCTCTACGCAATTATCATATGTTCTTGTGATTGGCCAGTCATCAACTAAGTTAAAAAAGACATGTGTCACTAAACATTATTTACGCACTCCTGCAGTATATCTTATTGGGTGGGTTGTGGAGGTTGAATATCAATCCATCTTTATCAAACTTACTAGAGAAATCTCGGATTAGCTTCTTATGGCACTCGCACCATAAACAGAAATAATGGGAACATGGGCTATTTATGCCAAGGAGAAGTGCCATGAATTTCCAATCGGCACATAGCAACCTAAAATGAATATATGGTAATGACATATTCAGACAAATGAATGATCAGCAGTACATCTAATTTAGGTTTCACAAATAATTGGTGTTCAAATTATGGATTGGAATTATAGTAAATTGCTTTTTTTTATAGGATATTTTGAAATATTTAATTGCCCCATGCTAAGATTTATTTATTTGTTTACTAGTTAAATAAATATATTGATAGGAGTTGGATATATACAACTTGGGCTTACCAATCAATTTTGAAATTTTCCCCATCAAGAACAATGCCATTTGATTTAAGCTGCTTCATTTCATGAAAGACGTCACTCATACATGTTGACAATATGTCATGTGATTCTTTACCTATATATACGGTATGTAAAATAATAATAATAATAAAATAAATAAACTGTGTTAGCATATTTTGTGACTTGAAAAGCTGCCATTCAAATCAAATACCGTAAATCCTCTATTAAACAGTTCCAGCTTATTAATATTTCAATAACTTTTGAGGGGAGCTGATTGGAGGGGGAGGGTTTATTATTATTATTATTTTATTGGCTTAATAGAGGATTTAAGGTAATTGGTACACTGTATTTAACAATAATATTTATACTGCTACATGTAAAAGCATGCATGCTCACCGTCATAAATGGCAATGCAATACTCGTTATCTGGACTTCGCTTCTCATTGGGAATGCTAAAGGTGGTCATTACACTTCCCAACTTTTTGGTAGTTTTCCTCCCATCTCCAGAAAACCTTAGGGTTATACCATCTGCACCTCCATGTAGAGCCTCTTTAAAACTTACAACTGGGTACATGAAGGTGATGATATCCCTGATTGTTCGACGGCAGCCTTTAACAATATCCTATAACAACAATAATGTATTGAAGCATGTTAATTAAAATTATCATAAATTGTCCAATCATGTAGTACGTATACATATATATATTTTTTCACTTTGAGCTTTCAAAATTTCCAATGGGAAACAATATGATCATAACATTTAGGACATACTGTACCGTATATAATTGCAAAATGAAACAAAATTAAAATATATTAAATTTACTGCCAAATAAAAACTGAATATTTTATAATTTGTAAAGGACATATCTAATTCTTCATGTTTAAAAAAATCCTTGAGTTTACAGACCAAATTTCTTAAGGCACTCTGTCACTGAACAAAGACAAGACAAACAAGTCATGCATTTTCAGTATACATGACATATATATATATATGTACAGATGTACATGACTGATCGGTTCAAGAGTTTTTCAGAACCAACCGAAGCAGTACTTTATTATATTAAGTAAACTCTAACTGACCTGATTAAACTCTTGTATGGCAATTGTAGTATTTTGTTTCTTTCTCTCCTTTAAAATACTATAAAGGGAGGGAAGATTTGACTCTGGCACTTGACGCAACTCACTATATGCTAAGTCACTAATGTCACCATCATCTTTTGCCTACAAAAAAATGAATGTACATTATTAATAGTGTTGTTTTATGAGTATCATATAGCTATTTCTTGTATTCACAATACATTTTTGATTTAAGAAACATCAATTTTCAGGGCTCTCAGTATGTCAAGAAAGCAAACACGAAGCAATATATACATATAAGTACATGTACACGTACCTTAAGTGTTTTTTGAATCTTTAAGGTTACACTGGCTTCATCTTCATGAGTTCCCTCCTTTTCCTCATCAAAACCCCATTCAAAAACCTCATCTTCTATCATCATTTTCAGCTGAAAAATACAATTAACATTGTCTGTTGTCAAAAACATATTCAGTTTTATCTCCATTTTCTTCATGTATATTTATGCACATGAAGAACAAACCTCTAACACTTTCCATTGAGAGGGAAGTTTCGCAAACTGCTCAACAAGCCACTTTTTTACTTCTTTCTTCTTGTGGCATTTTCTTGCCGGATCTAGCTCTTTAAAACCTTTTTTACTTTTGATGAACGGCTTTGTACATTTGTGAATTTGCCTTTGTAATGTTGTTTTTTGGGTGTTTGCTTGCTGAAGCTTTGCTCGTAGCGAGTTCGCCTCGAGAGTGAGTTTGCTAACTTGACAGTTTAAATCCCTGATTTCTTTCACAAATCCATCCGTAGGAGTACTTAATAGTACTTTTGTTTGCAAAGACGATGGAAATGTACTAAACCTGGCTATCTTATTAGGGGGTCCAATGTAAAAATGTGAAAAGAAAGCTGACTCAGTCGCCATCTTGAACTACCAAACTCGGCTAACTTCCCGCTCTGAACGTTCAAAATTCCCGCCGAAATCACATTCTGTGACGTAGGACAGTACATTGGCGTGCAAATAAAATCAAAAAAATAGAATTACGTGCGCAAATGTATACTTATCTTTGATAATTCTTGTCCTTTGCAGTCACCAAAGCGTAATCTCCAATGTTGTTGTTGCTTGTTATCCATCGTTAGCCGTAGAAATTCCACTAAAAACTTGCCTGGTATTTATTAACCTACCTTAATACCCATTTTCGGCAATTTCTAGCTTTTTTCCACCACAAAAAATCACAGAAAACACAGTAAAAGTATCACACACGCAAACGAATAAGAAAAACTAGTCCGCCATCTTTGTTGCAGGGAAAACCCTTGGCCTGGTTGCTAAGGGTTGTACCCAGTCTTTATTTTTACAATGAGCCACAGGCAGTCCGACAATCAAATATTGATATGATAAGTTATACGTCGTTCCAAGACCAAACTGCATTATGGTAACAGCTTGAATTACTACAAAGGTTCGAAAAGCAGCTGATATCGTGCCTATTTCAATTTCAACAGGCCAAGAACAAATTTTGAATTGAATTTTACAAAATGTTTCCGGCATACATGCCATTCAAGCTGTTACCACAATGCAGTTCGGTCTTGGAACTATACCTATAACCTATCGCCTATGGACTGATGTCCTTGACAACCTTTTTTGAAATAGGTGTATATTCATCATTCAGCTACTCATCATTACAAAATTTGATCAGAATTTATGTTCTCTTTCTGAAATAGATCAGATATAACAGCAACTTATTGTACTATATTTATGTACTTATATAGAGTGGTTTTCATAAACCCGTGAAATACACTTTAGCGTATTTAGCACTACTTCACTCTAATTCTTTTGTTTTCTATTGCATTAATCTGACTATTACACTCTAATTAGTACACTTTGTTTCACGGGTTAATGAAAACCACTCTATTAGAATATGGTCATACCCACTCAGTGAATCAGCACGAAGTATTTTAGTGTTCTATATCCCATAGTGTCTTATGAGTACTAAATACTATTTCACTAGTGAGGTTGAAATTGAGGTGAGTAGTGGTGGATATTTACCGAGCCATATACTACTCACCGACACTGAGGGGAATAATAATTTATTGTTTTGGTATATAGCTAATTGCATTATCATTGTCAGGTTGAAAATGATAAATCATAGAAGCTGAGACCGCAAGGTTGGATGGGAAATCAGTTCATGACCTGCATTATAGGCAGATATATTCAATGTTCTCGTAGTTTTGAAGGTATATGAGCTATTTAACTAAGATCCTACAAGTCTGGATAAAAAGGTCGATCATTTGATGGTGTTATTTGAGAGTTTTAATTTCCCAGAATTCCTTTTGGTCATAGCTTCCATGATTTTCAACCCGACAACGATTATGCAATTAGCTATATACCACACAAGTGAATAGCCAGCCAAATATATAAAATTTATTTTCAAGAAGAAAGAGATATGCTTGTGAAATGCGACGCCATATTGTTTTGCTAAGAGGTGAATAGCCAAGGATATTCCAAGATTGAGTAGCCAATCAGACCATGTGAAAAAGTACTATTCACTTGTGTGGTATATACATGTACTGTCTAATACTCACTATGTATAACTAAAATGAATAAAATTCTTTGTGGGTATGCCATATTCTAAGGCAGTTAAACAATAAATACTGGGCTTGTGGTTTATGGAATTTAGAGTGTCTCGGATTAGATAGAATGCATGCTCGACACACTAAATCCCATAAACCACTCACATTCATTGTTTAACCCATACTTTTACATGTTTTTTTTATTTTTAAGTTTTTTAAGGCAAAAAATAAAGAAACCCAATTCATTTTCAACATGAGACTACAATAATAGCTCTCTTTTTCCCACAAACAAACCGTATATGCTTAGTCACCCAGCACTGGGCTTAATTCAAGGGTATTTGCTTTCACCAAAGTGGCTTATACCTTAGTTTATGGGCGGCAATGTCATGCAGCAGCAGATTGAAGTTTTTTTCGCCTGATAAATTCCTTGAGGTTCCACTTTGTGTGCGGCAGCATCCAATGCCCATTGAACACACATAAGATGGTCATATGTTCATTATAGTGCAAGTCTGGCAACAGCTGAGATAAAAAGACAAGAAAAAAATCAGTAAAAATAGTAGAATATTGATTTCAGTTATTATTTTTTCAGTTTCAAAGCAGGAAATATTATTTATTACTATTCATTATGACATTTCTGTGGAAAATTCATGCCTGTAATAGACAAGTCCAATGGTAGTAAATATATATCATGCATGCTTAGCTGTAAAGAAAAATCCATAACGTGGTTATATTTCCATTTCCATCATACATGTACATGTATTTCATTAATGGGTTGAGTTCTGTTGCATTATGGAAGCACTACAAATCCATAAATACATCCATAATAATAATAATCCATAACTTGGCTATAATTCCATGACTTAGACTATATTTCATAACACTTTATTATATATCTGTGTATCAAAATATGATCTATCATAAATACCCAGGGGGGTACTCAGGGGTATCAGTGACGGGGAGGTGCGAATGAGGCCAAACTTTTTAACCCCAAAAAATCCATTACGCAAAAACACGACCCAAAAAGACCCAATTTTTTTCCACATAAAATCGAGAATGGTAGGATATCATTTTTATCAACCCCAAAAAAGTCCTTGCCAGAATCTTTATATCAAAAAAAGGCCACCAGAAAATTGATAACCCCCAAAAAGTCCCAAGCTGCAAATTTCAAACCCAAAAAAGGTCTTCGCACCTCCCCGTCACTGATAACCCTGAGTACCCCCCCTGGGCATAAATACTCACAATAAAATTAACCCAGGCCTATGTACCTGAAGGCAGTTAATCTTACCTTGGGTGTTATGAGGAAGTATTGTGATGTGTTCTCTTTACAAGCTGTTTGTGCAACCAGTTCAAATACACGACGCTCATTATTTGGGTCCATCCCCTAAGAATGAACGAAGGAATGAATAAATGAATGAGAACTTTCTACAGTAAACATCATTAAAATTATAGTAAAAAAAAAAACATTGTGAAGGTTAATGTATTAAAATTAAAAAATAAAATAATTAGTTTATTATGTACATATAATTCCAGGAGTTTTACAGGAGTTCCTGGGCATAAATATAAAAATTCTAAGATCCTTAACTTACAAATAGCCGATTTTCTGGACTAAAACAATTTAACAATTTTAATTTTTCTAATATTTAACCTACAAATGTAATACTAATAGAAAATTCCAGGAGTTTTCCAGGAGTTGGTGTCAAAATTGAAATTTTCCAGGAGTTTTCCAGGGCCCTGGAAGAAATTATCGAAATTCCAGGAGTTTTCCAGGAATTCCAGGAGTTTTCCAGGAATTCCAGGAGCAGTGCAAACCCTGTATTACCTATTACACATGCACGTTTAACAGTTATACAGGTTATCTTATTTGAAGACTTATTCCTTTAAACATCTTTATACAGTATAGATAAGGCCATGCATACCTGGTTAATCTCATCAACTACTCTAAATGGAGAGTTAGTCATTTCTTGTATTGACATAAGGTAAAGCATGGTAGACACACTTCGTTCTCCACCACTTTGGTGATGAGGATTTAGTACATGGAGCGAATCCTTAGCCCTGAACTTCACCTTGATTTGAATGCCATACTTATCGTACTCATTTTCCATCTGATAAGAAAACGAATAACACATAATATTACATGTATTTGTTTATCTTTTTTTGTTGGGAGATATCCTCGATAGGGTTAACCTCTGGTATCTCCTTTCATTGTATTGATGTATTGATATATACAGCTTATTAGATGATTTCTCGGGTATTACGGGCTGATATTTTACGAGTTGTGAATGTATTTTTCCGAGCCCGCAGGGAGAGGAAAAATGCGAGCAACGAGTAAGGGATTTATTATATAACTGACGTAATTTTATCAGGATATTGTTTATTGAGTTTTTTGATTGTGAACAGGGCATTGCGGATTTCTACAGGGCATCAACGCCTCATATCGGCCCTCAAAAATGACCAAATTTGGTAAAATTACATCACAGTTTATATATAATACTAGGCTAACCATAGGTCAAAAATTGCGACCTCCGAAAACCAAGACAAATACTATATTTAGCAGCACAGGTAGCCCAATATTTCAAACACGCGCATTTTTTATAATATCGATATGTAACAATTACTCTGCAACTGTTTATGTGAATTGTTTCTCTTCCCAGCACTGCGGACAGTCTTGAGCTTTCTTTTCATCAGGCTTTTGAGATATACACGTGATACAGATTCTGATTCTTGAATTTTATTCACTCGGTGGTTTGACAATCCTCCATGCACGTAAAAATGTTTTGATTTCGCGATCGTTTCTTGTCCATTTCAGCCGTGGGAACGGTCCATTATGATTGGTTGATTTTTACAGAGATGTGATTTCCGCTGTCATGTTACATAGGAGGCTAGTTATTGCAAGCCCGTGTACTACTGAACAGTTTTAGAAATCTATTAAAGCCATCTAAGCTTAAAGAAAAGAATAACAAAGACAATACAATAAGAATATTAAACATGATACATACCCGACATTAGTATCAATCAATAAAAATCAACATCACACTTTTTTCTTTATCAATGTACATGCTTTATCGATTTTTCAGTATTCAATTTGCTACACTTATGAACACCTATATCTTGAATTTAGAATAAAATACGTTGCAGTTGCCAATCACTAGTAATGCTTCAGTAGGCTCTACCATCAAAGGTAGATCATTTGTTTGGAACTGGTTTGGTACTGTTGGCGGCACGATAAACGAACGAGCTGTTAGGCAGATAATTCAGTGACAACGTCTCTGCATCTGGGATGACCTGGTTTCCAAGAGCATTTATACGGTACTTACCCTGGTTCCAGAGGCTACTATTGGGGGGCGAGCGAAGAGAGGGACTCTGGATCCAGAGTATACGGTACTAGGATTCGATCGACTACTTATGTTGTCCACAGTGGCAATCAGTGCAGCGAATTAGCACACAACAGAGCCGAAAGACTAATAAGAGAACATTGCCTTCCCCTCAATATGTCGCTAATATGAAGCGATCGTCAACAATAAATGAAGATCTTTAATTCCATCGAAGAATCGGATAAAAAGTACGAGCAAAAAAAAGGCTTCGAATCCACTCTAAGCACGAGATGAGTCACAAATGCCCAAATGAACGACGGGAACGTACGATATATGACGTCAGGGTAAAAGTCACGTGGAAAAAATCTTTCCAAACGGAATGAAAAACACAAATCGAGAATCGAGCTGGCATCTGAAACACAGGAAGCCCAACCAAAGATTAGTGTTGCTCCCAGTTCGCTCGCTGGGGCTCGCTCACTGGTCGCAAATAATGAATAAAGTATTATTATAATTGACATATATAATGTACAAATAATTCTGGACATATTGTTACAAACCTGATCTGTAGGTAAAGATACCTCCCCAGCACATCCCATCATCCTAAAGAACTGTCCATACTTTGTGTTTATTTGGCTTATTAGTTCCTCAAGGGGTGTGAGCCACCTACAAATTATACATTTATTCAAATATGGATTTCATAATTAATGTAGTAATGGCGGCCATACTTCATGTCAGGATGGATAGATGTTCATAGGGAGAGGGGGTAGTCAGGTGTAAAAGTGACAAAGATGTGTGGAGCTGTGTTTGAACTTGGTTAATTTGGACTGTTTAGGGGGCTGAATTATTTTTTTGGGGGGGGGGGGGGGGATTTGGGGGTTACGTTATGGACTATAGGAGGTTTATTTGGTTGAGTTTCAGCCATATTAGACTTTTTTGTGTTGATCATTTTGGCTTAATTCCCCCAACTAACATGACCACAATACTACAAGCTTGGGGTAAGAGAGAAGTTTATTGTGTATCAAAATACGTCACTGGGGACGGACAAGTAACCACGTACACAAAATAAACCTCTCTGCCACATCCACCAATGATGAAAATGGGAGGGTGGGAGGGTGAAATAATAGAATCACAATAATAATGATAGCACCACAAATCGATGTGAACAGTACGAAGGTCAAACGTAATGTGACCATCTGCCCAGCTTAACTCTGTAACATTATCCCAACATATGTCAGCAAGGTCAATTAATGTCTTTAAGGATGGCCAGCATCCCCAAAGACAAACAATTCCCCCAACTAACATGACCACAATACTACAAGCTTGGGGTAAGAGAGAAGTTTATTGTGTATCAAAATACGTCACTGGGGACGGACAAGTAACCACGTACACAAAATAAACCTCTCTGCCACCAAAAAAACCCCAAGCACAGGGAAAGGAACAAGAAACAAAGCTAAGCTGGACAGAGGGCCTGACGAACAGTGTCAGCAAAACAAACCTTAGACTGAAAGGAGAATTCAAGATAACGCTTATATGCATCGCTGGTCCAGTCGCCATAAATTTGTATAATCTCCCCTGGGATTCCGATACTAAAAGCCCACGAGGAGGCACCACGCCGGAAGGAATGACCACGATAACTATGTGAGAGCTCAACCCCGGCAATAGCGAGATGCTTTCGAAAGGAAGAAACTAACGCGCGCTTTGTAAGAGGAATATAGAAGCCTTGAAAAGGCATAATAAACACCGCACTACGGCAATTGGCCGGAAGGAGCTGAACCATGCGCGAGTACGCTGCGACCGGACACAAAGGCGAACCATGAATACGCAGTAAAGGAATCTGAAGTAGACGCTCGCCGAACTGAATGGTCTTAGTGCATTTAAACGTAACGAGAAGACCAGTGTCAGCGAATGCCACATCGCCGCGTGTAAGATGGCGCTTATAATTGAAAGCAAACCTAGAACTAGGAACGATATTCGCAAGGCGAGCCATAAGAAAAAAAAAAAACGAAAATAAGAACGCACAATGTAAAGTGCTATGAAGACGGTCTGAATGATAATTGAGCGTGCGAGCCACCCGTAGCAATAAGGACGGCGTAACCGGTGGAGCTCTACAAGGCGAGTGCAGCGCAGCGCGCGCGATATGCCACGCAACGTTAAGGATAAAATAAAATCCTTACTGAACGAGTAGTCTGCATTAACGAAAATATGCAATAACTTAACTCCGCTTAAATAATTCCGAATGGAGGGCGGCGTAAGCGTACGACTCAAAAAAACTGCGCATATAAACAAACTAATTCAGTGTTGGCCGGTACAGGCGAAAAAATTAAAATATATGCAAAACATAAAATAAGTTCTGAACTGTGTCTTTAAGTTACTAAATGTTCCATCTGCATAAAGGAAGAACTGATCTGGTACTGGAACTTCGGTTAGGTTTTGATGGTCAACAAAATTCAAGAATCTTTGCGGAGCAGTCGGGTCGACAGACCAACGAGACAAAAGGTCGGCTGCCGTGTTGTTGACGCCAGCCAAATGAACTGCATGCAGCTCGAAACGATGCACTGATGTATAGTAGCAAATCTCTCGCAAACAGGCAGAAAGAAATGGATTGCAACATTGCCGGTAGTCAACACTGTGACCGCGACTAAATTGTCACAACGAACTGTCAGACGAAGTCCCTTCCAGCGATCACCCCATAACTTTAGAGCAACAACAACAGTCAAGAGCTCCAATGAGTTGATATCCAGCGACTGTGCGACGATGAAGTCAGGGAACGATGAGTGAAAATATTGGTCACCAGAAAGTCCACCACAACCAGAAAGACAGGCGTCTGTGGCAAAAACTTCCCCTGGCGAAGACCACTGAGCAGTATTAATGATGGAGACTCCATTATATTGTCGTAAAAAGCGACACCACCACTGAATATCCTTACGAAAGTCAGCGTTTAAGTTGATGTGATGATGATTGCGACCTACACGTCGCAACAGGTCAAGGATGCGTGAGATGAAAACCCGACTCTGCCGTACACACTTTGATACAAAGACGAGTTTTCCTAGTAAGGACTGTAACGCGGACTTCGTGGCGGTGCGCTTATTGAGCCACTGGGGTAATAAGTGTTCCAGTTCGAGAAGGCGCTCACTAGAAACTGACACAGTAAAGTTCACGGTATCAATTTCAACCCCTAAGCAAACGGCCACTGTGGATGGTGGGCTGGCTTTGGAAACAGATTCAATAAGGACGAGCGACGAGAGCAAAGTTCCTAAATCCGTATACGCGGTCTCTGCATGACATGCTGGTTCCACACCGATAAATTCATCAAGATAGTTGCAAATGGTGTAACCACGTTGCGTGAGAATCCACGTAACTGCGCTTGTCGTGCGTTGACAGCTGGCCATAGCAACCGAACGCAACCCCATCGTCAAAACAGTGTCAAAATACAATTCATTGTTCCAAGAATAACCCAGGTAATGATAATCAGCAGGGTCCACAGGAAACTGGTGATAAGCTTTCCTAAGATCTCGCTTGAATAACAAACAACCCCTACCGTGGGTAATCACAAACTCTACTATTGTGTCCACCGTAGGGTAGGTTAATGTAATCGGTGTTCCGAGAAAACTGTCCGTTGGAATTCCGTCATTAACAGCAGAACCCTTCGGCCAGCTGAGATCCACAATAACGCGACGCTCGGTAGAATCTCGTTTTTCCACCGTATTGAGAGGGGAAACAATTAACTCATTCGGGAATGGCGATTGAGTAACAGCAAAAGGTCCAGCAATTCGTCCAAGCTGAACCTCATTCACAAGGTATTCCATAACTGCTTGAGGAAAATTGTGCGCTCCTTGATGAGCCGTCCTGACATCAAATACTGGTCGTTCTAATTTAGTATAGCCAACGGGCCAACCAAAGTCAAGAAAATCACAAACAACCGAATCGTCATAATCTTGTAACAGGCGGCGCCACAGTGGCACCTTCAAATGAGAAGGAACCGGAAGTCTTGCTCCCACGTAGTTAGGCAATCCCGTTGGAGAAACGATGCGGTGAGCATTACAAAAATAATGATTAAAACCACTGTTATGAATAACACTACTTGAACCATCCTGTCCAAAACAATCATGAATGGTAAAGTCAACATGGTCTTGAAAATTAAGTCTCGACAAACAGCAAACGCTGGAAACACAGTCTTGATTTAAAACAATTAACTCATCCGGGAATGGCGATTGATTAACAGCAAAATGTCCAGCAATTCGTCCAAGCTGAACCTCATTCACAAGGTATTCCGTAACTGCTTGAGGAAAATTGTGCGCTCCTTGATGAGCCGTCCTGACATCAAATACTGGTCGTTCTAATTTAGTATAGCCAACGGGCCAACCAAAGTCAAGAAAATCACAAACAACCGAATCGTCATAATCTTGTAACAGGCGGCGCCACAGTGGCACCTTCAAATGAGAAGGAACCGGAAGTCTTGCTCCCACGTAGTTAGGCAATCCCGTTTGAGAAACGATGCGATGATCATTACAAAAATAATGATTAAAACCACTGCGGGAGTACGATCGTCTTGTTTTTCGGTGAAAGGACAAGTAGACGAACCTTCACGATGCTCCTCTTGCTTGCGCGATTTCACCCAACACGAGGCACAAATATGTCGGACCCATTTTCGTACCCCACGAATGTAGCCATAATGATCGCGCGTGTTAGAACAGGAGCTGCGTTGATAGTCTCGACAAAACAACACGGGGGACACAGCTGGTGCAGTCGTCGAAGAACTAGCTGAGGCATATGAGGACTTCGTATTTCCATACAGAGTGCGGCTCTCCAGATGGGTAAAGGAGTCACTCCAGGATAACATGCCGCGCTCAATCTCCAAGAGCACCGCCCCGTGGAAACTCAACACGTTGAGCCACTCGTACTGATGAGCCAAGTACATTAGGGAGATAAGATGGCGAATACGCGCGTTCTTCTCGAGTTCCCTTGGCTTACCCATTGAAATAATAGAATCACAATAATAATGATAGCACCACAAATCGATGTGAACAGTACTAAGGTCAAACGTAATGTGACCATCTGCCCAGCTTAACTCTGTAACATTATCCCAACATATGTCAGCAAGGTCAATTAATGTCTTTGAGGATGGCCAGCATCCCCAAAGACAAACCATTTACAACTCCCTGTCACTCTCTCACATGCACCTGAGTACCCCCTCCCCCTCAATCCCCCCCTCTCCCCACTCAATCCCCCCCCCCCCCCCCTCTCCCCACCTGCGCATATCACACATACCTTTCCTTTAAGTCGTTGATTTCTTGTTGTTTTGACTGAAGGTCAGTTGATTGTGAGTTTACTTGAGTTGTCATGTTAGTTATCTCTTTCTTCCTCTTTTCATACTGTCTTACTACCTGTTGAATGCATTTGAATATATTAATACAATTCATAAGCCTTTTCGTGGTTCCACTTGAGTATTGAACATTTTGTGATGTCAAATCCATTGACAGTCAATAAGAGTACAGACAATGGAAAACCGCTTGTGATTTTTTTCTTACAATAACAAAGTCAAAAAAACATCCAAAAACAAGGAAAAAGTTTGAAAGAAAAACTGTTTCAAGCGTGCACTGAAATGATTGAGTGATTCGATCATCATTGTATGTGTCTGTACAGAGATTACGCTGTTATTGTAAAATGCCCCATTCACACCAAACCTTGTTTAGTTAAACTGAGTTTTTCTTGCTTTTATAATTTGAGGGCATCTAACTTCACAAGAATCAAACTACCCATAAAACAGAGCACTGTTGAAGGGAGAGGTAAATGGGCACACCTTCAAGCGCTTTATACATGAGCCGCTGGCTTGGGAGATTGGGCAACTACTCCCCGCGTTATCAAAGTAAAATAAATACCTTTCTTTTTACATACTGTAGAATTTATACTGTGCAACAGCAGAATGATAATGTAACCTGTACTGTAGTTCACACTTACCCCAGGATCAGTCTGGTAGTTACATTCTGCTCTAGCTCGCTGCTCATGAATCATCTCATCTATTTCATCCAAATTGTCTGGATATAACTTGAAAGCCTGAATAATATTAACAGCAACTAACAGATAAACAAGTGGTTCTATAATATTATTATCGTATGCCAATCCGAGAACTAAAACTCTTTTTAAAATAAGTAATGTTTTAAAGTCTTATAAAGACAATATTATTATAAAATAACTATGATATAACACATGCTCTGATTGGCCAAAGGATGCGTATTTCGAGTGCTTTATGAGAGCACACAGCACACGCACGCAGATATTCAAACATTTTGTAACGAACAAAATTGAAAACTTGCCTTAAAATCATAATTCTATTTTTTAATTATAAAAGAATTATAAAACGAGCGCGCGTGCTATATGTGCAGATTTATAGCACGCAGGGACTGATCTGAACACTCGAGTAGTGTTGAGAAGCACTCCGCTACGCATCGTGCTTCTCTTGACACTTCTCTCGTGTTCTGATCAGTCCCCGCGTGCTATAAATCGGCGCATAGCACGCACGCTCGTTTTATAATTCTTCAATATTCCTGAATTTTTTTATTTTTTTTTTTAAATTCCTGAATAATAATTATTATCACCTAAAGTGCAAGTTTTCAATGGAACATTTTCTGAAAAAGGGTCATGCAAAGGTCAATCAGGGATATTATACAACCATTATCATCCAAGTTCAAACATTTCAATGATTCAGACAAATGCCTGTCTAGATGGCTGTCAATCAAACTAGTTTGCTAGGATTGGTTAAAGTCTGGATACATCCATGTTGTTTGATTGATTGATTGGTTCTTTGATTTGGTATCGCTGTTACATGGAGAAGCAAAACAAAGTGGCATCGTTGGAATTATCGCAGTTTGAAAAGTTGTTTTCGCTCGTGCAAAATAGTCAAAATATATGAACAGAACCATGCATCCAAGATGGCATGACGAACTGACATCATCAACCACAGGGTACCCAGCACTTATAAAGCTAAAATTGCGAAGTTCGATAAGAAATATTAATCAAATGAAATTGTTATGTTGATTTTCGAAATCAGCGACCTTTTACTATGAAACTAGATGCTCATTGAGCGTTTACTCGGCGTGTGGGATGATCAGCTGGAACTCCGGGCAATCTCTAGCTACATGTAGCCCCACAGACTTTCCATCCTCTAATTTTGTCTAAACTATGTTTTGGGCTTCCTGTGATCATGTCATTTTGTAAACGTTGGGCTTCCTGTGGTACGCTCAACTGTATTTTGTCAGTATATGTAGTTCGAATTTTGCTTCAGGAATGGGGTTTAAGAATATCGAACTCCTAATTATACTCAAGAAATAAAGATTAGTAGTTGTTTGAGTGCTGTGAGGTGTTTAATTTAGGATAAAAGGTCTATTTAGTGTGTTTTGGGATCGATATATTTTGAGTGCTCACTCCGTAGGCAAGGCAACAAGTCCTGTAATCGATCACCAAGACTTGGTTTCAGCCGAAAATAAAATACTTTCTCGATTCGCTCGATCAAGAGCTTTTGATATGTAATAGAATGGCAATCTATCAGTGTCCTGACCTGCTTTCAGGTCGTTCACTCCACTGTAAACGGACCAGAAAATCAATTTTTTTTAATGACATGCTTCTGTCGCTCTTGAATGAATGAATAAACCTTTATTTAAACAGGGTTGTCCCTTCAGTGTATATAATACACTGTTATCAATAGGAGCCCTAATCAATATTATAAATAACAATAATAATAATGTCTTCTTGGGCTTCCTGTGGCCGGGAAGGAATGGACGGTCTAACCGGGGAAAAAAAGCCCATTTTAACACGTCACGCCGAGTAATAAGTTTAAATGTCTTTCCTATTGGAAAGTTAATAATTCATGAGGAAAACACAAAATAAATCATAACCATGACAATAACAATAACAATAAAATTATTGTTGTAAATGTGATACAAAATCATTTGCAGCACTTTAACAGCAATTTTGTCAACAAAAATTACTTGTACATTGTATCTTCCAAATGAAGAACTGACTACATTTTATGTCTAGAACAAAACTATGACAACTGATGAATGATGATTAACAGATCTCCATAGTCAAGTTCGATAACTATATACAAAGACGTAATCTAATTTATTACTAGAAGTTGCATAATGCAAAGGAAGTGCTGCTGAGCCACACCATCAACACATTAGATACGAAACATGATTAGTCATTAGTGTGTCCTGACAGTCAAGATTGTGAACTGTAGACAAAGCTAGTGAGAATTATTAATTAAATGTAAAATATTAACTACAATGCGGGGTAAATAGTTCAGGGACAATGTTTCTGTATCTAGGATATCTCCTGACCTCTACCCCTACTAACTATGCCTCTACTAAGACAATCAAGGTACGTAAAGTCTGTCACCTTCGGTTAGGATCTCATCAATCGTTTCAGAAGTCCACCGAGCGATCGATAGGCAAATTCTGAGCAAATAAAAGAACACTGGCGTCCTCTCGAAATGTCACTGAAGCGTTTGTCACCTTGATGAATAGTTCCAGCAGTAAATAAACTGGTGTTTAACATCAGATGATAAATATTCGAATAATCACACTGTTGTAATAGACACGAAATTATGCAGACCATAGGTAGCCCGACGTGTGACACGTGACAGAAATCCGGATACCAAAAGATCGAAAATCTAGCTGACATCCAGACCACAGGTAGCCCAACGTTTACACGTGACATAAATCTGGATACCAAAAGATCGAAAATCTAGCTGACATCCAGACCACAGGTAGCCCAACGTTTACACGTGACATAAATCTGGATACCAAAAGATCGAAAATCTAGCTGACATCCAGACCACAGGTAGCCCAACGTTTACACGTGACATAAATCTGGATACCAAAAGATCGAAAATCTAGCTGACATCCAGACCACAGGTAGCCCAACGTTTACACGTGACATAAATCTGGATACCAAAAGATCGAAAATCTAGCTGACATCCAGACCACAGGTAGCCCAACGTTTACACGTGACACAAATCTGGATACCAAAAGATCGAAAATCTAGCTGACATCCAGACCACAGGTAGCCCAACGTTTACACGTGACATAAATCTGGATACCAAAAGATCGAAAAACTAGCTGACATCCAGACCACAGGTAGCCCAACGTTTACACGTGACATAAATCTGGATACCAAAAGATCGAAAATCTAGCTGACATCCAGACCACAGGTAGCCCAACGTTTACACGTGACATAAATCTGGATACCAAAAGATCGAAAATCTAGCTGGCATCCAGACCACAGGTAGCCCAACGTTTACACGTGACATAAATCTGGATACCAAAAGATCGAAAATCTAGCTGACATCCAGACCACAGGTAGCCCAACGTTTACACGTGACATAAATCTGGATACCAAAAGATCGAAAATCTAGCTGACATCCAGACCACAGGTAGCCCAACGTTTACACGTGACACAAATCTGGATACCAAAAGATCGAAAATCTAGCTGACATCCAGACCACAGGTAGCCCAACGTTTACACGTGACATAAATCTGGATACCAAAAGATCGAAAAACTAGCTGACATCCAGACCACAGGTAGCCCAACGTTTACACGTGACATAAATCTGGATACCAAAAGATCGAAAATCTAGCTGACATCCAGACCACAGGTAGCCCAACGTTTACACGTGACATAAATCTGGATACCAAAAGATCGAAAATCTAGCTGGCATCCAGACCACAGGTAGCCCAACGTTTACATGTGACATAAATCTGGATACCAAAAGATCGAAAATCTAGCTGACATCCAGACCACAGGTAGCCCAACGTTTACATGTGACATAAATCTGGATACCAAAAGATCGAAAATCTAGCTGGCATCCAGACCACAGGTAGCCCAACGTTTACTTGTGACATAAATCCGAATACCAAAAGATCGAAAATCTAGCTGGCATCCAGACCACAGGTAGCCCAACGTTTACACGTGACATAAATCCGAATACCAAAAGATCGAAAATCTAGCTGGCACCCAGACCACAGGTAGCCCAACGTTTAACATGTGACAGAATTCCAGATACCAAAAGATCGAGTGTTGTCAAGACTATTTCGCTGCTCATAATCTAATACCAGCCCAGTAGGGCAAATTAAATATTTTAATCTTAGCTATCTTACCTCCTTTAGACTAGCCGAGGGATCTTCCCCCATAGGTACCCCTGTTTTCTGGTGTGCTATCACTTTCAGTTGTTTAGCCTTCATTTTTAACGATTCAGATTTTGCATGGGCCCGTTCAAATTCCTCCTACAACCAATGTAAAGAACAAAGATACATGTTTTATGTTTGTAATTTTTATATTGTATATGTTGTAGTTCAATTTGGATTCTGGTACAATTTGGTTTTGTACCAGTACAATTTGTGTTGAACTGGTACAATTTGTTTTGAACTGGTACAATTTGTTTTGAACTGGTACAACATGAAGTACCTTGGGTTAATACATAAGATCTTTCAAATTTGAGAGTACAAGAATTGTGTACAGCATTGTTAAATTATTTCTTGATTAAAAAATAATAATAATTTATATCAGCTGAATTACAACTTTCCAATGGAACACTTGATCTGCTTGATAGCACATGGAGGGCAATGTTTGCCCGTAATTTGATGAGAAAAATAATGACATTCAAAGTCTTTTACTAAAACCAAGCAATATTGCCAAAACAAAAAAATACTTACCATACATTAATACACAAGTACATATATACACCTGTTTCCAAAAATGTTGTCCATTTACAAAATACAAAATAGTAGAAAGGAATTAATTAGAGAAACAATGAGCCACAGTTCTGCATGATTGAATTTCTTTTGTTTCTCTAATTAATTCCTTTATACTATTTACTATTTTGTATTTTGTAAATGGACAACGTTTTTGAAAACAGGTGTATATATACAGGTAATAATTTATGGTTATTATTTACATGCACTGTACCTCTGCTCTTTTGACTTGTTCTTGAGCTTCTCTGAACTGATTTGCAATTCTTGTTTTCTCTGCTGCAAGTTTGGCATGCTGGAGACTGGTTCTTACTTTCTCTTTACAAATATTTACACAATCCTGAAGACAAAAACAAGGCATATCTTTTTACTGGTAGTCACATAAACATTGCATATCACTGCTTTATTTAAACACAATAATCCCTCCAGTTCGCACACAACTCCTTCTAATGATTACCAGGGTTCTCTATAGCCTGCGTAGAACAGCATCCCTGTGAACGACCCCAATCTCCCCTGTCCCTCTCTCGTCCACAGCAACCCTTGATTATTTACAGTGATTTATTTCAACTGGAAAAAAACTTGTCAATTTTATCATCTCAGAGCCTACCTTAATGAAATCTTTGAACTGTGTTAGAGCAGCAACTCTTTTTGAGTTTGTTTTGTCTATCTCTCTCTGTATTTTTGCTTCCTCATTTTTGAGATTTGGTGCTTCCTTTTGAGCTGTTTCTAACCTGAAAGCATCAAGCCAAAAGAACAAATGGGTGAGTACAGTAGTTTTAAAATTGTACATGTATTTTCAGTAAATGCACCTAATTCAAATAACATTGATAATGGGAAATCTGGAATGAATGATCTGAAACTAAGAGGAAATATGGAAGACTGGATCTTCTCTTTGCTCAAAGGCTGTAACATACATAGAGGATATTACACGGTGGCGCAAAGATATGAAGTTTATCTTCGAGTGGTGAAACTATTTCACGAGTGAGCCAATATGTAATTTTCTTTTTATTATATAGACACATCCACAAACAAAAACTACGCAAGTGAGAGGGAAAACATCGGAAGTGACATCATCGATATCTTCACGTGTGAGGATATGGAAAATATGTCACAGAAGTCCTGGATGTAGTTCGTACGAAAAATACGAGTGGCATATTTCCCAGTAAAACATAATAAATGTACTTCTGTACACAACTATTCCATTCATGCTTTTCAAAACTACATGTAAACTTAGAGTCAATAATTATTGTTGATCCCCACAATCCCTCTCATGTCTTGGAACATCAATGCTCTTTTCAATGTTTAAAAAAAAAATAGGTGTATCAAAAGGCTCTAATATCAAATCATACAATACATACCAGTATTGAAAAATTATCATTATGTTTTCTTACGTTTTCTGTTTATTTTCCAGCTGATTACCAAGAGTTCTTCTTCTTTGAAGCTGAGATGATAAGTTTTTCTAAAAGCAAAATAAATTGGAATTACATACATAATAATAATCTTTATTTACCCTACAAAATGGATCAGCAGATACAAGTACATGTACATGTACCAACTGATATAAACCCATGTGTATCCAAGTATAATGCCTATGCTATAAACAACACAGTACTATACACATGTACATTGTACATATATAGTAAAGGAGTATAACATGTACATCCCAGCCAAAGCCAGTGAAATAACCTTGCTGTTTCTTAGTTCTTCAAGCTTTTTGCTCAGTGCTGTTTCTTTCTCTCTAAGTTTTCCATAGTTTTCATTCAGGGCAACAATCTGTGACTGAATTTCCTAGTAAACAACAGATAAAAACAATAAGTAAATGTACTGTTTGTTTATTTACATTTATTATATAGTCAAGTCAATCGGCATGTTCTGATTGGCTGTTCTATTTGTTACATGTAAGTAGAAGAGCCAAATGAAGAAAATTGGTGTGAAAAATGAAAATTAAGGATGGATGGAATGGGATGGAAATTAGATATAAAGGAGAGTGAGGAGCAATAGAGGAAAATGGGAAGGAAGTAACAAAATAGGAAAGAAGAAAGGATGGATATAATGGGATGGAAGGAAGGAAGTTAGATATAAAGGAGTAAAAGAAGGAAAGGTAGGAAGGATGGAATGAAAGAAAGAAAGGAAGGAAGGACAAAATAAGGGAAAGTAGCAACGAAGAGTGAGGAGCAATAGAGGAAAATGGGAAGGAAGTAACAAAATAGGAAAGAAGAAAGGATGGATGGAATGGGATGGAAGGAAGTTAGATATAAAGGAGTAAAAGAAGGAAAGGTAGGAAGGATGGAATGAAAGAAAGGACGAAATAAGTGGAAGTAGCAATGAAGAGTGAGGAGCAATAGAGGAAAATGGGAAGGAAGTAACTGAAGGTAGGAAAGAAGAAAGGATGGATGGAATGAAGGAGCCTGTGAACCAAAGTATACTGCCAGTACCTGCAGCTCTGTCTCTAGAATTCGTTTTGCTTCCAAGTCCACAGAATTATTGAAGTACCTTGCATCTCTACAAAATATTCACAAACACATTATCAATGAATAAGGTAACAAAATTAGTAAAATATGCGGCCAGCATGATACCTTATATGCTCCACAAGTGTTGATCTTTCCCTGTTTCCATATTTAGACCTCTTTACAATATACTAGGAGATAATAAACAAATGGATTGAAGCATGCATGAAAAGGAAAATGAATAAAAGTGGATAAATGGAAATGAATGAATGGATAAAAATAAATAAAGCAATGGTGTTATGTCAATTCTTTATATCTGTAAGTAGCTATAATGTAGGGGGACTACAGGGGCAGATCTAGAGATTTTGAAAGGGGGGGTGCACCACTAAGAGGCCCCTTCTTCTAGGGGGGTGTGGGGGCATGGTCCCCCCAGAAAATTTTGAACTGTAGAAGCTCGAAAATACAATTTCCATCCATTCTGGGCATCAAATGGTGGGGAGACGTGGGCGAATATGTATTGGGCCCAATTCAAAGGGGGGGGGGGGGGGGGGGGGGGGGGGGGGGGGGGGGGGGGGGGGCAAAACCACTGTGTGGGTACAACAATAACCCAAATTCATATTCTATTGGTACAATTTCTTGTAACTCTGATCAAAAGGACCCACTGATGTTGAAACCTCTTTTTATTACATACACAACAAATTTATTGCCTGTGTACCATTTAAGGAATGGTCAACGCTTAGCGTGCGTCCATCGAGTTATGGGGCACGCGGGAAATTGGGAGAGCACATTCACATTATAACATATCATACCTATGTTATAATGTGAATTCTCCTATTTGAAAGTGACTAGATGCTGAACCCTTGCTAAATGTAGATTATATACATATGTCTACAATTACTGTTCACTAATTATATTGCTTTGGGTGTGGCCTGGAATATCTGCAGCAGTATTTAACCATATTTACATCACTCACAATCCCACTTACCCTTGATGTTGGGGTATAGAAGTGCGTGAGACCAGATTCATTGATAACCTTTTCTGCATTATTAGCAGTGAAATCACTCCCTAAGGGTATCTCATGTACTCTGTAGCTTTCACACAAATACTTCATGACAGCATCAGGTGCAGTGAATATCTCACTCAGATAACAATGAAAACCCCATTTCCTAGAAGAGTAGAAGGGAATTATAGTAAATAAAAGATCCTAC
Organism: Actinostola sp. cb2023; assembly: GCA_033675265.1. Taxonomy (NCBI): domain Eukaryota; kingdom Metazoa; phylum Cnidaria; class Anthozoa; order Actiniaria; family Actinostolidae; genus Actinostola; species Actinostola sp. cb2023. The sequence goes on along the minus strand of JAUJYZ010001255.1, from coordinate 583,050 downwards.
ATGTACAGGACTGTCAGTTATACACAAGGTTTAGTGAAGCCGACACTCTAAGGCTGTGTTTACACTTGAGCGCTTTACCAAGGTACAAATCAGAAAACTACATTTGTAAGGTTAACCGCTCAGCAAACAATAGTTTTCTAATTTCTACCAAGGTTCGGTAATGAGCTTACTTCAGTAAACCACCAAGTGTAAACACGGCCTAAGCCAAGTAATAATACCGTAATACATTTTTAATCATAAATTTCTATTGTGCACTCTTAAAATATTTGATTGAATGAGTTCATTTTTGGAGCTTGCTGAAATTCTTGGTTGATTCTTTCCAAAATTTGTAGTAGCAGTAATAAAAGCCTGTTGAAGGGGCATGTGCAATAAGAGAGTAAGACAGTCATCTCTGGTCAATGTCTAAATTCTCCAGAGGTCTCTTTGAATTCTGGAGGAGAATTTGGATTTTGATCACATGGTTCTCGTATAGACTCCTTTGTTTGCCAGACAGTCATGATGATTAGTGTACAGCACATGTACATGCATGGATGCACAAAGGATGCAATGAAACTCTTTATTCATATTAATAGAAATGGAGCAATTCTCATTTGGCTAAAAGAAGAAATCTAGTTTACAATGTACATATATATATACATTGTTTTAATGAGGGCCATTTTCCACCAAAGCATTTCTGGGAAGTGTTGAACAAACAATACAGGTATCCTCTGATTGGCTAATTAGATGGAAAAGGTATGTCACACTGTATACACATACTTTAAATCATCAATTTTGCGAGATGATTTGAAACTTGACAGTGGTTCATCTGGAGGAGTAACACCATTGACCTTCAGGTGTTGCTTGTCGCGAACCTTATAGAAAAAATAACATTAGGGAATTGAAAATATACTTTTTCATGCTAAAGATCTGTGATGAACTTACCTCGTCAAAAAATATTTTCATGTCATCTCTACTTTCAATCACAAAAGATCTCATATCATTGTTACTAATTAGTTTTTCCAAAAACTTTGCATTGTTGACATCATGCATGTTCACCTGATAAATAAACAGTCAATGTACAAACCAATTTCAATATTTATTTGAAGATTTTTGTTTGTCTTTGGTAATTAAATTAGTTTATAACATAGCATTGATATAATGCGTGCTCCGATTGGCTAATTAGCGTAACGCTCACGTCATCCCCATAGCGCGCGCTCTGAAATCAATTGGAAAATAAAATTGTTTCATTTGAATTTGGAGTAACTATGTTATAAAAGGAATGGTCAACGCTTCAGCTGTGCGTCCATCGAGTTATGGATGTACTTGGTCGGCTGCTAAGCACTCAAGAAGCTAGAGTCTCACTCGGCTACGCCTCATGCGACTCTTACGCTTCTCTCGTGCTTAGCAGCCTCCCGCGTGCATCCATAACTCGATGGGCACATGCTGAGCATTGTTTTGTAAACTTAAATGTAAAAAAATAAAAAAATAAAAATAAAAACAAATAAAAAAAATAAAATAATAATTAAAAATCTGGAGTACATGTAAAACTGCCGAGAACATGTACATGTACGAACAATAACAATGAAAATAATCAATATTATTCACCTGTAAAAGGATTGGTTCATGCACAGGGTGACTAAATTTGTCCTGGTTTTCTCTAAGCCACATCACTGCATTGTAAGTATCCCTGAATTGATTGTGTAGAAACTCTAATCTCTTTTTCTTTATGTCCTCAAGCCTGTTCAGTCTGCTGGTTGCATCTGTAAAAAAACAAGTGTCAAATTATTCTACTATGAGTTTCTTAAACGTCAGCAAGAAACAAAAACAGGAATGTTACAACAGCAGCAGTAAAACTCTAGGTGAACACTTTTCCAAGGTAGACACCTCTCTAAGTTTGTCTCATTCCTGCTGTACTGTTTTACTGTAAATTCACTTTCTTTAAGATGGACATTTTGCATAGCTTCCTTTGCAGCCGTTCTTTGTTTCGGGATCCCTGCACTAGACAGCAAAAGTTGGTCCAGAGAAACTTCTGTGCAGTGTGTAAAATTGAACTTCGGCAATGCAAAGAACTCATTACAAGTGAAAACATCTAGAGCAGATTTGGTATAACTGTGAAAAACTTACGGAACACACATTGTATATACTGTGCCTACATGTAAAATGCAGTGTTTTCGGATTTCAAATGAATCTGTGCTGTGCGGTGTTTTTTTTCCACAGTCATATGAAATCTGCTCTATCAACACTTTTCTTAGATTGATTAATCAAGGAGCAAGTGTGGCCTAGTTGGCATGTGTGCTGCCTACAAAGCGAGAGGTCTGCAGTTCGATCCTCAGTGACCTCACACACTTGTTCCAATTTCTCTCTAATCTGTGTAGCTTCAGCTTTAAATACCCGTAAAAAGGAGCACTGATGGAGAGAGGGAAGTAAATGTAAAGTGTGCACAGTCAGTCTCAAGTTTATCAGTAACTCTTTACTGTCACAAGCTACCGACATGAAATAAAGTTGCTTTACTTTACTTTATTAAACTTGATACATACATGTATATATATTCCATTTCTCAATGTGCAATCTTACCTTGTGCTTGAGCTGTTAAATGTCTTCTCTCATCCGAGATTCTATTGCCTTCCTGCTGTAAGCTTGTCAAGTCTCTGTTGATCTGACGAGCTTGGGTATTGACTTCATCAATTTGCGGCTAATAAAAAGATGACATGTTTGAGTTGCTGAACATTAAGACACAATCAACTATCAATGAATCAATAATAATAATAATGAATCAGAATCAACCAATCAGTCATACATTCAATCATTCAGTCTGTCAGTAAGTCAGTCAATCTTTACTTACATAATAAAGTCATGTTAAATACTCAAGGTAGAAATTAATGCACAGACCTGTAAAGCATCTGGATCTGGAAGATTTTCTAGTTCATTTTGAACCCCTTGAATTTGTCTCTCAAGTTCATTGACTCTGTGGATTTAAAAACACACAAACTTTATCCAACTTTTAAAACACAAGTTCAATGTATTTTTTTGTATGAGTGCGAAACCTGTGGCACAGAGTTATGGTCAGGATACAGAATCAAAGACATCTACAAATGTATTCAACCAATCACAGCACGCAAAATCATTGCGTATTAAGTAATTTTAAAGGTTTAGTTAAGACATCTCTTTTTAAGAAATATTTGCCTTAGTTATATAAACACAAACACTGAACACTAAATGAACACTTTTTATATTAATATTTTTATAGTTTATAATATTGGATCTTTATTTTATTTATTTATTAGTGTTGCTAGTTTTGTAAGAGCATAGAGACAATAGTATTATGCTCCCAATACTTATTATTATTATTATTGCTCGACCAATCAGAATGCTTGGACAATACAATACAATAGTTTATTTCAACACGTATCGCGCTCCTGGACGATACGTGTTGAAATAAACTATTTTATTATATATGTATTGTACATGGCACGGTCACCATGTGACACAAAAACATCTCTAGATCCAGTGGATGTTGCTTACTTTTTCTCTCTTCGTTTCTCTTTTTCCTTCATGTCCTTTAATTGATTCAAATGCTCCTCAACCTTGATGAGTGAATAATGTATATGTTTAGTCAGCTTCTAAAAGAAATCTTGAATTCTGGAATGAACTGTACAATAATATTAGGTACAGCAGACACTTTACCTGATCCATGAGCTTCTCTAAGTGCTCACTTTTTGCCTTGGTCTTTTTTATTACATCATTTCCATGATCATTCTAACAATACAAAGATTATTAATGAATACAGTACAGTGTGTATACATGAGCTTCAAACTGTAATAACGTTTCCCTTACAGACACCACACAGTTCCAGAAACCCCACTATCACAGCAAAAAGCAAATTCCTTAGTTAGTAAAAATACAGTGCAACAAATGGTTAACTAAAATCATCTTCGAAGTACTTAATAATAATAATGTTTAATATTTTTTATAGCGCAAATTAGCATGTGCATATGATGTGGAATCTACAAATAAGACCCAAAGGTGATGGTTACAGATCTACATTTATTATATAGACACGAGTGTTTTACTGGAAAATATCTCACTCGTAGAATTCGTACGAAACTACATCCGGGACCCGAGTGGCGTATTTTCCATATCCTCACTAGTGAGGATATCGATGACGTCAGGCTCAGTACTTTTATTTTTTTTGGTCTATATAATAAAAAGAACATTACTGCGCTCGTTCGTAAAATATTGTTTTTACCACTCGAAAATAAAATTCATATCTTCGCGCCGCCGTGTAATATCCTCTATGTATGTAAGTCAAAAGTGCTGATTATCTTACTTGCTGTTTCATAGTTGCCTCAAGCTCTTGGAGATCCTTTTCAACTTTACTTAGTTTGTTTGCCATGGGGGCATTTTGTCTCCTTGTCAATTCAAGCTTTGCTTTTGCCTCAATTCTTTCCTGCTTTGATGCCACAAATTTGATTCTGGTTTCCTCATATTCCTAAAGCCAGCAATGGAACACATGATATTGGTGTTACCAATGTGATAGTAACCAGCAGTAATGATTATATTACTATCACTTACAGCCCATGGTCTTTTCTTTTCCAGAATCTGCACTTTCTCCAAGTATCTCTCTCTTTCCTGATAACGGTGTACCTCATGCTCAAGCTGTTCATTTTGTTCTTGAAGTCTTTCAAGGTGACCACTTTTGTCTTTGAAGTTCAACTTTAACAATAAATAAAATAAATTATTTTACAATGTACATTATTCTGAGTTGAGGAAATACATGTATGTAATATATTTTCAATTTTTGAATTTTTCAGCTACATTTATCAATTTTATGAACACTACATACATGTACAATAGTATGAATAATTATCAAAAATGATGTACATTGTATTTCGAAGGAACTACAAACCTCCAGTTCTTTCTGAATTTTTCGAAGTTCAATAAGTTTCTGATGGTTATCAATCATTCCAGGAGGTCCAACCTGTTTGAAAGTGAGAAAGACAGTCAAAACATTATTAACCTTTGACACCCAGAGATTTTTGAGTTTTTTAGCGATTTTCTGGACCTAATCACGCCATAGGAAATTTCGATTCCATATAAGGGGTTTCCATGGAAATCTTGACAGTTCTGAATGCCCACAGGCTCAGGTTATCACGTGTGCTGCCTTTCTTCTTGGGAGCTCGTTGGGGCTAGTAGTTTTTACTACTCAAAGAGGCCAATTTTGCATTTTAGAGTGTTTTATAGCCATTATTCGCCACATAAGCCTCCAGAACAGCATCATTAAGCTTGACTGGCATGGTAGAGACCGTTCTCCTGGAAGAAATCAGGAGTAAGATACGAATTCACGAACACACATTTTGGCAGCTCGTTGAGATTTTCCAAAATGGCGGACTCAAAGTGAAATCGTCTCTCTGGTCTTTCTGTGGTGGATTCCAGGGCCTACAAAGGCATTTTTGGCGACTTTGGACTTGTAAAGAATGCAACCAGTGCAATATTTTGCCTGTAGGACCCAGTGGCTCGACACTCTATATATTCTTAAAAAACAGAGATTCGGGGAGATCTATGCCGAAATTCCCGGATGTTTCCCGGCATCCTTTTCGGGCGTGCAGAAGGAAAACACGTGTTAGCGAAAGTGGTCCTAAGGAAATGGCTATTGTTCGGCGAGTTAAGGAAAAGAGAGGGCAAAATTCACGACTATATCAAGAAGAGAGATGGAAGTTTGCTGAGAAAGTGGCGTTTTGTTTCGCAAGGATGTATTTTGGAAGAAAATCCAAGTCAAATGTCGTTCACTTTCGAGGTGTAAAATTGTGTCAAAAACGTGCATTTTTGATTTATATGAAAAATAGGACCTGTAAGTCAGTTTACTTGAAGTTAAAATTTGAAGAGTTATCTAGTTGTCACTAATAACTGGTCATGAGATCGATGTTACGAAAATTCAGAAAGTTAGAATTTTTCAAAGCAGTATCGATTTTTACGAGCGGTTTCGGGCGCCGTGGGAGTCAAAGGGTTAAAGCATCCACCCATGATCTTTTTTATTGAATTTGATGGAAACAGAGAGCAACATACATGAAAGTAAAATCTAAAATCTCCTCGAGATTCTTTGAATTTCAAAGGAGAATTTGGATTTTGATCACAAGTCACTTCGTTCTTGCAGGAACCCTTTCAGTTATAATTTTCTATGATTTGCTCTTCCAATATGTGTACTTACTGCAGTCTCTGTGGCCTGTAGAAGCTGCTGAGGTGTCATTTTAGCAAACTCCTCTACTTTAAACTGTTAAATCAAAAATAAATATGGAAAATAGATGTCTAAATCATATTAATTAAGTACATGTACATGTATAAGAAGAGATTTGGATTATAATTTTTAGAAAAATTGAATGCTAAAATATTCTTAAAAGTATTTTTCTAAAAATTACTCACCTGTGGTAAAAATTGACACAGGTTGTTAAGCTGAATATTCAACTGGATTCTCAAGTCTTGCACCTGTGAGAAATTACATTTTCAAGTTTTAATCAAAAACATCATTCATGTACATGTACAACCTTGGGAATGCAATTTATTGAAATTACCCAGGCACACCATATACAAATGTACAACTAAGTACATGTATATCATCACACTCCATTTTGTTTGGCACAAAGAGAGACAAGTTGCAATTGAAGGGCTCCCTGCAAGAATGGAGTAAGTGACTTGTGATCAAAACCCAAATTCTCCTTTCAAATTCATAGAATCTCAAGGAGAATTTAGATTTTGATCAGAGATCACTTACGTCGTTCTTGTGGGGAGCCCTTCAATTTTAGACACTTAATGGCATAATATTAGTCGCACAGTATATTGGTGGAAGTTTCAAGTCCTAAGCAATTACCTCTCGCAAAGTAGAGGGTTTCCCGTTTAATTTCCATGTTGACCTGTTCCCTTCTCGAAAGATTTCTCTTGTTATTACATAGTTTGGTCCATTTGAGTTAAACCTACATGTATGATGTATGAACAATAAAATGAAAGAGAAAATGTTTAAAATAACTAATTGTAAAACCTCAGAATGCACAGTTAGTACAAAAACAATAAAATAAATTTCTGTGTCAGTGTTTATAGCAGTACTGCTAGTGGGGACACGACTCTCACACTCACTTCTTACTAAATGTACATTCTATATTCTATACACCCAACACTCATCTCACTAATTCGTTTTTATTGAGGGAGGAAAACCAGAGTACCCGGAGAAAAACCCTCGAAACAAGGGAGAGAACGAACTGACAAACTCAATTCACATGAAGCGCCCGGTCCATGAATTGAACCAGGCACCACAGCAGTGAGAGGAGTGTTCTCACCACTCGGCCACCCTTGCTCCCCATATACAGTATATCTCTAGAAATGTGTATTACTGTACTTACAATTCAACCTCTGTCATTGCTTGAGAACGACCATGCTTTACAAATCCTCCCACCTACATGTACAGTGAATATGAAAATCTTGAAAACAATTACCAGTATCACCAACTAATGCTTTGTTTGGAAAATTACTATTTTCAAGTTGTCAATCAACAAGGTTTTTAACCAATAATGGTAAAACACCACTCATCAGAACTTTTCTGAAAATATTGTAACTTTCAATCACTGATTCTCCAATACTAATATTCTCTAACTTCAACAAATAAATATTGTTTAGAATGCATGCACACATTATTGATTGCATGTAAACTGTATACCTCATTTGTTGTTCCAAGTAATCTTGGATGACCAGCAAGACCAAGACACAAAGCACACACTATTGATGACTTCCCAGTTCCTATAACATACAATTTGCATACATGCAATGACACTATACAAGTATATAATAGTCCCAAAGGAACAGTCAACTCTTTCTATTAAAGTATTAGTAGAAACTAATATTGGGTTTCCTGTGTTGAGATGGGGTTCCTGTGGTGGATTTTCATATTTGCTACAATCAAGATTTGAATGAATGAATGAATGAACTTTATTTAAACATGGAATCAAATCACTAAAATTAAAATTAATTACAAAGTGCTCTCCCTTTGAGCCATGTAAGCTTGTGTTAGTTTAGATGATTTTCGGAGCCCGCAGTACTTATGATCAGCAGTGGTAATAACAACAACATGGTGGCTCAAATGTGAAACGTTCTCCTTGGTTGCATTGTACTTACACTCGGAAAAAGCGAAAGCTTGACATGTTCAGTGACTATTAACAGTGAATATTTGGCGAGATTGTCTACCAGCTGTGTACAGGGGGGATGATGAAAGTTCGCCATGATACGTAATGGTGCTAGAACTGATAAACAAACACCAATAATTTATTGCTGGTCGTCTACACATCTATAATCTAGAGGTTCAATTTTTATTCATCTACCGGTATATGTTCAAGGTAATTTACTAATAATAATGGAGCAGAAGCCGTCAAAGTTCGTTCTACGATGACGGCAAATTCTTTATTTTACCTCGCATCGACTGTTTCAAGTTGGACTAAAATACTACTGTGCATAATATTCAGCTCCTTATATTCTTCAGTGTAGTACGTACTAATATTCAAGACTGGCTTTTGCTTAAACGTGACGAAAAGAAAGATGTGTATTATCAAGCGAAATAAATTCATGGTTTATCACTCGACAGAAGCCACAATATTGTGTCGCCAATTTGAAGCACAGGAAGCCCAAACATACAAATGAACTTTAAAATAGTCATGTCATTTGCTGAAATGTAGAATGAATGGCAGAATGTGCACAGTTACATTTTGCAACTAATTCAACTCGCAGCACTTCACTTTCTATTAGAAACGACTAGTTATTATTATTATTATAAGATATTACCCTTTGCTTTATACAATAAAGTACAATATCAGACTGACTTTTCAATAGTTAAACTATGAAATTATTCGCGTTAATGAATGACTGAGCTGTGAGCATGAGAATGACTGACAGAGCTGCGAGTCAACTCCTTATCCTTACCGTTTGGCGCAGCAATGATGTTTAAATGTGGTCCAGGAGTGAATTCACACTCATCGTATGTACTGCAAAGCAAAGGATATACATTAAAGTCTTTCATTGACACGAGTTTCGCGTTTCGAACTGACAGTGACTGGCATTTCACACCAGCACAAACTTACGAAAAATTCTTCATTTTCACCCTCACAATAGCTCCATCAACGAAACCTTTAGTGGTAGATGGCTTTGTTACTTTGAAATGTGGGGTCACTATGGACTTTCGAGCTTTTTTCGAAGAAGAAATCTCTTTTTTCACGCCGATTCCTCGCTTCGACATCTTGTCTTGTTGATGTGCAAACGCGACGAGATTTTCGCGCCAAGTGTACATCCGGGAAATCAAAGATTTGATACCAAATATGGAGACACACAGGAGGCCCAAACGGTTGAAAATTTATTGATCAGCGATCAAGGGAGGGGGAGGTGAGGAAGAAATGGATGTACATGTAAACTTGCTTATTTTCATGATGTAAATAAAGGGAAGTGCATAGTTTTATTCTAAAAGTCTTCTTAAAACGTTCAAAAACGATGAATACAAAAGAAGTGTTAAAAACAAAGTGAAAATCTCTTTATTTTGTTCTCTCGGGACAACCCGCGCAGAAGTCCCGCACTGTCCCGTTCCTCACCAGTCTTCCTGCCAAGCCAAGTAACTTTGTAAGTTTGTTTTAGAAATTTCCAAGAAGTGTGCATTTCCGGAATGTTCAATTTCTCTTTTACCAGCCAGCATTGGCAGAGATGATTCAAATGAAGATTTTGGAGCGACTATGGAGCTATGAATGAAGGTATGTCACCAAGCAGACAAAGGCGATCATGCAGTGAAGCGAAAGTAAACTTAGCTTACATGTAAGCTTAACATGGTGCATTTTACATGTAAACTTGTTACTGCGCTGTCATTAGTCATCGTGACTCGGATCGATGTCCGATCCTTGCCGTACATGTACACGTTGTCATGTAAGCTTATCTATTAAACGGTTAAATTGCAATCGCATTTCTTGAAATATATTTGATATCCTGTTTGATCTTGGTGATTGTTGTTGATCATTATTCTATGGTAAGTCCAATAAGGCCAAGAGAATGAAAGTCATAGATTTGCGTCCACCGCCCGCATGCACCGAAAGCTACCGCCGAAAACTTTCATTAAGCTTATTTACAAAAAAAATCATTATTTGCACAAAAAAGGCACTTCTCCTTCATCACCCAAATGTAAGTTCCAAATCATCCACACCAGAAAAGCCACCTCAACACATCTAGTTGGCATGTATAGAAATCTGGATCACTTTGGCTTGCCGTAACTCCGCTCGATTTCGTTGGATTTTCAAAAACTTACCATTTTAGACAAGATGTGTTCTTTGTTATTTATGATACAAATCGAGAAAAAAAATTTTTTTTTTTTTTCAAAATAAAACGTTCGGCACGTGAATGTGTAAATTAGCTCGAAATTTTAAGATCCATTCGTGTAAAGAAGATTGACTCGTAAAAGGTAGTTAAAACAAATACATTGGTCTTATTTTCACTCCAACAACTAGTATGCATGCCTGCTGATTTTCAAAGTTTAAATTTTGAAAATTCAACAAAATGGAGTGGAGTTACGGCAAGTCAAAGTGATCCACAACCACCCCCCAAACCCCCCCTCCGGGTAGGGGTGCATAAACGATGTAAAAAGACTTCAAAGTCAATAAAGACCTTGTACTTGCGTTATAATGAATAATGAATAATGAAAAAAGCCTCATCTGTTTTCAAAATTGTCCGGACGCAAATCTATGACTTTCATTCTCTTGGCCTAAGCTTAATATTTGATATGTAAGTTAAGCTTATTTTAATAAGCAACTGAGTAAGTTTATATTGCCTATTTCAGTAATTGGTGATTTACTACATGTAGTTGGTTAGGAGTTGTACTGCCTCTTACTGGTTGTGATGTAATCAAAATACACGAATTCCCAACTGAGCAATTAATTGTCAAAGACACAGCTTCTTTCAATGATCAATATCATTAACTAATAAGCTTAAATATATTATATTTATAGTTAATATATAGTAAGCTTAAATCTAGGTAACACTGCATGGTTATACATATATATAGCTTTCTATTATAGTTATTTGCTATACTTGCATGTGAGGTATTAGCCTGCGAATACAGCCGCTTTTTTACGCTCGCCACAGGGGTCTCCCGAAAGAAGCGTCTGCGGAGTGAGGCCCACATTCCTGTACTGTGACCTCTGAGGTCATGACAGCTCGTGTTGTAAATCTGATACAACACAGCCGCTCATGTTGTGAACACTACTTCCAAACGGCCTGAGTTTGTTGATTCGGCAATCAAACTTATTGTAGAACATGATTTTATTCATCTGTGCATATGATAAGTCCGATGCAATCGCCCGCGGCTCGACATTGTAATATTTTGTTCTGGTCGTTGAGTTTAATTTATGCAAATAATGCGATTACCAGCAAGCTGACCAATCAGCTTCTTGGACCAGAATCGGGTCCAAAATGACGTCACAGTACAGGAATGTGGGCCTCACTCCACAGACGCTTCTTTCGGGAGACCCCTGTGGCGAGCGTAAAAAAGTGTCTGTATTCGCAGGCTAGTGAGGTATAGACTGTATATTATATTATACTCAGTGGATATTAGCAATATATTGGACTGCGTCAAACAAAAAGGGAACTAATACTCATTTATCCCCAAGAAATTGCAAATCCCAGGCCCCATTACTTGTAGACCAATTAAACGACAGTGCCAATCTCTTGGTAGTAATAACCTTTAGGTAAGCCTGGTTTTCACACTGTCTACGATGCAAGCATATAAGAAACTTGTGCACAGTGAAAAGCTGACCCACACAATTGCAAGCATTAGTTTATGATTGTTTATATATGTTTATGCTTATGTTTATGCAAATGTGTTGGGTCTAGCTGTTTTCACAGTTACATGGTAAATATGTACATGTACAATGTACATGTAAGGCTTCTTTTGCTTAATTTGCTTGCACTTATGCTTGCATATCTCGCTTAGTGAGTGAAAATATTTAACCAGAACAGCTATATACATGTAGTAGCATTACAACACAATTAAGAGTCAGAAACAATTATGGAAAATATTGAAAAAATGAGATCAAATTGCTGAAACAGAAGCACTCTCTAAAATTGTATTATTTCTCATTTGCCTGCAACAGGTTTGATAAAACAGCTTCAGCAAGCATGCATATCAGGCAACCTAAGTGAGCTTCGTGACATTACCTATTACAATCAGGATGAGACTCTAAAGATTATCCGTGGGGGAAACTCTCAAGAATCTGGAGTTTCCACAGATACTTCATTAGACTTGCTTCATATTGCATCAGCCAATGGATATGTTGACGTTGTGCAGCAACTAATAAAATTTGGTGCCAAGGTGAATAAAATGTCTGAAGAACTTCTCACACCACTTTGTGAAGCGTGCATAAATGGACATATAGATGTTGTCAAACTTCTAGTGTCCAAAGGAGCTGAGATAGACAAGAACTTAGATAGACTCAATGAATCTCCAGTTGACCTTGCATGCCAGAATGGACATGTTAATGTTGTAGAATTTTTAATTAACCAAAAGCCTTCAATACTTCAAAAGAGTGGGCAATACTTACTCTACATTGCAGCCCTTGAAGGACACCTCGATATAGTGAAGCTTTTTGTCAAAAAGAGGATAAATATAAACCCTCCGCCAATTTGTGCTGAAGGTACCGATGACAGACCTGTAATGATTGATTTACATTCACCTTTATATGGTGCTTGTCTTGGTAAAAAGGAGGACATCGCAAAGTATTTAATTGAAAATGATGCATCAGTTTCTGTGAAAATTGTTGAAGAATTTGGGGATGAATTTCTTGGAGATGTCTTCAAAAGGTGAGTATAATAGGCATAATATAAGTAGACCTTAGAGGCTGAAACTGAATATATACAGATGTCCTTTGCATCTCACCTTCTCACTTTACATTCATTCATCTGCTCTGCTTGATAGAACATGGTTGTCAGTGTTAATGACCACCATTTGGGGTTAGATAATGAGATTTTATCAGCAGATTGAAACCCAGTATTTCCCACTTTCCCTCCTCTCCTTTCCCATTTCCCTCTCTTTTCTCTCCTCAACCTATCCTTTTCCGTTCATCCTCTTCCACTTTCTCACTTCCCCATTCCATTTCCCATTTCCTCTATCCCACTTACCCCTCCTCTCAGCTTTGTGCTGCTATGTCGTTTAACTGTCCAGATGTTTCTAGATTTACAAGAGATGTGAAAGCCAAGAGAAAGACAGCCATATCATTTGAACCTGACCCAGACATCAGCATGATTGCAGCACATTGGTCTTCAAAGAATATCTATTCTTTATATAAAGGCTGGTTTGTGAACTTATCTGTCACACTTAGTTGTGTTGATTTATCTAACAACTATCTTCAAGAACTTCCAGATGAGTTGTTCAACAGCCTTTGTGTCTTGGAAGAGCTTGATGTATCCAACAATAAGCTGATTTGTCTGCCAGATCTTAACTTTGCTGAATGCCATACAAGGTACAGCTAGCAGCTGGGAGGAGAATATGAAATAATAGAACACTTTTATGTAACCCGCTTTTAGCATGCTAATGTAATCAGTCTTCCGTCCCAAATGCTCAATCTTTGGGAGAAAAATAAGAGTGGTCTTGTTGTGACAAGTTAATCTACATGCTAATGAGCAGATCAGTAAAATAACATGCTAATGAGATGTGTGCTAAATGCTCAATTGGAAGAAAATAGAAGTGCCAACAAAGCAAAACTAGAGCAGAGAATAAAATATAAAATATTTCTATGTTTTCAATTTTTTGTCTTCATTAATTTGAGCATTTGTCAGAGTCACTGAAGCATGTACTGTAGCTGTGCGTGCACCTCATTAGCATGTTATTTTCCTGCTCATTAGCCATTACCAAAATGAGCAGGGGACTGGGACCAAGTCCGTAAAACTAATTCAATAAGAAACTAGCAAAAGTGGGCATCATTTTCTGAGAGAGCAGATCAAACTTAGCTAGTCTGGAAAGTTTGGTGAACTTCGGCTTAATATTGACGATGCTAGACGGCATCAAAGATGTCTATTTTCCCATACAAACTCTGTAAATGTTTGACGTTGTCCAGCCAAACCATACATTCACTGTAAAATTTTGGCTGGACAACACAATTTCAAAAGTTTATAATTCCGACAGAATTCGCTCAAATCACATTACACTTTGCGCAGATACTAATTTCAACATGCTGTTTCATGTCATAAACTTAATTTGGTAATTGCATTAATTCTAATAAACTCGTTCCCAGTCCCCTGCTCGTTTAGGTAATGGCTAATTAGCATGTTCCAATAAATCACCATGACACCAGCTCGGAAACTGAGGCTGAGTACCTGATAGCAGCCGAACCCATGACTTTCCAGATACTGGTTGAATGCTCTGGCCCCAGTTGCAGGAAAGCCCAGGGGGGGTACTCAGGGGTATCAGTGACGGGGAGGTGCGAATGAGGCCAAACTTTTTAACCCCAAAAAGTCCAATACGCAAAAACACGACCCAAAAAGACCCAATTATTACCCAATTTTTCTCCGCATAAAATCGAGAATGGTAGGATATCATTTTTATCAACCCCCAAAAAAAGTCCTTGCCAAAATCTTTATATCAAAAAAAGGCCACAAAAAAAAATTGCTAACCCCAAAAAAGTCCCAAGCCACGAATTTCAAACCCCAAAAAGGTCTTCGCACCTCCCCGTCACTGATAACCCTGAGTACCCCCTCTGGGGAAAGGTGGTTAGTGCCATCTACCACTGATAAGTCCTATCTAATGGATACAATTTATTGGATAACTGCATCATTTTATATGTTGGATAGGACTTATTATCTGGTGAAAGCTACATAATTATGTAGACTAATGTACACTCACATGTCATACTGTCATGAACCTAGCTACATGTAGTTAAATGCTGTAAATGGTAACTTTATATTATTGATATTTTTTTCTTTATTCCACTAGTTTGGAAAAGCTTTTTCTCCACAAAAACCAGCTAACCTATATACCAAGCTCACTCTTCCGAATAAAAACGCTAAAGAAGGTCAACCTTTCTTACAATATGATAAGCACACTTGACGATGAGGAAAGTTTGGACATGGGTGAAACGTGGAGATGTCCTTCTCTGAAAGTGTTGAAGCTGAACCATAATTTACTCACATCATTGCCACGTGGAATGCAAAGTGCTTCAGGACTGACCAAGTTATTTGTCAATAATAACAAGCTAAAAGACTTTCCAATGCCCTGGAAATGTCCTCTGGTAAGGAATTGCATGATTGGTTTGTAACTTTGTATACAATGTATACAATGAGCCAAGGACTCGTACAAATATAGACAAATTTCATTTGAAGCACATGCACTCATCCTCAGTCTCTCTATCATCCCTCCTACAAGTGACCATTTTGGGGGGATTCTGTTGCAAATTTTATGAAACTCTATATATTGATTCTCATAATTGAAGGGCTCCGTACAATAACAGCGTGAGTGACCTCTGATCAAAACCTAAATTCTCCTGTGTGCTCTTTGAATTTCAAAGGGAGGTGTGAGGGAGATGGAGACGCAACTGAATAAATTACCCAGTTTTCACACCACAATCCTCCGTATGCTCTAGTGATAATCAAATTTCGTAAGCCTGAGTGATTCGCATTTACATATGTGGTTACTATAGAAACAGCCTGAAACCAACGTTGAGAACGGAAAGATAGCTGACGATCTTAGATGTCAACAATTTCGACTTCGACTTCACAGGATCTTTGGGAATACGAGTCTGATGAGACACTTTTTACATTTGGTATAAAGGCCCTTAAAATAAAACTATATGGAGCCTCCTTAAACATGATATATTTTAAGCGTTGCTACTTGTGTGGTCATGTATAAAACTGTCTGACCTAATCTACCCTAAACTACTATAATACTAAAATGTTTGGCCATTATGCTACGCTACTAACCTGAATGAATGAATGAAAACCTTTATTTAAAATTCAGGGTAGTTCTGTCAGCAATAAAAAAAAATCGCTGTTATCAATTACAGGCCCTGATTTTTAAATTGAATGAAAACCTTTATTTAAAAAATGAATTGTTTTCATTGCAGGAAAGTCTTGATCTTTCATTCAACCGCTTGACAGAATTTTCAGCCAATGTTGATATGGTTTGGTCAGAATCTCTCAGATATCTAAATCTGTCTCACAACAGCCTGAAGTTAATATCGTGGAGTGTTTGTCAACTGTCCTGTCTGTTTGATCTTGATGTGAGCCATAACCGCATTAAATGTTTGCCATCGGAAAGTTCTTGGAAGTGCTGCAATCTGCATAAACTTAATTTATCTCACAATAAGGTATGAATGAAGCTAGTGAAATTATAAACAACAATGGACTTGTGTCACTTGTCACGTGACTTTTTAAATTTTCACCGAAGACAAATGAAAATATCATAACTTGAAAGAGCATACTAAAATTAGTAAAAGTGGAAAATTTCAAAGGAATCAAGCAAATAAGACAAAAGTTACAGGCTTTCAAAGTTTCCTGCTTTGACAAGGATTTGTATGGGTTTTCGCTTGGAGGGCAAGCGTTGCCCTCCAACATACATTTCCATACAAAAAAGTTCAAGTTTATATTATAATCCAAAATATAATTTTTGTATATTTATTTATTGTCATGTCTTTTAGATCAGTTTCAAAACCTCAAGTGAAGGTCAGGCCAATACACTGCAAAAGTTGTTCAAGACTCCAAGTCAAGATGATAATCAAGACATCAAGAAAGATAACGAGCTGCCAGTGGCTCTTTTTGCTCCAACACTAGAGACTTTATTTTTGAATGAGAACTGCCTTCAAGAAGTCCCTCTGTCAGTTTGTCAGCTGTCAAATCTAATTGAGCTGGATCTCAGCAAGTAAGAAAGATATACTACATGTATATGTAGTATTGCACTAGTATTGCACTATGGTATTGCACTATAGTATTGTACTGTCTAGTATTGCAAGTTAGTATTGCACTAGTATTGCACTAGTATTACACTAGTATTGCACTAGTATTGCACTAGTATTGCAAGTTAGTATTGCACTAGTATTGTACTAGTATTGTACTAGTATTGTACTAGTATTGTACTAGTATTGTACTAGTATTGTACTAGTATTGCACTAGTATTGCACTGGTATTGCACTAGTATTGCACTGGTATTGCAGTTAGTATTGCACTAGTATTGCACTATGGTATTGCAGTTAGTATTGCACTAGTATTGCTCTATGGTATTGCACTATAGTATTGTACTGTCTAGTATTGCAAGTTAGTATTGCACTAGTATTGCACTAATATTACACTAGTATTGCACTAGTATTGCACTAGTATTGCAAGTTAGTATTGCACTAGTATTGTATTGTACTAGTATTGTACTAGTATTGTACTAGTATTGTACTAGTATTGCACTAGTATTGCACTAGTATTGCACTGGTATTGCACTAGTATTGCACTATGGTATTGCAGTTAGTTAGTATTGCACTAGTATTGCACTATGGTATTGCAGTTAGTATTGCACTAGTATTGCACTATGGTATTGCACTATATTATTGCACTAGTATTGCACTAGTATTGCACTAGTATTGCACTATGGTATTGCACTGGTATTGCACTAGTATTGCACTAGGTATTGCACTATGGTATTGCACTATGGTATTGCACTATGGTATTGCACTAGTATTGCACTAGTATTGCACTAGTATTGCACTAGTATTGCACTAGTATTGCACTAGTATTGCACTAGTATTGCACTAGTATTGCACTAGTATTGCACTAGTATTGCACTAGTATTGCACTGGTATTACACTAGTATTGCACTATGGTATTGCACTAGTATTGCAGTAGTATTGCACTAGTATTGCACTAGTATTGCACTATGGTATTGCAGTTAGTATTGCACTAGTATTGCACTATGGTATTGCACTAGTATTGCACTAGTATTGCACTATGGTATTGCACTGGTATTGCACTAGTATTGCACTATGGTATTGCACTATGGTATTGCACTATGGCACTATGGTATTGCACTAGTATTGCACTAGTATTGCACTAGTATTGCACTAGTATTGCACTAGTATTGCACTAGTATTGCACTAGTATTGCACTAGTATTGCACTAGTATTGCACTAGTATTGCACTAGTATTGCACTAGTATTGCACTAGTATTGCACTAGTATTGCACTAGTATTACACTAGTATTGCACTGGTATTGCACTGGTATTACACTGGTATTGCACTGGTATTGCACTGGTAGTGCACTAGTAGTGCACTAGTAGTGCACTAGTATTGCACTAGTATTGCAGGGATCATGGGTTGATATTTTTTATCAACTAATTCATTAACTTACATGTATGTACACTGTATGTCCTCACCAGCAATCCTGAACTTAGAGCTCTTCCTCCACAACTTGGTAATCTGAGAGATTGCTGGCAACTAAGGCTTAGTAATCTTAACCTAACCAGACTACCAAAGCATGTAAGACCAGGTAGGAGACAATATTTCATACTATTGTACATGAAATTAGATCAGTTCTGTAAGCTTTGGCAGTGGGACAAACAACCTATTTATTCTGGGGCAATATTGTTAAAAATTAAAAATTAAAGATTTGTATATATATATATGCATGCATATGACCTTTTTCATAGGCTCCCTTTATATCAGCTCTCCGTGCGGAATCCACAGGCAGTCCAACCATTTCTTCTGAGGCTATATTGTTAAATATAAATTATGGGCACATCTTTTTAGATGGGCTTCCTGGGATACTTGTAGAGCACACGTGATAAGTATGATATTGGGCTCCCTGTGTTGTTATGCACGGATTGTATGCGTTTTTCTGTGCGTTCCTGAAAGACATTATTATTGTGTTGACTGTTATGCACTAGTGATATCCAGTCTTCTCTTCTTTAGGCACAATGGGTGTGCGGCCTAAAGACACCCTGGCATATTTACGAGCAACACTACGCAAGTCTGTGCCATATTACAGGATGAAACTAATGGTTGTTGGCATACAGGTGAGTATAGGTTACATGTACAGTGTATATAGCTAATTGCATAATCATTGTCGGGTCGAAAATCATGAAAGCTACGACCAAAAGGAATTCTGGGAAATTAAAACTCTCAAATAACACCGTCAAATCATCGACCTTTTTATGCAGACTTGTAGGATCTTAGTTAAATAGTTCATATACCTTCAAAACTACGAGAACATTGAATATATCTGTATGTAATGTGGCTCATGAACTGATTTCCCATCCATCCCTGCGGTCTCAGCTTCTATGATTTATGAGTTTCAACCCGACAACGATTATGCAATTAGCTATATATAGAGTTGTTTTCATATGAGTGGGAACCCTGTGGTACTATGACACTCATGGCTTCATTTCTGAACCAATCAAAAAGCGTGTAGATGCATCCCATCCAATCAAACTCCAATATGAGTGGGAAACCTACGGTACTATGATACTCATGGCTTCATTTCTGAACCAATCAAAAAGCGTGTAGATGCATCTCATCCAATCAAACTCCAATATGAGTGGGAAACCTACGGTACTATGACACTCATGGCTTCATTTCTGAACCAATCAAAAAGCGTGTAGATGCATCTCATCCAATCAAACTCCAATATGAGTGCACATAGTATCTGTGCAACAATGTAACTTACTTACCTGCTATCTTTCCAGGGACATGGCAAGACGACCCTACTTGCAGCACTCAAAGGAGAAAATCTCCCTAAGAACCTATCAACAGTAGGGATTGTGATTGACGAGTGGAATGTACAGCCAAATTCTAGTTCCTGGTTTTCCTGGCAAAGATTAACGTCCCAAGTAAGAACTCAAAGCTAAAAGGTTTCTACTTTCCACACTCTGGGACCTCTTTTACCGTTCCTTTCGTTATTGGTGACCATTCTCCTTTCTGTCCCTAGTCCAGTGATACACCAACCATTACCTTCAGCACTTGGGACCTCGCTGGACAGAGTGTCTACTATGCAGCACACCAAATGTTTCTGTCTTCCAGTACTCTGTACCTTTGTGTATGGAATGTCACACTTGGCGAGGAAGGAATTGAAAATCTTCGACAGTGGCTTCTGAACATCAAAGTAAAAACACTCATATTTATATATTTTTCTTCTCAGACAATTCTTGGTTTGCAGTCATTTCTAAAGGTGCAGTAATACGGGCAACGAAATCGTGCAATTTGTCGCGCAACATTGTTGTGTTGCAAGTTGCAGAGCAATGTTTCTCGTTTACCATCATTCGCGCAACTTGTCGCGCAACACATTGGTATTTTTTGCGCGACAAGTTGCGCGAACAATGGTAATACGAGAAACATTGCTCTGCAACTTGCAATGCAACAATCTGAACAATGTTGCGTGACAAGTTGCATGATTTTGTTGCTCGTATTACCGCACCTTAAGGGAATAACATCACAAAAGCTTAGTGGCCATGTTGGTGGACAAAACAAAAGTTATTGTTCTCATCCACCAACATGGACAACTGCAACTCACAAACAATAATTATTATTAAGATAAATATTTTCTGTTCAATTTGCAGTTGGAGCTTCTCCTTTTTGCAAGTCAAAAATTGTGTGTAGAGCACAAAATTATCTTATTGTTGATTGGTTCCCTTTTACAACCAATAGAATCTTTTCTTCTATCCGCAACTTTTCTCAACCAATCAACACTCTTCTATTATATAAATACATCCAATCACCACTCTTGTTAAATAGGCGCGGGCACCATTCTCTGACGTGCTTATTGTGGGGACCCATGTGGATAGGTTACCAAAGAAGGTCCACGATTCGCGACTCGATAAACTCAAACAAATGGTAATGAACAAGTTTGCAGACAGCAAAGGCTTTCCAAAGATCGTGGGCAATATTACAGTGTCTGCAACAACGGGAGAAAATATCGTAGAACTGAGAGAGATGATTTATACCAAGGCAACCAGAACTAAAGAACAAGGGGAACATGTTATTGGAAAACAGGTGAGTTTTTTTAACATTGCGCATCCGCGGTTCATATAGGGGTGACAATCCCACATGGGATAGCGTGATCACAATTGGTAATTTAAAATACGATTGTTGTCTCCGCTTTTGCAGGTCCCTCTGAGTTACATCCAGTTACAAGAATCAGTGCTCAAGGAATCTCAGAGGAGAAGAGAAGCGGGACAACCGCCGATATTACTAGAAGAGGAAATCCTTGATTTGGCAAGCAAGAACAAAGACAATGATATCTTAGATCACGAGGAGTTAGCTTTAGGTATGTAAGTAAGTGAATAAGTAAGTAAGTAAGGTGACTTTATTTAATGAGGGTGTAGCACATGACAGCATCATCATCATCATCAACATCGTCTCGTCGTTGTCACCTTTGTCATCATCACCAACATCATATTTACCCATTTCATTTCCATCCATCTTCATCAAAATCATCTGTACCGGAAATGTTTCCCTTGGGGTTCGCATTTCTGGATTTTTTGGCCTGACTAAGAGTCTCCCTCTCTTCCTTTATTCTCTCTTGAGTAATCCTAAGGAGTTCGCTAATTAAACTAAAACCTTGATAACAAAACACTTTCCTATTTAGATGGTCCTTAGTAAGATACTTTTTCCTTATATTGGGTCCACAGTAATTGGTCAAGCTGTTGTGGTTGCCCTGCCTACTTGTAGTTTATCTTGTTCTTGTATATCATAGGCGAAGTCAAATAAAAATAAAATAAAATATTCCAACTGACCTTCCTTTCACAGCTACTCGATTTCTACACGAGAATGGCGTTCTTCTCCACTATAATGACCAGCTAAGAGGACTGAACAACTTGTACTTTATCGATCCATCTTGGGTCTGTGACTTGATTGCTAGTATTGTGACTGTCAAGGAACGCAACAACTTTGTTAAGGAAGGGATCATGTTGAAGAGTAATATTCACTTTGTACTGAAAGATCCTCGTTTTCCTCCCGAGTACATTCCACAGGTATGTTTGTGTGCTTGAACGGTGCAGTTTGGTGCGGTGCGGTTTGGTGCGGTGCGGTTTGGTGCGGTTTGGTGCGGTGCGGTTTGGTGCGGTGCGGTGCGGTGCGGTGCGGTGCGGTGCGGTGCGGTTTGGTGCGGTGCGGTGCGGTGCGGTGCGGTGCGGTGCGGTGCGGTGCGGTGCGGTGCGGTGCGGTGCGGTGCGGTGCGGTGCGGTGCGGTGCGGTGCTGTGCTGTGCTGTGCTGTGCTGTGCTGTGCTGTGCTGTGCTGTGCTGTGCTGTGCTGTGCTGTGCTGTGCTGTGCTGTGTATTGCTGGTCTGGAGATTTAAAGTGCAAAGACGCAGCGACCATGTTATCGGTGGTATAAACAATAGAAGCTGATAAGGAACGCTTTGTTACCAGGCACCAACATGGCCGCCATGATGTCACGTGCAAACCAGCAATTGTGCTGTACCGTGTCCACATTAACCTTTACGCTTCATTCCCTGTCATTCTTTTTCAGTATTTGCAACTTATGGAACGATTTGAAATTGCGCTCTCCCTTGATGAGGACAGGCTTCTTATTCCATCCATGCTACCACTTGACCCCCCCGGAATGCAACGCGATGTGATACATAGACGGGGGAGTGTACAACGACCCGGTTGGCACTCCAGCAACCGTTCGGAAACGTTTACCCCATCAAGTTCGCATAGTAGTAACCTTCCCACGGAGAAATATTCTTCGACGCTACCAAGATTGGTGCCCAAGGAGCAACGAGAGAATACCAACGAAAGCGATGAAGATGACGGGTGTCCAAAGGAACCAATCGACGCTGTGTGTCGTAATTATCAAATGGCGTACATCCCGAGTGGTTTTTGGAGTCGTCTTATTACCAGGCTGATGGTGTCGTCACACAGATGGCGGACGAACGAGGGCATTGACGAAAAGTCATTCTTTATGATGTACTGGAGGAAGGGAATCAGTGTAGTGTATGAAGGAGGACACTTTTTGGTTCAGTCCTACAAAGAATTGGTTAGTAATTCAGAAGTTTTGTCTGTATAATACAACTATGCCCGAGTGTTTCCCGAAGTTTACCTTGATGTTTTCAAACGTTACGCGAATGCTTCCGAATTTTACCCGAATGCTCCGGAACTTCTCGCTTTCGGAACTCTTTCGAACTGTACCCGAGTAATCCGGCCTTCCGAACTTTACGCGAATGCTTCTGAATAAGTGAATAAGTTAGTATGCAATAGTTCCGAAGCCAGTCCCCCTCCCCTTCCCTTTTCCCCACCCCCTCTCCCTCCATTCCCTTAGAGCCGGCTGGCTACGCAGGCTAGAGAGAGAACTACCTTGTTTTGTAATGCAATTCACTTTGTAATTTGAGCCAGTTCTTCAAATCCAACGAATTTCCAAATTCACGCGGGAGGTTCGAAGTTCGCCAACGAAGTTCATTTCAAAGTTCCCATGTTCGAGGCAAACTTCGGAACCCACTCGTCAAACGTATTGTGAAATGCACTGTAAGATGTGTACTAAATTGTTCTAGGTTCCTCTACACGCTGCTCGTCGCCGTTTTGAAGAGTTCGAAGGAGTCTCTATTGAGGCGTGGTCGTCATTCAGGGATTTCTCCGTCTTGGGTTTCATCGTCGACCAGGTGGATGCCCTCATCTCTGAATGGTATCCAGGTGAGTATTCCCAGTCATACTTAACCTCTGCACAGCACACAGGCAGCCCAATAAATAAAGAACTGTTTATTTAAGTGTCCAATGTGTTCTAGTGCTACTTACATTTGGCACAAGTATTTAGTGCGTATATACCAACCTATGCCATTCCAGGTCTTGATGACACAGACACATTTGGCTATCCCCTCGTTCGTCGTTTAATTCCCTGTCCACGGTGCTCAAGCTTCCTGGCGCGTCGTGGTTCCTTGCTGCGTCGTTCATGTTCCCTGGAGTATCCCACAGAGCAGCATTGCGGTCTACAACCAGTTCGTCCATACAACTTTACACTACCAACATGTGCTGCTGCAGCAATGAGCTTCTCGACCATCAACTGTCCTTATCACCCTGATACAGTTGTGTCGTTAGATGAGCTTATCCCAGATCTTCTCATGACTGACCTCCCCCGGAATTTACTGGTCGACAGTAGCGAGTTTTCTTTTAAACAGGATGATGTAAGTCGGTTGGGAGGGGGAGGAGCAGGTGAAGTTTACAGAGGGCTTCTTAGAGATACAGAGGTTGCAGTGAAGACTTTCCATTCCACGCGTGTCACAAGGTAGTTAGTGAACAATCCTTCTGAATTAGCTACTCCATGATGATGATGATTGTAAAAATGATGGTCGGATTATGAAATGTGATGACAAGGTCTTCCCTCACATTATGGTAAAAACGTGCGTCTTTGACGCGCAGTTGCGCATAAGGGAAACCCTGTGATGATGATAATATGATGTTGGTGTGATTGTGATGATGATGATGATGATGATGATAATGATGGTAGTGACAAGTGTGATGGCTATGAATGTGGCTGTCATTGTGATGATGAAGCCACGCAGGCTAATGCTGATGTTGTTGATGAATTTTGATGATGATGTTGACAGTTGCTGCTGCTGCTGCTGATGGTGGTGGTGGTGGTGATGCTGATGGTGGTGGTGATGGTGGTGGTGATGGTGGTGGTGCTGATGGTGGTGGTGCTGATGGTGGTGGTGCTGATGGTGGTGCTGGTGCTGATGGTGGTGGTGGTGGTGCTGATGGTGGTGCTGGTGGTGCTGATGATGGTGGTGGTGGTGGTGGTGCTGGTGGTGGTGTTGATGGTGGTGGTGCTGATGATGGTGGTGGTGGTGATGGGAGTGATTATGTTGATGTAGCCTTGGTGGCTGGCCCAAAGAGGATTGACGAGAGGAGAGAGGGAAGAGAGGTCACGCATGATATTGATCTCATGATATTGAAGCTCATGGGGATTGTTTTTATAACTTATATACTCTATATTACCTTAGATATTGCCAGGACAGTGGTTTCGGAAGAGGAACCGACTCGTGTAGCACATTGTCAAATGCAGGATCATCGTTTCGACACAATAGAAGTGAGGGCTCGAGTATTCGCCGAGCGGGAAGTCTCCGTGGGGAATTTATGTTTGGAGAAGATGATGTTGAAGATGAGTTGGAGAAGACTAAAGTTGTGCGCGCATTTTGGGATTTGCGACAAGAGGTTTGTACACTTGAAGAATCCGTGTGCTTGCACGGAAGAAAGATCAGTGAAAAAAATGTTTTTCTTGGCGGAATTTCTTCTAACGGCAAGAAGTGGTTTGCTTTTCTTTGTCTCTTTTCTGGTTCTCTGACTTGGTCGAAATAAAGTATCATAAGGAGCATCAGTTTTCGTCGTCCTGAGCTCACTATCATTATTATTATTATTATTATTATCATCGTCATCAACATCATAAACAACAACATCAGTCATCATTACCGTCCTTACCACCACCACCACCACCACCATCATCATCATCGCTATGAACAACATCCACATCATCACCATTATCGTCCTCACTACCATCACCATTATCATGAACAATAACATGATCACTATTATCGTCCTCACTACCACCACCACCACCATCGTCATCAAGTCCAAAGGCGCCGGACATCATGAATATTATCATCACCGTTATCGTCCTCGCTCAGACCACCACCACCACCACCATTATCATCAATAATAATAATAAACTAGACGCTCTTCTAGCGTGAAGTCGGGCTTCTAAATGAAATGTAACCTATTTGAACTAAATATAGATATCTTATAGTGCGATTGAAACAGTTTTTGGTTGCTCGTCGTTGCGTGACTCGAGCTCCGGATAGAACATGCTTTCCTTGCAATTTCAGTACTGAGAACTTTACAGTATATCAGTAAAAATGTTAATAGCCCGGCTTCACGCTACTAGAGCGTCCTGTTTCAATCTAAATTTAGACTTAGACGACAAAAGACTTATATGTTGGCCCCTTGACCTCCGGTGCTTTCCCTGATTGGTTTGTGCTTTCTAATCTTTCTTGGCCAGACTTCATGTCTCCTTCGGCCGGCACAGGGCGCATGCGCTGGATTTGAGGTCAACGACGACGACAAAGAACGCTTCTCATTTTTAGAGTCGGAGCTTCCACAGGAAGCCCGACTAATAATATGTCCAAAGGCGCCGGGCATCATGAATATTATCATCACCGTTATCGTCCTCGCTCAGACCACCACCACCACCACCATCATCAATAACAACACATTCAATCTTCTTGTTTCAGGTTGCTGTTCTGTGCCATCTTCGACACCCATGCATTGTAAAACTCCTGGGTGTCTCTCTCCACCCATTGTGTTTTCTACTAGAACTAGCCCCCCATGGTAGCCTGGCCAACCTCCTAGACGATCTGACTTCGGGAAGAGAATCCAAAAAGAACGAAGTGTTGAACCCTGTCCATTACGAGAGTAAAGACAGTGTGTTAGGAAAGTGTTTGACATACAGAGTTGCATATCAGGTACTCAAAGTTAAGCTTGGTAGAGCTTGAAAGGTTAAAGGAATTCTATAACACCGTGAAAAAGAGTACCTACTGACGTTTCGAGCCTTAGCCCTTCGTCGGAGTAAGAGCTTATTAATTTAGAGATTGTTTGTGTGTAGGATTATTCATTTTTTGAAGATAAACATAGTTTCTTCTACACGACTTTTTCAGGGAAATTAATTAATTAAATTAATTAAATTAATTAATTGTTGCAATGCAAGGCACCTTCCATTACCTAGATGTAATCAGAGGGGGTTGGCCACTGCAGCCACACGCCTCTCCTCCTATCCCACTGTTTCTAACGCACCCTTTTAGTATATCGCACCCTTATAGTCTAGAGTTGTCGTGATGCCAGTCTGTAGATGTGGCTCCGGTGCAAGAAAGACTGAAAAAAGACCTAGATGTACATAATTATTCCGTTGGTAACGCTATAGTCTCGTCAGGCCACATATAGTCCTTCTTATTCCAGCGCTTCCATGTGGGATATTTCCACACTGAACACCTGCAACAACAGTTTGAAAACGATAACTTATTTATATGAGAATCCTTTTAAAACCGTGATTCGCACTAGCCCAACATAGCATCAAAAACCCCTCTGTTTCACTGTTCCATAGGTTGCAAGTGCCTTGTGGTATCTTCATGATTCAGACGTCATCTACCGTGACCTCAAGGCTGATAATATTTTAGTCTGGTCGTTAGACGACACTGACTTGGTTAATATTAAGCTATCTGATTACGGAATCTCTTGTTTCACTACTCCGCAAGGCGTGGCCGGCGATGAAGGCACACCTGGTTACCAGGCTCCTGAAATACGCACGGGCGTTGGCTACGACGAAAAGGTATGGAAAGGTTACGTGTCGCAGCTAGGGACAGAGGACGACGTCCAACTATTGTTTCATGCTGTCTGGAACAATAGATAGACCTATTCGTAGATTTAAACAACGCTAAAATAATCAACCAGCATAATCTATGTGCACTAATTCAAACCTAAACTACAAAGTCATTTCTTTCCCAAGGTCGACATCTTCTCGTTCGCCATTTTTCTGTACGAGTTAATATCTGGTGTCCGACCATTCCACGACCTCAAAAGCGCTGTGGAGATCAAGAAAGCCATTCGCAGAAACGTCCGTCCATGTCTTGAAGACCATGACGTAGACAGTCAACTCCCACGACTTGAACAAATGATGAGAACGTCGTGGCATGAACTCCCAGAACGACGACCAACGTCTGAGAAAATCCTCCGCAATATGCAAGAACCAGAATTCTTGTGCCATTGTCGTATAATGCCGTCACCCGAGGAAGGCTTCCTGGAAAAAATCACTGCAGTGTATGGAATGGCGCACTCTGGAGCAGGTATGGAAATCCAGGAATGGTACTTTCTTCCTGGCCTTCTTGGCAGGGAACTTCTTGGTCTCCCTGTGGTAAGAGAAGAAGAGGGGGACTAGTGGCTAGTTCAGTCCTTCTCTTCTCTCCCACTCAAAGGGATCCCAAAGGAGAGAACAAATGTCCACGTACACCTTAATCGATTCCAGTCTTTTTTGTTTTACAGGAAGCGCAGAGTCATCGAGATCATCTAGTTTTGTTCTGCTATGGAGTCGTGAGCGCAGCCGTCGTGAGTATAGCCTGCTAAACTGTGACACTGGGGTGTTTTACCTTAAAGAAGAGTCGTGTCCTGGACACAGAGTGCTTTGTATGGCTAAAGTTGGCAGTAAAACATGGTTGGGTACTGAGGTAAGGTGAAGCTTAAGGTGAAGCTTGCGTGGGGGAAAATACACAAAATCGCAAGGCGCTGGTTGGGTAAGGGAAAGTTGGTGCAGAGCGAAAGGGGGGAGGACCCAGCCAGTGTAGGGTATCGATCACTTGTCTGATTTTCGGGATATATTTTTCTTACTTTACAGGGGAATACCATCGATGTATTTGGCAGGCGTTCCATACACCGTCTTCCTAGCACCCTTTTTTCTTTCCTTGTCAAGGCGGCAGTATTAGGGTTACTGATCCAGGAGTCTAGAGAACCGTCATCTGTAAGTAATCACAGAGATAACTCGAAACATTTGCTTATGTGGACAATGGACGTTTATTGCAAAAGTTCATATAGCCCACAGCGAAAGCTCACTAATACACAGTACAGCAGGCCCCACTTGGACTCAAATTTAGTTAGTTGTATCATGCTACTGAAGGACAACTACTTATTATTATAGCCCACTATATATACATGTTCAACGGTTTCATAAACGTTGCCTCGTGTCCAGCAAGTTACTCCTCAGTCTCTCGTAACGCATCACTTCATTTTCATCCTGAGCATGGCGTAGATAACTTGAATCAGCGATCTGTACTTGGCGACAGCGTTTGCGAGAACACGTAAAAGGCGTTTTCGTCAATATCCAGGTTTATGACCGTTTACATGATAGTTTACGTGTGGACTGGACCTCGGGCTTTCATCTGAGATTCAGAAACCGTGTAGAGCACGAAGAGCACTGTAGAGGAAAATCTTAAACAACCTTGTTATAAAACTTCCTCTTTTGTTATTCTCTTCAGAACGAGACCAAGATTGACCGAGTATATGCATCGTTATCCAACGGAACAATAATCATATTTACCCACCAGAGTGATTCTTCACCCAGTCGCATTGTCGACGACGTCAAATTTAGCCTAAGTGACGACGATGGTGTCATCAAGGACGAAATGTCTCACTGGAATGATATCCAGGTCATTAATCTTGGTCAGAGCGGCAACCCCGTCAAGTGTATGGTATTGACCAGGAATGACACAGAGCTTTGGGTGGGCTGTGGTAATAAGATAATAGTTTTGGATACACAGACATCGATGATTACCAAAGAAATTCAAGTGTACTCGTCGTGGCGAGCGCACATCCGGAAAATGGTTGCTTGTGACGATCGTGTTTGGAGTATTGATCGTCGGTCGACGAAAATCCTTCAGTGGGACGTCCACACCCATCAACTCACATACGTCTTTGATCTGGAGGCGAATGAACCAGTCATGAAACTGGTGTGCTCTCCCTTCTCCAAGGCAGAAGAGGTTGACATTGGGGAGGAGGAAGCCAAAAGACAAGGAGACACCCTCCCGAAATGGGGTCGAGGTAAGACCGATACTAGAGACGTTCAGATTCCACCATCCTACGACGCGTCCACGTCATCCGGCCGCTCCTTGGATAAGAAACTTGTACGCTCTGGAGCCATGAAGATTCGGGGTCCTCCTGGCGTTGCTGGCAGTGACGAAGGACCTTACACAAGTGGTGGTGCCAATAGCTCTACAGCAGTAGACCCGACCACGCCCACCAAGGCAGATCAGACGGCAGAAACCACAGATGAAGTCGCAGATACCAGCGAAGAGAAAGCCCCTCCACAAGACGATATCGCAGAAGTAGGATTACTCGGAAGCTCAGTTGATAGTGGTTTCAGCGCAGAATCTTCAATAAAGAGTACGGCTGACGTTCAGTCAAATATCCAGAACTCTGAAACGGTGGTCCCTGAAACTGGTGATAAACTACCAACAGAGGAATGTACAGATACAGGTAACAACAACGAAGAATCGTCTTTCGAGGTTGTAAACCGCTCTAAAATCGTCGTCGAGGCTGCCATAGAGCGAAAACAGAGCATAACACGCCGGAATGTCGAAACGGTTTCCATGGCGTCGCTTAAGTTGAAACCAAAGTCAATGTCGCGAGGACCGTCTTTGATGAGGGCAAGGAAGAGAAAATCACTTCGTAACGCCAATCAAGTGTCACCAAAGCCACAGAGCGATGCGACAAGACCGCGACTCCACGTGATGTCTGGATCGATTAATAAAGTCATGGCGGTACTCTACGAAGGGGGGACACTGTGGGTCGGACGGGGGAAGGGAGATATCATTGTCATTAACGTTGACCCAGATGCCGAAGCCTACTTGTATGGTGAAGTAATAGCGCAAATGAAATGCAACAGTCTCCTCGTCAATTATGCTGAAGGACAAGTTGACGAAGTCATCAAGTCAGGCAATAATAAGGTGAGACATCCAATAATAGCATTTCCTCTGACTACACAGTTGAGCGGTCAGCGGTCTTCGTTACGAGTCTACACGAAATCGAGGCTCCAAAACGATACAGGTCATAACAAACGAAGTCATGATACACGCTTGTCTACATTTTCGCTTTTTTTCCGCATGCTTTTTAATTTTCATTGAGGTCGCGCTCGCCATTGTCACGTAGCAAGTAGCGCTACAGCCGCTACTTGGACGAAAATCGATCATTTAAAAAATAAAATGTTCGATTGTAAATCCGGAAAAAAATAACATTTGATCGAATACTTGCCGAGAAAGCTATGTATATCAGCTATGAGTGTTTGAGTGACGGGTTGAGTAGATGACGTCATCTACTCAACCCAATCCATTCTTAAGTCGTAAAGAAAAACAGTACTTCTCGTTGGAATATGAAAGCAACATTTTACAGCTCATAAATTTTGACCGATTTTCGTTCAAGTAGCACTAAGTGAAATCATTCAAAGTGTTCTCACATTAATTGTCTCCCATCTCTGCATTCTTAGATTGACCTTTTGCCAGTGTCAACACATTTAAAATAGTTGTATTTACCTAACTAAAATGAACTCTTTTCAGATCGTTTGCCTTCGCCGCTTGGATCCAGTGCGTATGCGCAGACAAGCCTCGGACAATCTTCCCCAGTCCCCCAAATCGCCCAAGTCTGCACGGAGCCCAGAAATGGAAGACCGCTCGACCGAGCGATACCAGCTGATCATTTGGGAGGCCTGGGGACGAAGGGAGTTTGAAAATTTTAAGTCATATCAGGATAGGCTTGATGCATGTGTGGAGTAGTGTGGGTTATGGTGATGGTTATGATAGTTGCGGTTTAATAATGAGATGTGGAGTAGTGTGGGTTATGGTGATGGTGATTATAGTGATCATGGTTTGTGGTGGTGGACGTGTTGCATTATTGCATGGTGGCGTTCACTTGGTGGGGATGGTTGTGATGATCATGATGAAAATGGTGATGACGATGATGAACAAAGCTTAAGTGGTGTTAGAGACAGTTATGTTGTGGCAGAGTGGATGATGTTGAAAAAAGCATCACAGTTACGATGATGGAAATAGAGTCGTTTTCGTATGAGTGGGAAGTAGTTACGGTACGGTTCGTACCGTGCGGTGACCGTATCGCGCCATCATCATGCCGTATCCAAGCATTCTGATTGGTTGAGCGATGATTTTGCGCGCTGTGATTGGTTGAATACAATTTCTTCGATTCCGTACCGTGACCGTATCTCCGTACCGTAGGTTTCCCACTCATACGAAAACGACTCTATGATAAAGATGGAGGTGGTGTGATCGATAGTATGGATATGGTTTCAGAGACAGTTATGGTAATGGTAAAGATGATGAAGATGATGTGATACTTCGGATGACGATGAACAAGATGGTGATGATGATGGTGTTGATAGAGATGATGATGATGACAGCATTAATGGTTTCAGAGACAGCTATGGTAATGGTAAAGATGATGAAGATGATGTGATACTTCGGATGACGATGAACAAGATGATGGTGTTGATAGAGATGACGATGATGACAGCATTAATGGTTTCAGAGACAGTTATGGTAATGATGAAGATGATGTGATACTTCGGATGACGATGAACAAGATGATGGTGTTGATAGAGATGACGATGATGACAGCATTAATGGTTTCAGAGACAGTTATGGTAATGATGAAGATGATGTGATACTTCGGATGATGATGAACAAGATGGTGATAATGATGGTGTTGATAGAGATGATGACAGCATTAATGGTTTCAGAGACAGTTATGGTAATGATGAAGATGATGTGATACTTCGGATGATGATGAACAAGAGAGTGATGATGATAATAGTGTTCATAGAAATGATGATGATGATAAAAATAATGATGATAATAATAAGTAATCGCGATAAAAACAGTGTGGATGGCGGTTATAATGGCGGTTAGTGGTTATAATGCTAATAATGAGATAACGACAAATTTTATTATGTACTACAGCTATTTATTCTGAAATGCAAACCTCACTTGTTCGACGCCACAGAACAATACGATAGATGTGTTGTAGAATACGCAAACCTCTCCACAGTGCTGCGTATGATCACTGCGTAATCACTCCTTGCATGAACTTTGTGTGTGAGATTGAATATATTCATTAGAAAATAGATAGAGAAATGGGGGAGGGGTTTACCTCGGTGTAAGAAGAACCTCATAACTGACGTAATTGGCCATTACAAAAAAAGAGCAGGGGACTTCAAAAGTTTATAATTCCGACAGGATTCACTCAAATCACATCAAACTTTACACATGATAATTTCAACATGTTGTTTCATGTCATAAACTGAATTTCGTAATTACATTAATTCTAATAAACTCGTTCCCAGTCCCCTGCTCTTTTTTGTAGTGGCCAATTGATTTATCTCTTCTCTGTATGGATCAATCACTTCCAAGTACAATAGATCTCTACGATGAATCCATATGTCAATGAATTGTTTGGGATTAGAGATACAGTGTGAGGTTCTAACACCGAGGTCATACCGAAAATAGATATAAAAATCTCTTTAGAATTTATCGTTTTTCAAATAAAGAACTAAAAATGTTTATACGAATTGGTTTAGTACAAACACTCGGCTAACGGCCACGATTTAGCCTGGGCATACACGTATCCTCTTTAGAATTTATCGTTTTCAAATATAGAACTAAAAATGTTTATACGAATTGGTTTAGTACAAACACTCGGCTAACGGCCACGATTTAGCCTGGGCATACACGTATCCTCTTTAGAATTTATCGTTTTCAAATATAGAACTAAAAATGTT
The DNA here is from genome assembly GCA_033675265.1 of Actinostola sp. cb2023. NCBI lineage: Eukaryota > Metazoa > Cnidaria > Anthozoa > Actiniaria > Actinostolidae > Actinostola > Actinostola sp. cb2023. Next base: position 549,735 of record JAUJYZ010001255.1, on the reverse strand, counting down.
TATACGAATTGGTTTAGTACAAACACTCGGCTAACGGCCACGATTTAGCCTGGGCATACACGTATCCACCACTACCCTTCACCTGCGGAGAAAATATCTTTTCAAGCTTGGAATGGATGTACTCAGCTACCATATTTTTATGCTCTAAACAATTGTAAAAATATTTTTATCTAGTTTAATAATTTTGTAGTTAGCACAAATAGATAAATGATATTTTTAATTTCGGCTAATGAATGTTCATAGATGGATATAAATTAAATATTTTGAACAGAACATCTGTCAACATTTCCTCGTAATAGACCTGGTCTTCACTAAAACATTTTCAAAACTCTCGGGCTACCTGTTATTAAATTTCTACCGTTTTTGTACATAACGTATTTCCTCGATTAAGCGCCCTCGATTAAGCGCCCCCCTTGGCCTCAAAATTTGAAATAAACGCCCCCCTCGCCTCCCCCAAGAAATATGGTACAGTAAGAGATTACAGCATCTCGATTACAACGAATTTTCGCGCATCGTTCATGCGCGTTAACGTTATTTTTAGCACAATCTTCCTCGTGGAAACGTCGGTTTTGGGATGATTTTCAACAAGGTGGTGTTCCTGTAACATCACCGTAAAATAACGTTGCGCGAATATCGCCCCGTGTAACATCACCTTTTGAAATACACAAACGCTTTGGAAACCGGCTTTGTTGTAATATCTTCCCCATGAAAGTTGAAATGACCTGAAGATATCTTGTCAAAAATCAAACGTTTCAATATCCGAAGCGTTTACGGTGAAAAGGAGAAGGTCCCGGTTGCACGAAAGGTGAATAGCGCTATCCAGCGGATAAGTCTTATACAACGGACACAATTTATTGGAAGTTATCCATCAGTTTTAATCCAATAAATAAATAAAAATAGCGCTATTCACCTTTCGTGCAACCGGGAGCTGTTTTAGTGTGGAATCTGAAGGCAAAAACGCATGCATCGAAATGTGTGCGCTTTAATTTCAAACGAAAAAAGTATTGGTGCATGTGCCTGCCGTTAAGGTGACTCCGTTATAATTCTCGGCGCACTCGTCTATGACAAACTTTGGGTCATAACTTCCTCTGCTTTTATGCAATTGCCATAAAACCTTGGCAACTATTAGAGCTATCATTCATCTATAAGACAATATAATTCGATTGCACTGCAGAACATTAAAAAAAAAAAAATTAGAACTTAAATGAAAGTCAATGTTTTGGATAAAATTGGATATTGCGAAAAATCTGTCCGTTTTTTTTGGCTGAAAGTTTTGGAATCACTTTAGATTGACATAATTCATAACCTGACCAAGTTTTAGAAAAATCGTTGGAGCTAAAGCACCACTAAGGCCCCTTCTTCTAGGGGGAGTGGGGGCATGCCCCCCCCCCCCCCCCCCCCCCCAGAAAATGTTGAAATCTAGAAGCTCGAAAATGCAATTTCCATCCATTCTGGGCATCAAATGGTGGGGAGACGTGGGTGAATATATGTATCGGGCCCAATTTAAGGGGGGAGGGGGGGGGGGGGGGGGGGGGGGCACCGGCCCCCCATGACCCCCCCTTGGATCCGCCCCTGATATCATTAATTAAATTTGCTCGGGTTTTCGTTTTAGATTTCATTTTCCAATTCCACTCGAACTCAATGAAAACTAGTTCAATGGCGACGTGACTACTGATTGGCTAATGCGAAGCTTCTTTTAAAAAGCGGTTTTGAAGATGCTGTTAATTGCACCGCAGTTGAAATTCATCTCGATCGAAATTACACTCGAAGTTTTGTTTCAAAATTCGATTACAGTATACATTCCCACTATGACTTTAGGTGAGATGGCTCCATATATAATAGTCCCTTTTCGCGTTCACAGATCCCGCTGTAAAACCGCTGTACTTATTGATTTTTCATTATTATACATTATTATTATTGTTATTGCGACCAGTGAGCGAGCCCCAGCGAGCGAACTGGGAGCAAAACTAATCTTTGGTTGGGCTTCCTGTGTATTCAGATGCCAGCTCGATTCTCGATTTGTGTTTTTCAGTGGGTGGAGAAAGATTTTTTTCACGTGACTTTTGCCCTGACGTCATATATCGTACGTTCCCGTCGTTCATTTGGGCATTTGTGACTCGCGATCTCGTGTTCAGAGTGGATTCGAAGCCTTTTTGCTCGTACTTTATATCCGATTCTTCGATGGAATTATGTAAAGATCTTCATTTATTGTTGACGATCGCTTTAGTTAGCAACATATCGAGGGGAAGGCAATGTTATTTTATTAGTCTTTCAGCTCTGTTGTGTGCTAAGTCGCTGCACTGATTGTCACTGTGGACCGCAACATATAAAGTGGACACCGTATAAATGCTAGCTCTTGGAAACCAAGTCATCCCAGATGCAGAGACATTGTCACTGAATTATCTGCCTAACAGCTCGTTCGTTTTATATCGTGCCGCCAACCGTACCAAACTTTATTCTAAATTCAAGATATAGGTGTTCATAAGAGACCGTTCATAAGTGTAGCAAAATGAATACATGAAAATCGATAAAGTACGTACATTGATAAAGAAAAAAAGTGTATGTTGATTTTTATTGATTGATACTAATGTCTTTCTTCAGTGATAATAATTGCCGTCGGAGCGAAGCGTAGATGGCTTATAAACTCTATGTCAATAGATTTCTAAACACGGGCTTGCAATAACTAGCCTCCTATGTAACATGACAGCGGCAATCACATCTCTGTAAAAATCAACCAATCAGAATGGACCGTTCCCACGGCTGAAATGGACAAGAAACGATCGCGAAATCAAAACATTTTTACGTACATGGAGGATTGTCAATTTGTCTTGGTTTTCGAATTCGGAGGTCGCAATTTTTGACCTATGGTTAGCCTAGTTTATAACTATTGATTAGGGCTCCTATTGATAACAGTGTATTATATACACTGAAAGGACAACCCTGTTTAAATAAAGGTTTATTCATTCATTCATTGACAACATACGCATTTGTACAGAGTTATTCTCGAGTCAGTGCAAATTATTCACAAATATCAACAATTGAACACGAAAACATGTTGACAAAATTAAAACAATAGAAACATTGTTGAATTGCACGGACTGCATGTTTTCTGAATCGAGGCTAAGCCTGTACAAATGCGTCTTTTGTCGAGGACAGCGGTCATCTCTAAACAACGCGAAACTCAATGGAGTATTGAGTAATATCGTTAAATTACGACGTCCGTGACAATATTTTACTGCCATGCCGAGTAGGCGGAAATGTCCTTTGAAATGAGTTGTATGATACTGGCAGTGTTAACAATGCTCTTCAAGCAATTCCACTTGCTAAGATTTATGTAAGTCACATCCATAACATCGCGAAGCTGCAAGTTTCAAGTGTCTCTTCTCAACAGTTTCGGAAATTGCCTAAAAACACAATATATGTTAGGCGAATTAATCATAGATTCACGTTTTTAAAAATGTTATTTTCATTGCCGAAAGGCATATATAATTCTATTAATTCTTTAATCTGCAAGGCAGTATATATAAATATGCATTATGGGTATTAAATAATCGAAAATTCCCCTTAAAGCGGTTAACGCAGCAAAGTTGGTAGAAAATGACTGTATTAGGTATTTTAGTCTTATTTTTTGTAAATTTTGCTTCTTTTACTTTCTTTAGATAGCTGTCCCTAAATAGCTTACTATCACCATTGTAAACTAGATCTAAAGACACGTTCATAAAGTTTATTATCATGATTATTAGTTCTTCCTTCGTTTTCAAAACACTTGTGTGAGAGAGACTGAAGAGGGTTGAAAAAACTCCTCGTGTTTGAGAGCTTCTGTAACAATAAAATAAAATATTGGAGAAAACAAATTGAATCACATTTAATAGATCTCCTTCACGGTAGCGGATTGAAGTCCTCATGAAGATTAATGCGTTTGAGAACTAAATAGTACTGATGCACTAGTTAGTAAAACCTTCCAATATCGTGTTTGTTTAGTTTTAAGGCTCAGTTCTCGCTTTCTCCGGCATGTTTATACCGAAATGACCAACCTTCTATTATTATTATTATTATTATTATTATTATTATTATTATTATTATTATTATTATTATTATTATAGTAGGAGCCATCTGTAAATAATATTTTTATATCTTAATTTATTTATTTTTATCTTTTTTATATATATATATTGCTTATATTATATTATTCATATTTATTGTTTGTATTTTAATATCATTAGTTAATTGTTATTGAACAATCCAAGCGATCATTTTAAATTTTGTAAATAAGGATTTTTATCTATTTTTCTATCTCTTATTTGTAATTTGTTTTGAGGAATAAAATTATTATTATTATTATTATTATTATTATTATTATTATTATTATTATTATTATTATTATTATTATTATTAAACCATGCAGTTTTGAAAACTGGATTTAGAGATTTACAACAGACACCTGCAACATCATATCCGTGTGGAATAGACCTCTTTAGCTTCGTATGTAAATTGCCCATTTCAAACCATGTGATGTAAACATGGTGTTCTCTGGGGAATTAGTCCTTTCAATATGAACGAATACATTTCAGAAATATAAAGGAACAATTCTCCAGAGAATATCATGTTTACATCACATGGTTTGAAATGGGCAATTTACATACGAAGCTAAAGAGGTCTATTACATTTCTTTGAGAGATATTTTCTTATTCAAAGTTACTTCAATTAACATCTGTTAAAGTACAATGAATCGTGGTAAAAGTCATGCCGAAGATGGGAGCTCTTTATCATGCTCAGTATACTCCTTACAATAAGCCAGTTCACGCTGTCGGCCGCCATTTTGAATTGGGGCAAACTCGGCAAAATTGATAGAAATCTGGATCACTTTGACTTGCCGTAACTCCGCTCGATTTCGTTGGATTTTTTAAAACTTACCATTTTAGAAAAGATGTGTTCTTTGTTATTGATGTCCTATAATATGATGGGTATTGGAATGCAACAAATCGAGAAAAAAAGATTTTTGTTTTCAAAATAAAACGTTCGGCACGTGAATATGCAAATTAGCTCGAAATTTTAAGATCCATTCGTGAAAAGAAGATTGACTCGTAAAAGGTAGTTAAAACACCTACATTGGTCTTATTTTCACTCCAACAACTCATATGCATGCCTGCTGATTATCGAAGTTTAAATTTTGAAAATCCAACGAAATCGAGCGGAGTTACGGCAAGTCAAAGTGATCCAGATTTCTATCAATTTTGCCGCGTTTGCCCCAATTCAAAATGGCGGCCTACAGCGTGAACTGGCTTATTACACCGGGCTATATATATATAACGAGAGTACTGTTCTCCTGCCAGCACACTTGTACTATAGTCGAGTGCATGTAACCGCAGTTGCGATATTGCGGACTAACTCTCAAATCAGAGTTTCTTTGAATTTCGACATCTCAAGATCGTGCAAAAAGGTAAAAAAAAGATATTAATCATAGAACTACTAACATTGCCAAGTCAGAAACAAGATTTAAAAGCCAAGATGTCATCGTCTTTCAAGCAATGAACAGAAATATGCTTTTAATTTTTTTAGATTTTTAGCGATTCGTCGTTATAACATATATCCAATTTTTTGAGGGAACTAAGATTGTAACTCTTGAATTAACAGTGTACAGTCATGTGATCGGGACAAAAATTGATTATTTTTCATATTTAGCGTCGTTGTGTAAACTATCAAGTGCGAAAAGAAATGAAGCAGGCTGTTTTGTGTCAAACTCTAATTTTTTGAGATCTTCATTTTTGAAACCTTCATTTTTGAAAACTTCATTTTTGAAACCTTCATTTTTGAAACCTTTATTTTTGAAACCTTCATTTTTGAGGAGGATGAAGAGGAAAAGGACAAGGAGGAAGAAGATGATGAAGAAAATGAGGAGAAGGAGGATGAAGAGGAAAATGAGGAGAAGGAGGATGAAGAGGAAAAGGACAAGGAGGAAAATGAGAAGGATATGTATCCCATATGATATTTAATTTAATTTTTGACGTCGTTTCAACACATGCATGAGCTAGACGTAAAACTTTGACCACATAACTGATCGTCGACACTGTAAATCGCCCTAAGAAGAACTGATCTCTCTTCACGATGAACTCTTCATTTATATTACATGCCTATTTATATTAGTTTATATATATTCATTTATACCTTCTAGAGGCGGCATTGTGTTCATCAAATTAAGGCCGACTCATTAAACTGACCCACAGTTCACTTCGATCTTCTTCTACCTGCTACTTTCACATTACCCATAATACACTCTGTTTGCCCCCCACATTTTGCATAAACTATTGTTTTCAATTTCTCTTGGGAATATGCAGTCAAGAGACATTGAAAATTATAGTTTATGCAAAACTTGGGGGACAAACAAAGTGTATTATTGGTGATGTGAAAGTAGTGAACAACGTTTCTCTCCGACAACCGCGGAATCGAAAGGAAAATATAAGTTCAATAAAAAAATGCCCCCCTAAACCAGCTACAGTTATGAGCCTTCGGTAATCTCAGCGACACAGAGCGCATGCGCTATAATAACGATGCATAAGGAAAGCTATTCCCTCCCGCAGAGTTGTACACCATCTCCTAGCTCCCCCAAAGTTGTGAACTCTGCGATGTACTTCAATGTCATCGAACGCATACGCTGTAATAATAGTTTAACATCATTTCGTCGAGCATGCGCAGTAAGAAATAACGGCTCTGGGGACGAAATTGCGTTTTTAACATGCAGTGATGTGATCGACTTCCGCTTCACAAGTCCCACCCCAAAAACTCGTGGATATCCACGAATTTAATACAAGGGCAGCTGAATAATCGTAATTTACATAACTTATCTTGTGCCGATCACCTGTTCACTGAAAGCATTAATAGTTCACATCAACAGTTCACAGAACCACCGTGTGGAAATAAAATGTATCTATCTATCTATCTATCTATCTATCTAGCTAGCTAGCTAGCTATCTATCTATCTATCTATCTATCTATCTATCTATCTATCTATCTATCTATCTATCTATCTATCTATCTATCTATCTATCTATCTATCTATCTATCTATCTATCTATCTATCTATCTATCTATCTATCTATCTATCTATCTATCTATCTATCTATCTATCTATCTATCTATCTATCTATCTATCTATCTATCTATCTATCTATCTATCTATCTAGCTAGCTAGCTAGCTATCTACTTTAGAGTGGTTTTCATAAACCCGTGAATCTTTAATCTTTGAAATACATACATAATAACAATCAATAAAGTTCCGACTGAAAGTAGCATTGTTTCATTAAAAGCCAGTTTTTCACAGAAAAAGGCGAACGCGGAAGGAAATAAATTATCATTCGGGAAAGACAACGGTTTGTTGACTCCTTTCTACAAGTGTTGTCCATTTCTCTCATATCATTGAATACCAGTGAACTCAGTCGAGGGTACGTGCTCTGGTGTTTGAACCGACAGCTCAACTCTGGTGGTACTGAACAGTCAAGTTCATATTCCAGAAATACAGTTCCGCTTCGGAGTTCCAGGGTCTTACATAAAGGTATAAATTCTACGTTATATATAGCTAGCTATACACCATTTCTTGAATCATATATAAGAGGATTGATACAAGTGTGTTGTACATCATATCGTTTCTCAAAGTGGCAATTAATATAAGTTTATTCGGACGTGTACCGGCCGTTTGGTAATTAATAATTTGTTCACATCGTGCCGTAATATACTTATCATATGGTCACATTGAAGCATGTGAATCATAAATAATGTTTAGAAATAAACTATGATTTTAAAAACTGTTTCGTCTGACCGAATCAAAGTTGACGGACGGCTCCCGTCAAATTTAAGAGCGACTGTCAGGAAATACCGAGAATCGTCGGACAAAACTGAAAAATCGGAATCCATTTTTTTTCACCGAATGAAAGCCTTTGGTGAACTATTTTCGAAAAGCATGTCCAAAAGTTTCAGCGATTTTTAATTTTTCCAAAAAATAAGAAAGTTGAAAATACCGTCCGACACGCCCTTGGCGCCGGTGAAAATTTGGTAAAATTATGCATATTCGCGACGCTCGCACGTAGTAACGAGAAGACACAAATAATCCACATTGTTCATCACTTCCTCTGTCTCTAGGTACAAAAAAATTAGTAGTTTTATTTATTTGCAGCTCTGATACTGGCTAACCAAAAACACCAATCTAGGCCATTCAGAATCGAGGCAAATTATGGGATAATACGCGGCTCCATAACTCCAGGAGTATATTATTTTTACAACTAATATTTATATTGCCTGAAAGCCCTATCATTCTAGTTTTGAAGTCAACAAAATACCAAAAAAGCTGAACACGTGATTAACCACGTGACAACAGTCTTTAAAAATTTACTTTAAAATGCGGTCGCGGTTTTAAGAACAGTGTAAAAACAAACAATTGCATATGTTGTCAATGCTAGTGGTCTACACAACTGCGTTTGGAAAACTTGTCTCTGATTTCTCTGAAGAGAGATATTTACGAAAATAGGTCACGTGACCATTTAGCCAGAATACGTTTTCTCAATTTTCTCGATAACTAAAATTATGGGACAGGTTTTCCAAACGCTATCTTTTTTCATTAGTTGTCCACGGGCAACAGGTCACGTAGAGTCAGTATTTTGGGTAATATTTGTATTTTCCGTATTGGTTATAAGCTCTCCGAAGCTGTATTTGTCTGTCTGTATTTGTTTCTGGTGACCTTTAGATATCCGAACCCCCAACAGTAATCCGAACCCGCGACATCTGGTTTTATTTATGACGTCAGCGAAAGACCCGACTACCTAAGGTAGTCGGGTCTTTCGCATGACGTCATAAATAAAACCAGATGTCGGGGTTCGGATTACTGTTGGGGGTTCTAAAGGTCACCAGAAACAAATACAGACAGACAAATACAGCTTCGGAGAGCTTATAACCAATACGGAAAATACAAATATTACCCAAAATACTGACTCTACGTGACCTGTTGCCCGTGAGTTGTCCTTAATGTTGTAGCATAAAAACTATTTCAGCATATCTTAAACTCGCGACCCCATATTTAAAAAACGAAATTTCACATGCCCAGGTCACGTGACCACTTGACGTCAGTATTTTTAGGACTAAATCATCAAACATCTTGAATATAATCTTATGCCTAAATATCAATGCCATAGAAATGAATCGTGGGGAATACTAAAAATAAACGTGATTTTGAGTGATGGCTTCATGAACCAGGCCTTAACATACTTGAGGTGTGGAACTCGCTTATGATTAGTTTTACAACTAATATTTATATTGCCTGAAAGCCCTATCATTCTAGTTTCCTCATGACAAATCTCTATTTTGGCCCGCGAAAACTCTGAACTCTGGAGTCCAGAATGTGAAGCCCACTGAGGGCAATGTCGTGTGGAACTCGCTTATGATTAGTTTTACAACTAATATTTATATTGCCTGAAAGCCCTATCATTCTAGTTTCCTCATGACAAATCTCTATTTTGGCCCGCGAAAACTCTGAACTCTGGAGTTCAGAATGTGAAGCCCACTGAGGGCAATGTCGTGTGGAACTCGCTTATGATTTTCCAGGACAAACTCCAGTTTTATTCCAACCAAACGTATATATTTGGACCGAATGATTCTCCGACTCCAAATCACATGTTCGAGTAATTATCCAGTAATCATTTCACGATCTGTCGTCAACTCTGGCTGAAAGGTCACAGAAGTACTTGAACTCCCACTATAGAGTGGCGGAGATGCTCGTCGGACAGTTTGAAAATCACCTCAAAAAGGTACCCGAGTCTCTTCCAAGTGCGCGTGGCATAAATAATTTTCACCCCTAAAGTGTACCTAGTCTAAACCAATAAGTATCATCCAAAGGTCGGGAGTTTGAGTCTCACAGGAGTCGATAATTTTTTTAGTGTTTCCTTTTTTTTCTCTTATCTGTTGTCCTTTTCTTTTAGTTTGATTGTTTTGTTTTTATCGGATTTGTCGTTGAGGTATTTTTAAATAAATAGGTTTTGATTCTGACAGGCAATGCATAGGACCCCAATAATATGTCTATGCAGGATGGCTGTTTCCGTATAAAAAACTTCAAAGATTTGAAAACTTGAAAACAAATCTGTGAATAAGGTTTTCGTTGCAATCTGGTAGAACTGATGACACCTAGGATCATTCAAACAAGTACGGTATAAAACCATAGATTTGTCCTCAAATTTAGAAAAGCCGCGATTTGGGATCGCCCGGGGTATAACCAAAGCCACTGAGAAAATAATAAAACACAACACGTACAGGCAATTCAACGAGTAACCAAAAGACCTCCAGAAGCGGAAAGGCAACTATTTTCCCCTGAGTTTGTGCTTTTAAATCGTCTTGGAACTAAATGTACCTCGAATAGTCCGTGATATATTTAAAGTGAAAAATTTGCTTTCTTCTCATTAATGTGATCGTTGGGTCATCTCAGCGCCCGGCACAGGGCGCATGTGCATTAGAAGCCACTTTGAGGTGTGTCAAAGAACGACGACGACGACGAAGAACAGCCTGCATTTTTAGACTCGGGCCTTCCACAGGAATCCCGGGTAAATAACGAAAAGAAAAGAAATCATAGTTAGTTGTTATCTTACGCGAGGAATGTCTAGTGTTGTGCATGAGAGTGTATCTGACAAACTACGCCTGACACAGTCTTGTAGGGTCAGGGAAGCATCATGCATGGATGTTTATTATAGAGAAAACAAAGTTAGAAACTCTGGCTTCGATCGGGACATCATGACATCGATGGTCAGTCAGAGGGGTGTCGGAGTGGGATGTGGGAATAGTTCGAAATATAGAGCAGGAGATTGTTACCCGGTTCAACTAGCCTGCGTAGCCTGGCTACGCAGGCTAGGTTCAACAGCATACTTCAAATTGGAGGTATAACACACTAATGTACTAACTCCTCATGATTGTAAGCTGCTCGGCTGCCTTAGGCGCGTTCATATGCAGCCCGAAAAAGTCCTCCATCGGTTGTAAATTAAAGCGCATTGAGACAATGTGAAATGCGCTATATCAGAACCGACTTCTTCTTCATCTTCTTCTTCTTATTATTATTATTATTATTCCATTGATATTTAATTCTACACTTTTGGATAAACTATAGCGGATTGGGCTGTGCAGACGGCGTGGTACGTGAAAACGCACTTTTTCAAACAGAAAAAAGAAAACATAAATCCATATTGACCCTCAGTCCAGAACTTAGCTTCAACATTGTTTTAAACACTACGTAATGAGTAGAAGTAATACACATTTGGATTATAGAAAGATTTTCATACTGGAACAGCCCCCAATAGACAGTTATACCGGAAACTGGAGCGGGGAGTACCCACAAGGAATCTTAAAAACCGGAAAAAAATGAATGCACCGTGAAAACGAAACAAAACAAACAAATAAACATGCAAACAAAACCTGTAATGCTAATATCACTATGAAATAAATAAGACAAGACGCTCAATGAGCGTACACTCGGGCTTATGACAAGGACAATGTCAGTTGCTTGAGGAGAGACCTGACAATGACTGACAGTTGCGTGACGAGGGAGACTATGTATATATGTGTCGGTGAGCATAGATAAAAATCTCCGAATCGTACTTCCGTAGCACGTACTTGGAACGTCCAGTTGAGGTTCATATTCATGGTCAGACGGTTCTGATAACGTCTTTGGTTTCTTCGTTATCGCAGAGGAAAGTCGAACTTCGTATCTTTTAAACATCCAGTTGATTCAGACTACGGTATGATGTGACAAAGCTCGACCAATCTGCGGCTGTCTCTGCCTATACAATGAAAGATCTTGTTCGATTTATCTCGAAATCAGAAAGGAATTATCGATTAAAAATCAAAAGCTGCTTCTGTTAGATTTAAGATGCAGGGGTTAGGATAGGCACGCGCCTTGAGCCATTTGCGCTAAAAAATCGTAAATGGCCCGTAAAAAAATCATGATACGCGCCCAACATATAGGGCTTCTGAAAACATAATTTGTAAAACAGGCACACAATGGGAATAAAATTAAAGAATCAATTTGATAAAATATCACTTAAAGCTTTAAAATGTGCATATAGACGTCATTTTCAGGTGGATTAGAGTGGTTTTCCTTTCAAAACACGATAGTAAAAAAACGATGTCCAAGGCGTTCCTTGCATTATCGAGCATTGGGAGTTGGCACTAGTTTCGTTCTTACATCGTTTCCTATTGGTACAGAATTGGCCACTCAAAATTGTTGATACATACAATGTAGTCTTACATGAAGTGCTGACCCAAATTTACTTGAAGAGATGTCTTGTGAAGATTGAAGTAATTCGAAAACAACATAATTTCCGTGCATAATTATTTGAAGCCACACTTTTTTTTAATCTTTTTTCACCTTCAGTTTCATTTGTCTTTACTGCCTTTTTAATCTCCTGCCACTTTTAATACTATGTACATTCTTTCTTTTTTCTTTGTTAAATGCTTGTTATCTATGATTTCACCTTTACATCCACTGGTCTACATACTTTCCACCTGTTCTTTCTCCAGATCTGGCTCTTTCTCAGTAATTGTCCCTTTCATTACTTTTTCACCCTAAGCCTTATGTATCCTGTACAGTTCCACATTGTTATCCTTTTATTCTGTCATCCATTTCTCCATTTCTCTAGTTTCTCCACATACATACATTCTACTTCTTTCTCCTATTTACCTCACCTTCTTTATCTTCTTTCTTTTTAATTTATTCCTCCTCTTACATATTTCACCTTTCCTTTATTTCACTTCCGTTCTTTTTTATCTATTCATTCACCTTTCCCTCCAGCTCTAACTCTGTTCACTTTACCTACTTCCATTCACCCTTCATTTTTTTCCATTAAAAATCTCTCGATCACCTCCTCCCCCCAGCCCCTCACTCATAAATTTACACCTTCATCCATTTGCTTTTCTTCTATATCCTATCTTTCCTTTTCAACATTCTCTCCCCATCCTCTTCTCCTAGCCCCCCGCTCATAAAATCACACTCCCATCCATCCACTTTTCTTCCGTATCCCAGCCTTCCTTTTCAACATTCGCTCTCATCCTCTCCCTCTAGCCCCTCACTCATAAATTCACACCCTCATCCATTCGCTTTTCTTCCATATCCCGGCTCTCCCCCACTCATAAATTTACACTCATCCATTTCCCTTTTTTTCCATATCACATTATCCTGCGATGGTCTGAATACCCTGCTAGCTCTATTGTTCTGGAATAGCCAGTCGATTATCAAAAAAGGTTATGAAGTGTCCCCAAGTTTGAAAAAATGGCCCTTAACTTTCTAAAGTTTAGGGCCATTGGCACTTTGCTGTTTTTGTCTATCCTAACCCCTGAAGATGTAACCTCAAGTGACCTCAAGTACGTTTAAAGACGTACCACAGCGTACCTTGAAGAGTCGGAGATCTTTATCTATGCTCACCGACACAAATAGTTTCCCTCGTCACTGAGCGTCTTCTTCTGTAATAGAATCTATTAAAGAAGATCCCTAAAATCTAAGAACGTTTTGATTTCGATTGTATTTTTGCCGTTTACTGACCTGTTTTGAGCGTGGAAATTCTGTTTTAATTAGCGCTACGCGGCGGTTCTAAAATTAGGTCGCGTAATAGATGTATGACTCAAACAAGGATCATACAACTGTAATCGTACTGAAAAGAACACGAAGAAACCTACATTTTATCATGCAAACACTGTTTATTTTCAAAACAATTGACCTTGCTCGCCTTTGCTTTGATGTAGTTTTGAAGTACGATTTTTACGATTCCTTTTCCTTCTGAATTTTTCAAACGTGGAATAAAATAAACATCCATCATGAGTTACTGAAAATAAAACACTGGCTTTAAACACGCTCATTTCACATACAAAAGCATACGCCGATTCGTGTGGGCCCACTCTGAAAGAAGTCGTTTCATTTCATTTGCTTTTCAGTTCATTTTTTGATGAGTTCGAGTTCGTGGAACGACGTCGTAGAACAGCCCTTTCGAAAACGTTCGACGGGAAGATTTAGAGTATGCGTATCGGTATGTAGTACGCGTATGCGTTTGGATGGCTTGCGTCATTTCTCTCACTACACAAGATGACTTCTTCTCTTTCGATCCAGCACGAGCTTCTAGTCCTTCTACCACTTCTAGTCGTCGAACGATGAACTAGAATTCTGACCTTTAACAGCTTGAAGATCTACAGCTGCTTTCAAAACTAAGAATCAAATCTACTTGAGTCCTGTGAGTCGTTTGTTTTCCCTTATCTGCTGAGTAATCTTGAAACTCGATACGATCAAATACTTCGCATACTGTGGAATGACTTACCACAAAGTATCAGGTCAATCAGCTCGCTTGGTCAATTCAAGAGAGAAATTAACGGCATTTTATGATCATTTAATTCCCACACGGCAATCATGTAAAACAGTAACATATGATGTAACTTATTTTTTAATATTTTAGATAACCATTGTATTGTATTTATACTGATGATTTTACCGTGTTTATAAATAAACTTTATGTATGTATGTATTCTTTCTTCATTCTTCACATTTTTTCTTCATTCCGTGACCAAAAAATTAAAAATAAAATAATAATAATAATAAAAAGAAAGCCCATTTTATTACTCGGGCTTCCTTCGGAAGGGCCCGAGTAATAATAACAAGACGCTCAATGAGCGTACACTCGGGCTTATGACAAGGACAATGTCAGTTGCGTGAGGAGAGACCTGACAATGACTGACAGTTGCGTGACGAGGGAGACTATGTATATATGTGTCGGTGAGCATAGATAAAAATCTCCGAATCGTACTTCCGTAGCACGTACTTGGAACGTCCAAGATGATACTAGGAAATAATCCAGTCTACATTGAACCTTGAAAGACTTATTTCTCCATGTATATTGTTCTAGCTCGGGGTTTCTCATTCGCCATATATCTTTAAGTCCAAAAATGTGACACATATGTTCAATCTTTTTTATAACCTGAGCTTTAATTGATGTCCGCCTTTTTTATCAATCGGTTTTAAAGCACAATTGAAGTCTCCGCCTATTATCATTGGTTCTCCAGCGAAGTCTTTCAGCAATTAATTCGCATAGTTTTTGAAAGAAAGTGATTTGTTGGTTAATGTTATTTGGTGCGTAGAGGTTTACGACAATGATAATGAATCTTCCGTCTTTATCCGATATAACCTTTTGTATTTTGCAATCCAACTTTGGATTAAATAAAATCATAACGCCTTTAATATGGCTGGAACCATGCCGAAAAGAGCTTTACCACTCCTGACAGTTGTCTACCTTGTAATAATATACGTCCTCCGGTTGACTGATTCCGACTCAGTGGGGGAGGGTGGGGAACAATGGTGCATTTTACTCGGGCTAACAATTATTAAAACACGTTTTATTCGGTATTTTTAAGAGAAAATGTCACTTTATCACTGTGGTTTGCCTGTGGTTGAACTGATGGAAAGTGATTGAATATATTGAAAAGAACAAAGGGAGCAACTATTTTACTAGTTAAAAAGTAAAATAATCATTGAAGGGGATAACTTCATTTAAGCTCGGTTTGATGGCACTGTTTATAGGTCCCTTGCAAAACCAACTCTTTTTGTTTATTCACACACCATTATATATTTACAGAATTTTACAAAGAAAAAAAATATGCCGAGAAACAAAAAAATACATCCTGACATTGCATGCGCATGCGCAGGTGTAGACATTTAATAATAATAATAATAATTGCTTATATAGCGCCTATATATACAGGACTGTTCTAAGCGCTGTCATACCGACAAAGAAAAGAAAAGAAAATAATATAAAGGTAAATAGGACTATTGCAGCTTATTGAGAACTCCTTCATGGTAGTGATTAGTTGAGTATAAATCCTTACATCTCCAGTACCGTGGTATATTTATCAATTTATGCAGTAAATTACTGCTCAACTGAATGAACTTTCACTATACAGGTCGCAAAGATCCAATATGGCGGCCAACGTTTCCAATACGACACCAGCCAATACACGTTGCTATCCACAATACTCCATAGCCTTCCTAGAAAACTTCTTCAACACAACTCACTACATCACTGCTCCATTAAACATCATCTGCATTCTCCTCTCCGTCATCGTCAATTCCCTTATTCTCATAACTGTCTACAGGACGAAAACTCTTCGTACACCGTCTATTCTTCTTCTGTGTAGTCTGAACTTTAAAGACCTCTCCCTCGTAAATGTGGCACAAACTTCAACAGTGTACGAATCGTTTCTTTATCTTAATAACGGGGATTTCTGCGTGCCGGTGCATGCTAACAAACCCTGGTTATTTGCTAATTTTTCAAGTCGTGTCATCGGGTTGGTTAGCGTGATATTAATTTCCATCGATCGTTATCTCGCCATTCACAAGCCTCAACTCTATAGAAAATGGTTGAACAGAAGACGAGTCTTTGCTTCCATCACAGGCATCTGGGTCATAGGCATTATCTTCGGCGGGTTGTCCCTTTTTCTCAAAATAGAAGACTTGTCAAAGCTGGTGATGATGGTGTTTGGAAGTACAGTGATTATTGTTGTGTTGCTGCAGTTGGGCGTTTACATTGGAGTCAAACAGCAGCGTAAACGAACGGCAGACTTGAATACCTCACAGTTACGGCAGATGGCTTTTGACAGAGCTGTGGCTACGGCCGTATTCTACATCATCTTAGCACTGGCTCTTTGCTATATTCCGATGCTTATATGTGCAGCTATTGTCCTTCTTAAAGGAACAATTGCCTACGTGGCATTAGGGAAAACGTGGTTTTTATTGTCGCTGTATCTGAACTCGCTCATCAACCCTGTTATCATGATGAAAACTAACAGGAGACTCAGGACAGCCGTTCTAGAGACATTGATTTTCTATCATTCGTGTTGTAAGCATGACATTGTTTTTATTGAAGCGACATGCCCGAAACAGCAGCAAAAGGTATGCATGTCTCGGTTAGGCCACATTAACCGTACTCTAGCCTTGTATGAAGGAGAGGAAGAAGGAAAGGTAGAAGAAGAGGAAGAAGGAAAGGAAGAAGGAGAAGGAAGAAGGAGAGGAAGAAGGAAAGGAAGAAGGAAAGGAAGAAGGAAAGGAAGAAGGAGAGGAAGAAGGAGAGGAAGAAGGAGAGGAAGAAGGAGAGGAAGAAGGAGAGGAGAAAGAGGAGAGAAGAAGGAAGAAGAAGGAGAGTGAAGAAGGAGAGGAAGAAGGGAGAGGAAGAAGAAGAGAGGAAGAAGGAGAGGAAGAAGGAGAGGAAGAAGGAGAGGAAGGAGAGGAAGAAGGAAGGGAGAGGAAGAAGGAGAGGAAGAAGGAGAGGAAGAGGAGAGGAAGAAGGAGAGGAAGAGGAAGAGGAGAGGAAGAAGGAGAGGAAGAAGGAGAGGAAGAAGGAGAGGAAGAAGGAGAGGAAGAAGGAGAGGAAGAAGGAGAGGAAGAAGGAGAGGAAGAAGGAGAGGAAGAAGGAGGAAGAAGGAGAGGAAGAAGGAGAGAAGAAGGAGAGGAGGAAGAAGGAGAGAAGAAGGAGAGGAAGAAGGAGAGGAAGAAGGAGAGGAAGAAGGAGGGAAGAAGGAGAGAAGAAGGAGAGGAAGAAGGAAGAAGGAAGGAAGGAAGAGAGAAGGAAGGAGAGGAAGGAGAGGAAGAAGGAAGAAGGGAGGAAGAAGGAGAGGAAGAAGGAGAGGAAGGAAGGAGAAGGAGAGAAGAAGGAGAGGAAGAAGGAAGAAGAAGAGAGGAAGAAGGAGAGGAAGAAGGAGAGGAAGAAGGAGAGGAAGAAGGAGAGGAGAAGGAGAGGAAGAAGGAAGAAGGAAGAAGGAGAGAAGGAGAGGAAGAAGGAAGGAAGAGGAGAGGAAGAGAGGAGAAGGAGAGAAGAAGGAGAGAGAAGGAAGGAAGGAGAGGAAGAAGGAGAGGAGAAGGAAGAAGAAGGAGAAGAAGAAGGAAGAAGAGGAAGAAGGAGAGGAAGAAGGAGAGGAAGAAGGAGAGGAAGGAAGGAGAGGAAGAAGGAGAGGAAGAAGGAGAGGAAGAAGGAGAGGAAGAAGGAGAGGAAGAAGGAGAGGAAGAAGGAGAGGAAGAAGGAGAGGAAGAAGGAGAGGAAGAAGGAGAGGAGAAGGAGAGGAAGAAGGAGAGGAAGAAGGAAGAGGAGGAAGAAGAGGAAGAAGGAGAGGAAGAAGGAGAGGAAGAGAGGAGAAGGAAAGAAGGAGAGGAAGAAGGAGAGGAAGAAGGAGAGGAAGAAGGAGAGGAAGAAGGAGAGGAAGAAGGAGAGGAAGAAGGAGAGGAAGAAGGAGAGGAAGAAGGAGAGGAAGAAGGAGAGAAGAGGAAGGAAGAAGGAGAGGAAGAAGGAGAGGAAGAAGGAGAGGAAGAAGGAGAGGAAGAAGGAGAGGAAGAAGGAAGAAGGAGAGGAAAGGAGAGGAAGAAGGAGAGGAAGAAGGAGAGGAAGAAGGAGAGGAAGAAGGAGAGGAAGAAGGAGAGGAAAGGAGAAGAGAGGAGAGGAAGAAGGAGAGGAAGAGAGGAGAGGAAGGAGAAGAGAGGAAGAAGGAGAGGAAGAAGGAGAGGAAGAAGGAGAGGAAGAAGGAAGAGGAAGGAAGGACAGGAAGAAGGACAGGAAGAAGGACAGGAAGAAGGACAGGAAGAAGGACAGGAAGAAGGACAGGAAGAAGGACAGGAAGAAGGACAGGAAGAAGGACAGGAAGAAGGACAGGAAGAAGGACAGGAAGAAGGACAGGAAGAAGGACAGGAAGAAGCTAGCTTTTAAGTGTCTCGATGCATTTTATCTTCGGCTATTCGTAGCAATAATAATGTTGAATCACCTATTTATTATGACGTTCAAGTACTTACACATTCAAAGAAAAAAGGGACGACCGTTAATTTGAGAAATTTTCATTTCAATAAATTAATAAATATGCAAAGCTTTCGCATGAAGAACGTACTTCTTCCTAACGAGAAAACAAGAAGACAGCAACGTTCACCTGCCTTCATGATGGCTTTAGGTTTGATTTTAATAGTAGACTGAACGACGTGAAAGCGAGCAATTTCCACAAAACAAAACTTGGCTAACAAGTACAATAAAGCTTATAAGTTACTTTACCGTGTAGTTATTGTGTTCCCTGCCAGCTCGGTCCTTTCTCATATGCAGCAAGTTACCAGTCTAAGCTTCAACAGTTTCTTCATGCAGCGGCTATCACAACGACGAAATCCAGAGAAGAAGTTTTCCTTCGTAAGTCTGCTACGTCGAAACGATTCAATGCAAAGGACTTCACTCAATTCATGTCGGTTTGTGTGATTCAGTTCATGCATTCATTAATATATCAAACCGAAAAATTATTTTGTTGGGAATGTAAACAAGTTTTCTGTGAGAACACTGATGTGCTTCATTAGACTTTTGCTTTTATTTGTAATTTGTTTATCATGAATTTTTTTCGCGCGCTTTCTGACGCGCCCGCGCATCGCGTTTTGGCGCGAAAATATTTCAATGTAATGATTGTCGTAAATATATCCTAAAATCCAGTGAAAAAAATCAGCGAAATTAAAGTTACCAAAATAAATGTAGAATAAATGAGCTACATAGTAATAAGTGTGTGCTTCAAATAATTGCTGGCAGTTAATGCGTTTATTTATCTCTTTTAAAAATATTCTTCTTGTTTACACAGTTCAAAAATAGAGGTGTGATCTCTACGGTCGCTTGCCATCCACACCCACCGTGACAAACGTACCGTTAACGTACGAGAATGGATGACGAGTCACATAACGACCTGATGAAGTTAAAAATTACATTTCTAATACAAAAAATTATGAATGGAACAACGAACGATAAGCTAAATTTCATAAAAAACTACAATCGCTAAATGTAGTGTCTTTTTACAGGACGCAATGGACGTTCAAATTTCACAACGTTTCCTTTAACGCTTTTAGGCTTTTCTTTAGGAGAATAGAGGATCTCTGTACATCCCAATGTCTTGGGATCTTTTTTACATTCCACATAACGCCTTATATGGTCAGACAAGTACCCCAGTGGCGAAGAACCTTGGGATAAAACTTGATAATGAAAATCTTTAAGGTCGAAGGTTTTCTTCAATTTATTAGTTGCGTATTGTCTGGCTTTCTTGATGTCTAGCTGACCAATCATATACGCTGTTGCCTGGCCTGGGTCACTTTGGTAACGTGTGACCTCCTTTCGTGCTAAGTCCGTACCGTCCCAGGCCTTCTCTTCGAAAAGTTCCAGGGCCTCGGCCCTAGACATTCCCTTGAAATGTAGACCAGTGTCAACGATTAGTCGAATAGCGCGCCAGATCTGACGATCAAAAGATGCAATGAATATGAGCATTTCTTGCGAAAGCCAGTTTAATTAGGTCCGGACCCATCCCTCCCTCCCAAGTTACAACATTGTAAGTAAATAGTTTGTCCAAAGAACACCAAGGGGGGAGGGGAAATGGAAAAGTGGTAATCTAACCTGCCATTTCAGCATGCCAAATTTCTGCATAGGTTCATTAGCGTAGGTATTGGTGTCTTCGGCGATGAGAGGGTTTTCAGCATACAGAGCCCATCCTTCAGTAAACGCGGTGTAATAAGTCTCTGAATTCAACCAACTAATAGAACCACCACAGCTATCCACGAAATGTTCCACATCGCCTTGAACCTTTTATAAAACAAGAACTATGAATGAATAATTATGCACGACTCAAGGGAAGGAAGGTAGGAAAGAAGGAAGGTAGGAAAGAAGGATGGAAGGAAAGAAGATCGAGAGAAAGGAGAGAATAAAGAAAGAAAGGAGGGAAAGAATGAAAGAAGGAAGGATGGAAGGAAAGAGGGAAGGAAGAGTGAAAGGTGGGAAGGAAGGAAGTAGGGAAGGAAGGTCAAGGATGGAAGGAAAGAGGGAAGGAAGAGAGAAAGGTGGGAAGGAAGGAAGTAGGGAAGGAAGGTCAAGGATGGAAGGAAAGAGGGAAGGAAGAGAGAAAGGTGGGAAGGAAGGAAGTAGGGAAGGAAGGTCAAGGATGGAAGGAAAGAGGGAAGGAAGAGAGAAAGGTGGGAAGGAAGGATGAAAGTAGGGAAGGAAGGAAGGAAGAATGGAATTTAAGGAACAGAGAAAGTAGGGAATTCGAAGGAAGAGAGAAAGGATACATATCCAAGGTGCACCGATGGATGAATAGATAAATGGGCTGAGCGCATTATTGGATGAGAAGATGGAAACTCACACAGAAAAACCAAGAAGAAAATGAAAACAAATTAAGCTTTAAAACCATTACCTGCAAATGGTGTCCAGGGCGCGCCTCGTGCGCGTTGACGCTCCACTCGGAATACCTCGGTCCCATTCTCTCCAGGAAAAAAGGTATATTATAGATGGCGCTATAAGCGCACTGTATGTTGCTTTGTTCGTAGCTTTGTGCTCCACTTGAAGGGTTTAAGTCTGGTCTCAGATCAATGGGACAGTTGGGTGTGGTGTGTTTGGCTCCAGTGAAATAAAACATGTTTACAATTTTCGGGTCCAGCATACTCATCACCTGAAAATAACACATGGCTTTAGAATAAAACATATTATGAGGGAGGGGAAGGGAGGGGAAAGAGGGGGGGGGGGATTTTTAAGAAATGGGAGATGTTACTACCAATCGTGCCACACTAGAATAGACACTAGAAACGGTAGTACCGATGTCGAGACTGCGGGGTGGATTGGAAGCCGAGAGATGGACAAATTGAAGGAGCTGAGGAGATTGTGGTAGTGAGGAGATCAACAGGGTTCATAGGCGAATTAGCAGAGATGGGTTTTTGTGTGAGAAAAGTAGTGTGGCATCGTAGGTAACTTTTACCTTTCTCGCTTCTTTAAACCACAATTGAATCGCCTCCCAGCGTTTGGGGCAATGCTTCTCTGCACCCTTTATGTCACTGCACTTACGATGAGCATTTTCATTGCTTTCGTTTTGAGGTATTGGATGCTCGTTGAAATAACTTTTAGACGAGTTAAGAAGCTTACGGAATTCCATCACTGCAGTGACATTGTCGGTGGATTTTGTTATCTGTCTTGCGATCTCAACAACCTATAAATTAAGTAAACAATTAAATATGTTTAGTTTGCATGATTACTATGATTGTTGTGAGAGAAATAGAGAGAAGAAATATGCATGCGATAGGCAGATACGATAATAACTAAAATCGTATTAAGTAGTCACCCCCTAATTAAGCGGCCAGTTATCGAAGTCCCGAAACTCACTCTATCAAACAATCACCCTTGTAAAATAATATTAAAACAAATTATATGTGTATTGATAAAAGAATATATGTATGTAAAATTTCTGTACTGTGCTGTAAGCTGAATAAAATTATTAAAATAATAAAAAAAACAAAAAATAAAAAACAAAAACAACAAAAAAAAAAAAAAAAAAAAAAAAACAACAACAAAAAAACAAAAAAACAATCGCCCTCATTAAGCGGCCACAAGTTTGTAAGTGTATTTCACTTTTATGTGTTACCCTCTTGAAATAAAGTCATCATCATCATCATTTCCCCGAGGGTGGTAGCTTAATAGGGGTTTACCATCGTACCTTAGGATAGAGTTTGTTCAGCATCTCCCATCCTAACTTATTTACTTCATCTGGTGTCATGTCGTTGGTCGTGAAATACGACATAATCATCTCGTAAGATTTCTTGCCATCCAAAACCCTGTCTGTTAGGGGTAGGGCCGGGTCTGTTGGTCGTGATTTGTTGGCTATTCCGTTAGTGTACACATACTTTAAGGGCAGTCCAGCTAGACCGCTAGACACAGAACTAGGGACGCAGTGTGGCATATGTTCTTCCTTTAGATACCTAAAGAATATTGAATATATTTAAGATCGTATTGTTGGAGGGATGGGTAGGAAATATGGCACATGAATGACTGTTCATTCATTCAGTTAGAAATTAAGCAAAAAAGCAAGCGAGATAGCAAGCAAGCAAGCAAGCAAGCAAGCAAGCAAGCAAGCAAGCAAGCAAGCAAGCAAGCAAGCAAGCAAGCAAGCAAGCAAGCAAGCAAGCAAGCAAGCAAGCAAGCAAGCAAGCAAGCAAGCAAGCAAGCAAGCAAGCAAGCAAGCAAGCAAGCAAGCAAGCAAGCAAGCAAGCAAGCAGGCAGGCAGGCAGGCAAGCAAGCAAGCAAGCAAGCAAGCAAGCAAGCAAGCAAGCAAGCAAGCAAGCAAGCAAGCAAGCCAAGCAAGCAAGGCAACGACTAAGCTAACAAACAAGCAAACTAACAAGCAAGCAAGCAAGCAAGCAAGCAAGCAAGCAAGCAAGCAAGCAAGCAAGCAAGCAAGCAAGCAAGCAAGCAAGCAAGCAAGCAAGCAAGCAAGCAAGCAAGCAAGCAAGCAAGCAAGCAAGCAAGCAAGCAAGCAAGATAGCAAGCGAGATAGCAAGCAAGCAAACCAGCCAACAAGCAAGGCAACGACTAAGCTAACAAACAAGCAAACTAACAAGCAAGGAAGCAAACAAACATACAAGCTAACAATCAAGCTAACAAGTAATACATCAAACTTGCAAAACAAATTTATTACCTGAGCATTCTGACAACAGGTTTTCCGATGTATTCCACCAAATACTCATTTATTGACTCGTTAACATGTTTGTTGTGCATTTCTTTCCATTTCTTGTTCACTTGTACTGGAAGGTCGTGGAAATACTTCTTGGACATGACACGTTGTGTGTACCACTCTTTTAATACACCTACAATGCGCGTCAAAATTAGTTGAAACACTATACAGTTATAAAAAACACTATCACCACTATGGATGGTGAGATTACCCACCTGTACACTCTCTCCTCCCCTCCCTCCACCGCACAATGTTGATCATCAGTTGCGCTCTTTCATGGGCAATGATGTATCTTCAACATTGGAGAGGGGGAGGGGAGGGGGAGGGATTTTGGATGCGTATAGTTCATATTTTAAACACAAAATGCAATCCTACACCGATAGCTAGGTTCCAAAATGGGTAATGTGTCAACAATTTTGACGCTCATTGTAGAAAACAGGGTCCGGTTGTTCGAATGCGGGTTAACGCTAACCCAGGGTTAAATATGGCTAGCATAGGGTAAAATCTTAAGAATTATAACCATAGGTTAGCGAATTTAACCCCGGACCCAGAAGTACAATGTATCGATTGCCAGAATTTGTAAAAGGGAGGGGTCCCATCGTAACACACCTCACATGAAGGGGTCCAGCTCCAATAGATGAGGGAGAGGGGAATCCAAATATACATGTAAGAGCTCGTCCGAATACCTATCATTATTGATACATTGTTACTTAGCTACTTGCAGCATCACTTACGGCGTTGGGCTACCTGTGGAAATGGATTTCTAAATTAGGTCTACCTAGCTACTCAGTCACCAGTTCGCATGGAAAGGTTGTTGTTGAAGACTAGACGCTACGACAGGTAGCCCGAGTAATAATGCTTCACTTGAGCAAAGGCCTTGCGCTCGCAAAGAGTCAGTCAGAAAATCAAATCAAATCAGCTTATCCAGCTCGATCGCTAAGTTTCTCACGAAGAAGCTCTCCTGCAGTGTCGGTTTTCTTTGTGGTGATGCGTAGGGATGAGTGGTATGCGACGAATACAGCTTTTACGCGCCTCAATGGCGTCGGGGAGAGACAATGGGCGATTTAGGGTAGGGGTGTGCCGCGGACACCTCAAAACCCTGACCCCATTCCAGATCTAAAAATGCGATATAAAGGGGAATACCTCCCCTTCCTGGGGATTATAGACAATGTTGAATAGATGCAGCTCGTAGCCGTATTCTAAACGTCTCAAATTCCTCACGTCAAGTTACAAATAGGGCCTGCGTCATTGCGCATGCATTTGTTCTTGTATCCCGATAACCAGTAGGACAATCCCCACAATTAAATACACTAAACCGAGAATCAGAACTACTAAAGATATAATCGTGAAGTGTTTTCTGGAAGAAAGCCTCTTACACGACATTACCACAGGCTCCACTTACTCTCGTGGTGTCGTTTCCAAATCCAATTTGGCAGAAACGGCATGCGTACGTGGTGCGCTAAAAAGACTGGAGCCCTTGAGATTTAGATTCCCAGCTTTTGATGTACTGTATATACCGACAACATGGTCATTGACCTTTTGACTTCGTTTATCGCAAAGCAAACGGACTCACAGCGAAAATCATGCAATAATTTTTTAGCTTCTTCGAATTAAACATTCACAAGTCATGAACTTGATTAACACGACAATCCAACTCGTATCGAAGACGATATAATAAATGCTGATTTAGTTTTTGTGTGATTTTACGCGCCCTCGTTTCGGAAAATTGGCGACGGAGGAAACCTGTAAAGTGTTAATCGGATACCGTTTATGGGATGTCATCAGAAATACTGTAATTAGAAGAATGAAAGATTGAACAAGTTTATCTACTCGACGGTAGATAAACGCGTTTAGTTACGGTAGTGCCGTGTTGGATGAGATACATATGGACGCTTTTTGATTGGTTCAAAAAGAAGCCATTTGAATGTCTTCATGCTTCCCACTCATACGAAAATGACTCTATATCAGTAAGATTGTAGCCTGCGTTACAGCCGATCCAAAGCCCGATTATCGGGAGTGGATCGGCTGTAACGCAATCGGGAGTGGATCGGCTGTAACGCAATCGGGAGTGGATCGGCTGTAACGCAGGCTAGTGTATTCATATGCGGGCGGCGCCTCGAATCCAGGAGTTGTTGTTTTGTTTTCTAATTTCTGCTTTTGTTTTCTATCTCAGAAGCGAGGCTAAGCCCTATACATCCGTGATTATCTCAAGGTGCCATATGACGCGTAGTTCTGATAAGTCAGTCTTGATAACCGATGATTCATAAGGGAGTTTTCAATTTTTGAAAGTGGAAGAAAAGAAAGGACATTGGAAATTTTAGCTGTTTATTTGGGGGGGGGGGGGGGGGGGGGGGGGTTTAGGGAGATTGGTCTGCTGACCTTTCCTACCATAAAGGCCGGATCCACAACACTTCCATTCACTACCACCCTGGGGGCAGTTGCTCTGGTATTTTCATATGTTGTGAAACCCAGGTTTAGACTGTAATACTTAGAACAGGTTGTTGATTTCAGTTAAAACAGCAGGAAAGGGAGGACAAAGATACTTCCATTATGTTAACAAAAGTAACTGGTGAAGATCACAAAGAAAGGATGGTTGGATGGATGGAAAAAATAATTGTATATTGACGCGCCATTGAACAACGAATCTAGAAGAATTTAACTGAATTCCCGGAGGGAATTATAAATTGGATTTAACAAAGTTCCTGAGCGTTCGATTACAGAATTCCAGATTCGAAATTAAATTAAAGTTCAAGGGCAAAAAAAATTGTGAAATTACTTTGTGGAAACTCTATAATTATAGACATTTGCGATGAAATTCGCAGTTGTTATAAACGATACCTCTTAAATTGAAAACATTCCTGTGAGTTCAATTGAAAGTATGATCGATTGAAAATCTGTTCGATTATGTTCGATTTGATATGTCATGTCTCATCAGAAAATCCCAAGAGATTAAGAGCCGTAAGCAACCTGAAAGCCATGACCCAGACGCAAATGTTAGCAATGCAAATGAACTCAACAGATAAATATTGATATTGTAAAAACATTTTAAAGTAGCTTTATCGACAAGACTCTTACTCGATCGTAATCGGATTTCTTTTATTAACTTATCTTTTGTTGAACATCGCCAAAATTATTCAAGCATTGCAATAATGAGCGTCTTTTGTTTATAGTAACAAAAGCATTATAAAATATTCTGATGTTCGTTTTGAATGCCTGGGAGGTTAAAAAAACAACAACCTAGGACTCTACTGGTTTCTTGTAGCATTGAACTGTATTTTGTAGCATTGAACTGGTATCTTGTAACATTGGAATGGTATTTTGTAGCATTGAACTGGTATCTTGTAACATTAGAATGGTATTTTGAAGCATTGAATTGGTATCCTGTATATTATTTCTCGACGTGGGAAGTCATTTAGTCATGTACACGTGACGAAGGCAGATACAGAATGCAGAAAAACTGGCAAAAACATTAGGTCGCCGATCTCATGGCTGAAGTGGTTCTGTCAGTACTTGAAAAATGTCCCATAAAATCATTACATTAATACACTTACCCGTCTCGTTGTGCAGCGAGATATTCAAATAGTTTCTAGATAAAGCATCATAGCCAGCCTTGCATTCCTCTTTGCTGCGTATCATGCCTTTCAGTATACCCATTTTCATGTTGGCAACATACTGATCAAAAACAGCTTCGTGGTTCTTTATCGTCTTTAAAATTAACTCTACATCTGTGAGAATCTTTGGCTTGTAATACAAAATGGCATTGTATATATTGTAACTAACGGAGCATGTAGGTTGCCAACAAAACAAATTCGGCCCCAACATCCAGTCTCCCGCGTAGTAATTCACGTCGTAAGGCTGGCCAAATACATGGCCTAAGTAATGCTTCACTTGCGCCAGAGCTTTGCGTTCTCGTACTTTGAGCTTGTTCACTTCGATCACTTTCTCTTGGATTTCTTTTAAGAGTCTGAAGGATGTATCTGTGCGCGTCTTGATTGCTGATGGTGTTGAATCCAACGCGGCGAACTCTTTCCTCACGCGCGCACGTCCTGCTGGATCGTTCTCGATGTCAGGATCATGGAAAATATTGTAGGGATGAAGCTTGAAATACGTCTTCTTCACACGATCAATGAATTCATCAAGACCAACTCTCTTGGCTTCCTCAGAGAACGAGCACGACTTGGCAGTGTTTGTATCATCAATGCGGCATACTGACTTCGTTCGTTCCGCTGTTGCTATAAGTGCGATGCCGATGATAAGTAAAATCACACCGGTTAATAGAACTACAAATGCTACTACTCTTTCCCTGGTGAATGCAGGACGATTCGATTTTGCGGCGACGTGGGTTACCGCATCATCGACCTGGCGGAGTAGAACCGGGTCGTTGTCATAATTCATCTTGACCCAAATGTTCTTTGGGGCGAGGGCTCTTGAATTTCTTGTAGCAGAATCGTACAGATTGAATGGATTTTCAAGCTCAATTCTTCGGTGTTCGGATCTCGTTTCCTTCACGTTTGGCCTCTCGTCGAATTTGCATGTAAATCTATGCTCCTTTCACGACGCTGTTATCAATCATTGTGAGCTTTGGTCGTTATTTGATTTGGATAAAGATTAACGCTGTCAGATGGCGTGGAAATCGAAACTTATAGCTCGCCAGTCGGCAAAGGTGAAAGCCATGTGTAGTTTTTGATTGTACGATTTTATAGCGAAATCCCGCTGATCGCGACAAGGCCGAGATCCTCTAAAGAATAAACATACTGAAAACTGCTTCTATATAAAGAATATATTGGTTGTAAACTACTGTATTTGTTTCGAGGGAAGTCGAGTAACTGGAGTCGAGTAACTGGAGTAAGTTTGTTTTGTAACGCTAATGATGTCACGCATGTCACAGTCACGGTCACGGTCATTGATTATGGACGGAACTCTAGTGTGGCATTCTGAAAAATAAGGAAGGAAGAAAGAAAGGAAGAAAGACAGAAACAAAGAAAGGAAGGAAGAAATAAAGAAAGGAAAGTAAAAGGAACACCAAATTTTGTTATTACTAATATTTATTAGACTTCCAACAGAATTTACAAAAAAAAACAACCCACAACGTAATCAGTCTGTTGAGGAGGACTAGACAGGTGAAAAAGACACCTATAATTGCCCTATATCACTATGACGTCACATCAAAACAATCTATTGTTTAACGCTAAGGATCATGGTCGCTAGAGGGGGACAAAACAGCAACAACACAAATGATTTCCCAAATAAATGTATTTTACAGACCGTCTGAAAGCGATAAAAGTCACCAAACACAGTAAATATTGTGGGAAAAGCATCGATGAACATAATATCTGGAAACTAGCCAATTTGAAATCAAGCGAACCTCAGCAGAGCAGATTTAGTTCAAATTTCTATTGTTCTTCACGATTCTGTCCCCCTCATAAATAACCCGTTACGTCATAATGGTATTGGGCAATTGAGTCTCCTAAAATTAATACAAAAGAAAAGAAAAAAAAGGAAATAAATTAAAGGAAGGAAGAAATAGCACCTGCTATTATAAAGCTGTTCTTATACAGCTAATTCAGAAAACGTTGTCGGCGATCGACTTCAAGCCTACGCGACCAGACCGAAAGGGAGTATGGGTAAAAATATACACTATCAAGATGGAACGGCTCCAGTCACGGAATATGAATCATATCTGCTTCTGTTTCCTTGTTTTAATACGCGTAGGCATACATTTACAGATTCACCTGCCATTGTCACCAAATACGAAAAGCATGCAAGTGAATTATCATATCTGCCCATACTGCCTTTCGGTCTAGTCGCGTAGGCTTGAAGTCGATCGCCGACAACGTTTTCTGAATTAGCTGTATATGTTGGTATTGCATGGGAACGGTGAAACGTCTCTGCTCGCGTAGTATGACATTGGATTCATTAAATAGCAATAAACGGTGTAAATTATCGGTAAATTATCCTGAAAACATAACTATTCCGGCATTGATGGTCGGCGTGGAGAGGAGAGATAGGCGGCTAATGGACGGCTAATGGGAGGCGTGCAAGTCCTCAATCTCTTTTAAAAATTATCCCGTCCGCGTCTTGGACAGATGAGATACCTGGCTATTATTACATAACAAAAAGGGTGGAAGTGTGGAAAGGTTCTCAGCTTCGGGTTCCGTTCCGTTCTGTCACTATAGTTATCATGATTAGTAATGGGGTGCCCCACGTACTGCATAGGTTGTGTGTCAATAACTTCTGTTAGGAGTTTCATACCTTCATAGTTGGTGTTCCTTGTGGATGAAGTAACCTCACAGACTTAGGCTTGGACTAAATTTCTAATGTACGAAACCCCGAACAGAAGTTATTGACACTTCCGTTTGACGTCGCCGTCGTAGGTTTTGCAAATCTTAAACTCCACTCCTTCGAGAAACCGCTGTCTGATAAGAAAATAGGCAAGAACTTCCGGCCATTACACTGGAGATGTTGGCGGTTATCGTGGGGTTTGCATGCCCTACGATCATTGTAAAGTGGTTCTGTTGTATAAATGTCAAATAGATACATTGATTGATGGTATGTATATAAAGTATTTGCGATATTACACCCTTGCTCTCTCGTACTTCATAGCAACCTAGCCTCCTCCGCATGCGTCTCTCTCTTCTCTGGGCTTCCTGTGATCCCGACCGCCGGAGGGACTGGCACGCATCCCCCTTCTCTTCATGCTTGGGCCAAGTCCCTCTCGGTCTTCGGCCTCGCACAGGGATCCCAGAAAAACGGAAAGGGATCCCAGAAGGAAGGATCCCAGAAAAGGCTTCAATAGCAACCATCTATTTCTATCCATCTAAAATAGAAATATACTTGGCCGTAGATCACTACCTGTGGTGTGGACAAGGGGTTTTACAAACATCCGACTTACTGGGCATCGCAGAAGGGGGTGTTCCGGTCAGAAAGAAGTTCATTATTTATCTCACACTTTTCCATATTAACGCCTTTGAAAATAAAAACACAAGATTCGCTTATATACAAATATACATAAATGGCCAACAAACAAACAAAAAACACGGACGGGCAAATGTCACTAGGAACTACCCCGGCACAGAGCAACTCCAACGAGGTGCCGTTACACACAAAAAGACTCAGCTGCAGATCATCGATCCAATGGGCGTGTTTGGCGACACTTGATACATATATATTGGTATGTGGATTCTCTGGGTAATTGCCAATCTGGTCAACTCAGTCTACAAGCCTTGCGGCTCTAGTGGTGGACCGATGGGGGTGCGAATAAAGTCAGTTAACCAACCCACTCTACCCCAAAATATACCCACGGGCCAAAACAGACCCCATGTAAAAAGTTCAGTGCAAGGCATAAAGGAGTAAAACTTGATGTGAACACAAAGTACGACTTGTGTAAATGTCCCATTAAAAAAAAGTCAATCACGAGCTTTACTGGATGTATAGGTGTAATTCAGCTTTATAAATCTAATCAGTGCAAGGCATACGTTTTCTCAGCACTAAAATAGGTAATTTGAAAATGTTTAACAATCAAACAAAATGCATGGAAAATCGTGTGTGAACTACACAAAGTAGGGCCATACGACTTGTGTACAATATATTCGATCTCCCATATTGACGGAAAAGCCTTTTATTTTATTTTATTACTTTATTTTTATTTTATTACAAAAATCGAAAATGTCGTACTAAGTCCTTTCCTGTCTTTTTTGACCACTGACCAAATACGTTTTGAAAATGTTTAACAATCAAACACTAAAATGTCCAGATGTAACTACACTGACAAATTTGTTAGTCTATTTATTCCTTGAAAATGTTTAACAATCAAACAAAATGCATGGAAAATCGTGTCCTCTTAGATGTAGTCTACACTGACAAATTTGTTAGTCTATTTATTCCTTGAAAATGTTTAACAATCAAACAAAATGCATGGAAAATCGTGTCCTCTTAGATGTAGTCTACACTGAAAATTTTTTAGTCTATTTATTCCTTGAAAAATGTTTAACAATCAAACAAAATGCATGGAAAATCGTGTCCTCTTAGATGTAGTCTACACTGACAAATTTGTTAGTCTATTTATTCCTTGAAAATGTTTAACAATCAAACAAAATTGGAAAATCGTGTCCTCTTAGATGTAGTCTACACTGACAAATTTGTTAGTCTATTTATTCCTTGAAAATGTTTAACAATCAAACAAAATGCATGGAAAATCGTGTCCTCTTAGATGTAGTCTACACTGACAAATTTGTTAGTCTATTTATTCCTTGAAAATGTTTAACAATCAAACAAAATGCATGGAAAATCGTGTCCTCTTAGATGTAGTCTACACTGACAAATTTGTTAGTCTATTTATTCCTTGAAAATGTTTAACAGTCAAACAAAATGCATGGAAAATCGTGTCCTCTTAGATGTAGTCTACACTGACAAATTTGTTAGTCTATTTATTCCTTGAAAATGTTTAACAATCAAACAAAATGCATGGAAAATCGTGTCCTCTTAGATGTAGTCTACACTGACAAATTTGTTAGTCTATTTATTCCTTGAAAATGTTTAACAATCAAACAAAATGCATGGAAAATCGTGTCCTCTTAGATGTAGTCTACACTGACAAATTTGTTAGTCTATTTATTCCTTGAAAATGTTTAACAATCAAACAAAATGCATGAAAATCGTGTCCTCTTAGATGTAGTCTACACTGACAAATTTGTTAGTCTATTTATTCCTTGAAAATGTTTAACAATCAAACAAAATGCATGGAAAATCGTGTCCTCTTAGATGTAGTCTACACTGACAAATTTGTTAGTCTATTTATTCCTTGAAAATGTTTAACAATCAAACAAAATGCATGGAAAATCGTGTCCTCTTAGATGTAGTCTACACTGACAAATTTGTTAGTCTATTTATTCCTTGAAAATGTTTAACAATCAAACAAAATGCATGGAAAATCGTGTCCTCTTAGATGTAGTCTACACTGACAAATTTGTTAGTCTATTTATTCCTTGAAAATGTTTAACAATCAAACAAAATGCATGGAAAATCGTGTCCTCTTAGATGTAGTCTACACTGACAAATTTGTTAGTCTATTTAGATTAGTCCTTGAAAAAAATGTTTAACAATCAAACAAAATGCATGGAAAATCGTGTCCTCTTAGATGTAGTCTACACTGACAAATTTGTTAGTCTATTTATTCCTTGAAAATGTTTAACAATCAAACAAAATGCATGGAAAATCGTGTCCTCTTAGATGTAGTCTACACTCTACACTGACAAATTTGTTAGTCAATTTATTCCTTGAAAATTTATTCCTTGAAAATGTTTAACAATCAAACAAAATGCATGGAAAATCGTGTCCTCTTAGATGTAGTCTACACTGACAAATTTGTTAGTCTATTTATTCCTTGAAAATGTTTAACAATCAAACAAAATGCATGGAAAATCGTGTCCTCTTAGATGTAGTCTACACTGACAAATTTGTTAGTTATTCCTTGAAAATGTTTAACAATCAAACAAAATGCATGGGAAATCGTGTCCTCTTAGATGTAGTCTACACTGACAAATTTGTTAGTCTATTTATTCCTTGAAAATGTTTAACAAAAACAAAATGCATGGAAAATCGTGTCCTCTTAGATGTAGTCTACACTGACAAATTTGTTAGTCTATTTATTCCTTGAAAATGTTTAACAATCAAACAAAATGCATGGAAAATCGTGTCCTCTTAGATGTAGTCTACACTGACAAATTTGTTAGTCTATTTATTCCTTGAAAATGTTTAACAATCAAACAAAATGCATGGAAAATCGTGTCCTCTTAGATGTAGTCTACACTGACAAATTTGTTAGTCTATTTATTCCTTGAAAATGTTTAACAGTCAAACAAAATGCATGGAAAATCGTGTCCTCTTAGATGTAGTCTACACTGACAAATTTGTTAGTCTATTTATTCCTTGAAAATGTTTAACAGTCAAACAAAATGCATGGAAAATCGTGTCCTCTTAGATGTAGTCTACACTGACAAATTTGTTAGTCTATTTATTCCTTGAAAATGTTTAACAATCAAACAAAATGCATGGAAAATCGTGTCCTCTTAGATGTAGTCTACACTGACAAATTTGTTAGTCTATTTATTCCTTGAAAATGTTTAACAGTCAAACAAAATGCATGGAAAATCGTGTCCTCTTAGATGTAGTCTACACTGACAAATTTGTTAGTCTATTTATTCCTTGAAAATGTTTAACAATCAAACAAAATGCATGGAAAATCGTGTCCTCTTAGATGTAGTCTACACTGACAAATTTGTTAGTCTATTTATTCCTTGAAAATGTTTAACAATCAAACAAAATGCATGGAAAATCGTGTCCTCTTAGATGTAGTCTACACTGACAAATTTGTTAGTCTATTTATTCCTTGAAAATGTTTAACAATCAAACAAAATGCATGGAAAATCGTGTCCTCTTAGATGTAGTCTACACTGACAAATTTGTTAGTCTATTTATTCCTTGAAAATGTTTAACAGTCAAACAAAATGCATGGAAAATCGTGTCCTCTTAGATGTAGTCTACACTGACAAATTTGTTAGTCTATTTATTCCTTGAAAATGTTTAACAATCAAACAAAATGCATGGAAAATCGTGTCCTCTTTAATAGATGCAGTCTCCGTTTGCGAAAGCGTGACGCATATAAACCTAAGTAGAATGCGTAAGCATACCATACGTAAACGTAAGTATGTCGTGCGTAAACGCAAGCGTATTTACGTGCTCTACGCGTGACGCATATAAACCTAAGTAGAATGCGTAAGCATACCATACGTAAACGTAAGTATGTCGTGCGTAAACGCAAGCGTATTACCTGCTCTACGCGTTGACGCATATAAACGTAAGTAGAATGCGTAAGCGTGCCATACGTAAACGTAAGTCACAAGCGCTAGGGAATTACCTACACTACGCGAGAACGAAATAACTTTCCAAAGTATCGGACACCAACGTAAGGTACAGAAAGAAGGGAAAAAAATCAGGATTAATTTGTTTTCTTATAAAGAATAATTACTAGAATAGCTCAAATATATCATCTAAAATAACTCATATATAATCATCGGGCCATGGTTGCTCAGGCGGGTCATCCACCCAAACTACATCATCTACCACGCCTTCTACCATGACGGCCGTCGTGTCATCTTTTGCCACAGGATTGAGAACATCATAGCAACCCTCCCCTTTCCCGTTGCTAAGCATACACTTGACGTACGTTTCTATACTATCTTGCAAATAACTAAGCGGCGAAGACCCTTGCGCAAGAAGATAAAAGTGAAAATCCTTCAGGTTGAATTTGCTCTTCAGCTTGGCTTTGGCGTAATCCCTCAGCTTAATGATATGAAGTTGACCGATCATGTACGCTGTAGCCTGGCCTGGGTCGCTTTGGTAGCGCGTGACTTCTTTTTGAGCGCCATCGGACGTGTCCCATGCATAGTCGGCGAATAATTTCAAAGCGTCTTGACGTGAGAAGTTTTTGTAATGAAGACCTGTGTCGACAATAAGGCGCAGAGCTCTCCACACCTACGACAAAACAAAGAGTGAGTTACTATGCACTACACCAAAACCATCATTTTAGCACCAAAAGGAACACCGTCATTAACTTATCTTCTACCATACCACCACTATACCTTACACCACTACCTTACCACCGCAATTACCATATCACCACTATACCTTACACCACTACCTTACCACCGCAATTACCATATCACCACTATACCTTACACCACTACCTTACCACCGCAATTACCATACCACCACTATACCTTACACCACTACCTTACCACCGCAATTACCATATCACCACTATACCTTACACCACTACCTTACCACCGCAATTACCATATCACCACTATACCTTACACCACTACCTTACCACCGCAATTACCATATCACC
Organism: Actinostola sp. cb2023; assembly: GCA_033675265.1. Taxonomy (NCBI): domain Eukaryota; kingdom Metazoa; phylum Cnidaria; class Anthozoa; order Actiniaria; family Actinostolidae; genus Actinostola; species Actinostola sp. cb2023. The sequence goes on along the minus strand of JAUJYZ010001255.1, from coordinate 514,286 downwards.
ACTATACCTTACACCACTACCTTACCACCGCAATTACCATATCACCACTATACCTTACACCACTACCTTACCACCGCAATTACCATATCACCACTATACCTTACACCACTACCTTACCACCGCAATTACCATATCACCACTATACCTTACACCACTACCTTACCACCGCAATTACCATATCACCACTATACCTTACACCACTACATTACCACCGCAATTACCATATCACCACTATACCTTACACCACTACCTTACCACCGCAATTACCATATCACCACTATACCTTACACCACTACCTTACCACCGCAATTACCATATCACCACTATACCTTACACCACTACCTTACCACCGCAATTACCATATCACCACTATACCTTACACCACTACCTTACCGCCGCAATTACCATATCACCACTATACCTTACACCACTACCTTACCACCGCAATTACCATATCACCACTATACCTTACACCACTACCTTACCACCGCAATTACCATATCACCACTATACCTTACACCACTACCTTACCACCGCAATTACCATATCACCACTATACCTTACACCACTACCTTACCGCCGCAATTACCATATCACCACTATACCTTACACCACTACCTTACCGCCGCAATTACCATATCACCACTATATCTTACACCACTATCTTACCACCGCAATTACCATATCACCACTATACCTTACACCACTACCTTACCACCAATACTTTACCACAACTACCACACCACCACTATACCATACCACCACTACCATACCACAACCATACCACCACTACCATACCCCACCACTACCATACCACCACACCATGCCACAACTACCATACCACCACTACCATACAACCACCACTACCATACCACCACTACCATACCACCACTACCATACCACCACTACCATACCCCACCACTATCTTACCATCACTACCATACCACCACCACTACCACTACCTAGACTGTGAACAGTCCCTCCAGACTCAGTCGAAGCGAGAGAAAAACCGATCCCGGGAAAAACCGATCCCGGACGCGCGAGGATTGGGGAGAGTTTAGTGGGCGAAGAAGGGAGAGGAAAAGAATAATTGGATTACATTGACAATGATGATCCGGTGAAACAACTTTGACAGGTGTGACAAAGGGGCGGTAATTCAAATCTCTGTGTGTTGTCTGCAGACCCTACTTTTCCTCTCCCTTCTCTCTGTTCGTCCCTATTCTCCTCGCGTCCACGGGATTCTAAAAACTCTTCTTCACTGGGTCTCGAGGGAAAAGGAGGGACTGTTCGCACACTAACCACTACCATACCTCTACCATTACCATACCTCTACATTACCATACCACCACTTACCTGCCATTTTAGCATGCCGTATTTTGCAAACGGCCTCTGGTTATAAATATCAGTGTCCCTTGCAATCAAAGGGTTTTCAGCGTACAGAGCCCATCCTTCAGTAAAAGCAGTGTAAGACGTTACAGAGCCTAACCATCCGATTTCTCCACCACAGGTATCCCGAAAATGCTCCACAAGTCCCTGCACCTTTGGTGACAAAAGATTACTTTTACTAAGTAAGGTATTTCTAGACTAATAAGAGGTACGAAAACGGTGTCGTGTACTGAGTTAACCATGGTGCTTTGCGAGGGCAACATTGCCTATTGCATCGCCAGCGCAACTCCTTGAACAAACACTATGATACTTTTGTATTTTTTTTTTCATTTTTTGTTGTGGGCCAGTTTGTTTATACTTTCCTGAATTTGTCACCCACGTGAAATAAAGGATATGTAATGTAATGCAATAACATCACGACAGTTACGGATTGAAATGAAAAGAATTTCATATGTTCATATTGGGATACCTGTGTATGGTGACCAGGCCTGGCTTCATGGGCGTTGACGCTCAACTCTTCATACTTGGGTCCAGGTCTATCCAGAAAGAACGGTATGTTATAGTAAGCGGGCCTGGGACACTTGCTGGTGCTGCGTGAGTAACTTTGAGCACCACTAGAGGGGTTCAGGCTTGGTCGCATCTCAACTGGACAGTTAGGAACGGTGTGTTTGTATCCATTGAAATGGAACATGCCCACGGTCTTGGGATCCAGCGTACTCATCAGCTACGGGAAGATAAGATGGCAACTTTATAATCTTTATTTCGACACGATAATTATTAAAGCTAGAAGCTTGTGGGGTACTCAACCCTCAAGTGGGTCACGAACACGCGTCTGCTGGGCATGACAGTGGATCATAAACTCAGTTGGGCACCACATTCACTGGAAATCAAGAAGAGTTTTGCCAACAAACTTGAAAGTTGCCAAAGCATCGTTTTACAACAAAGACAAAAATGGATCCTTGTGCTCGCGCTTGTGTCTGCATGGAGCCTTAGAGCAGATTTCGTAAGACTGTGAAAAACTTACGGACACACAGACGAATGGACTCAAGGACGTACGGACACACAGGCGCATGGACTCAAGGACGTACGGACACACAGGCGCATGGACTCAAGGACTCAAGGACGTACGGACACAGGCGCATGGACTCAAGGACGTACGGACACACAGGCGCATGGACTCAAGGAAGTACAGTACAGTGCAGTACCGTAATGTTTTAGGATTTGGAACGAATCCGTTCCGTAAGCGTGCCGTGGTTTTTCAGTCATACGAAATCTGCTCGGCTAACGGTGAAGATTTAACGGTGAAGATTCGACGGTGAAGACCGGCTCTTGTGCTTGCATCTTCAGTGAAAAATCAGAATGCACAACCAAACTGGTGGCAAGCAGAATAAGTTAAATCTCACTTGTCGACGATCATTGCAATCATGAATGACGTGAACATCACGTCATTTGAGAAAACTCGTGAACTTCAAGACCAGCCTGTGTCGAGCCCATGATGCCTTGCGCCAATGTTTTGTGTTTACGTGCACCTGCTAAAACTATAATGGCGACCCTAAAGACCCTGTGTCGAGCCCATGATAACTTGCGCCAATGTTTTGTGTTTACGTGCACCTGCTAAAACTATAATGGCGACCCTAAAGACCCTGTGTCGAGCCCATGATGCCTTGCGCCAATGTTTTGTGTTTACGTGCACCTGCTAAAACTATAATGGCGACCTTAAAGACCCTGTGTCGAGCCCATGATGCCTTGCGCCAATCCAATGTTTTGTGTTTACGTGCACCTGCTAAAACTATAATGGCGACCTTAAAGACCCTGTGTCGAGCCCATGATGCCTTGCGCCAATCCAATGTTTTGTGTTTACGTGCACCTGCTAAAATTATAATGGCGACCCTAAAGACCCTGTGTCGAGCCCATGATGCCTTGCGCCAATGTTTTGTATTTACGTGCACCTGCTAAAACTATAATGGCGACCCTAAAGACCCAGTGTCCGAGCCCATGATGCCTTGCGCCAAAGTTTTGATTTAGTGTTTACATGCACCTGCTAAAACTATAATGGCGACCCTAAAGACCCTGTGTCCGAGCCCATGATGCCTTGCGCCAATGTTTTGTGTTTACGTCCACCTGCTAAAACTATATAATACATAGAACACAGTATTGATTTTTGGGTCAAGGATGGTAATCAAACCGAGGCCAAATCGTACATAATTTCTTCTGATTTGAAATTTGTCTAAAATTTCGGATAATACTTTGTGAGCGCAATGCATCATGGGCTCGAACACTGGGACACTTACCATTTGAGAATAGTCGAACCATCGTTGCATTGCTGCCCAACGATTAGGACAATAGACCTTAGCTTTCTCGAGTGTGCTGCATAAGTTGTATGCATTGGTATCGCTCTCGTTTTGAGGGATTACGTCGTCAACAAAGTACATATCTGACTCATTGAGTCTTTTTATAAACTTCTCCTTTGCCGTGTTGTTATCACTTTCCTTTGTAACAGCACGAGCGATTTCAAGAACCTATTGAAAAGAAGTTGGTTTGAATTATTGCCGGCTCATAGGTTGGGGGAGAGGGAAGGGGGAGAGGGGACGGAGAGAGGGGAGAGAGGAGGGGGGAGAGGGGAGGGGGAGAGGGGAGAGGGGGAGGGGGAGAGGGGAGAGGGGAGGGGGAGAGAGGAGGAGGGAGAGAAGAGGGGGGGAGAGGGGAGGGGGAGAGAGGGAAAGGGGAGAGAGGAGGGGGGAGAGGGGAGTGGGGAGGGGGAGAGGGAAAGGGGAGGGGGAGAGGGGAGGGGGGAGAGGGGAGGGGGAGAGGAGGGGGGGGAAATGGGAGAGGAGTAACGAGGCGAACTCATGGTTACATAAATAAAAATGAAATAATGGTTTCATTTCTGCGTGTCATGTAAATGTCAGCACAAATATTTCCCCCGATAACTGCTTGTGGGTTTGGCTCTGTCCTATGGGAGGAGAGGGACTGAACGACCAAATCGACGATAATTGATGAGTGATGACAGTTTCAAAAGCATCAGACTGAAAGCAGAGGAAGACTCAGAGGAAAACTTGTACAACGCAATAGAAAAAGAAAGAAAGAAAGAAAGAAAGAAAGAAAGAAAGAAAGAAAGAAAGAAAGAAAGAAAGAAAGAAAGAAAGAAAGAAAGAAAGAAAGAAAGAAAGAAAGAAAGAAAGAAAGAAAGAAAGAAAGAAAAAGAAAGAAAGAAAGAAAGAAAGAAAGAAAGAACGAAAGAAAGAAAGAAAGGAAGAAAGAAAGAAAAAAAAGAAAGGAAGAAATGAAGAAAGAAAGAAAGAAAGAAAGGAAAAAAGAATGGAAGAAAGAAAGAAAGGAAGAGAACAAGAAAGGAAGAGAGATAGATAGACAAAGAGAGAAAGAAAGAGCGAGGAAGAAAGATAGAAAGAAAGAGAAATATTACTTACCTCAGGATACAACTTGTTGAGCATTTTAAATCCCAAATCGTGCACTTCGTCTGGACTCATGTCATTTGTAGTAAAATATGGCATAATCTTTTTGTAAGTCTCTCTTCCATTCAACGGTTCTCCTGTTGGCAGTTCCTTAGTCGTCTTAATCCCGGTATTGTTACCATTTTTGTAAACATAGGATAATGGAAGACTTCCCAGTCCACTTGAAATGCTACTAGGAACGCAGTACTGGGCGTAGTCGTTCTCTAGATACCTAATTGTAGAATCGTCGTGTTAGTTGGAGCACACTTGAAGGGCCTATCTCCAGTCTCCTCCCCACATTCCCCTGCGCCAGCCAGACTAAGGATATGTTCAGGATAGCTTCACTGACCACCCTTTTCAAGGCATTATAGAATGTATTCTCTTAAGGACTCGTTGATTGTTTTCCCATATTTCATTTCCCATTTTTCCTCTACTATTTTTATAATTAAAAAAACCCTTAGTAGTTAGTCCTTACTTGAATAATCTATCCACAGGCTTTCCAAGGTATTCTAGAATGTATTCTCTTACGGACTCGTTGACTGTTTTCCCATATTTCATTTCCCATTTTTCCTCTACTTACTTGAATAATCTATCCACAGGCTTTCCAAGGTATTCTAGAATGTATTCTCTTACGGACTCGTTGATTGTTTTCCCATATTTCATTTCCCATTTATCCTCTACTTACTTGAATAGTCTATCCACAGGCTTGCCAAGGTATTCTAGAATGTACTCTCTTACGGACTCGTTGATTGTTTTCCCATATTTCATTTCCCATTTTTCCTCTACTTACTTGAATAGTCTATCCACAGGCTTGCCAAGGTATTCTAGAATGTACTCCCTTACGGTCTCGTTGATTGTTTTCCCATATTTCGCTTCCCATTTTTTAATGTCTTCCGTTTTGTTTTCAATGAAGGCAAAGAATTTGGGCGTCAGTAAGGATTTGACTGGATTTTCCTCAAAAATACCTGAAAGAAAAGTAGAATAGTGGGTTTTGATTTCTTCATCAGATACACTCGTTTTCAGAAATGTTGTCCTATGTGAAATAGTAAAGAGTAAAAAGGAATAATTATCGTTGTATTAACAGAAAACACAAAACTGATTACTCAAGCAGAAATAAATGCAGTAACTTGTAGCAGCCATGCGGAAGGCATAGTCGTATAGGACCTCCTAACCTGATTTTCAGACGCTCCGTGGTCCTCCGCTCTCGCTATCTGCCCCTCCCCGACGAGGATAGCGAGAGCCGGCGGAGGACCACGGAGCGTCTGAAAATCAGGCTAAGGACCTCCGAACTGAGAATTGCATTTGACAAGTTCAGTTTCTACTATAAATTTCAGATATTTATCGAATCTGGTTTACACTAGCAACATACTGCCAACAGACTTAGGCCACCAATTATGCAATAGGTGTGAGAAACGACAAGTACAATGCATTACTGAGTCTGCGTATGTTGTTGTTTGTGCAGAGTATTTGACAGTACGTACGGATTGTGAGCTTTCTGCTGGCGGCAACGGTATAATTAATGGTACAGTTCTCGACCTACCCCGCTATGTCGGACAGAAATGTCATGCAGTATTCCCAGCGAATTTGTACGGAGAATGGATTTTGACCTCGCTATTTCTAACGTCCGCTATGTCGAACTGTAGTTCTCAAGTGTTCGAGATAGCGGGGTTCTCAGACTGCATAGTTTGTTCAATCGCACGGTCGATTTCTTGAGAATACAATCGATCGAGGTGGTCGCTTACGAGAGGTAATAGTTGCAACGGGGTTGTCACACATGAGGGTTGTTCACACGGTATAGGTTGTAACCTAACGAAACACATCATGGATGCCCGAAGCCAAGGTTACATAAGTTCTCTCGCTCTCCTTCAAACTTGATCTTGAATCAATTACTCACCGGAAGATTCTCAGACAGAAGGCCACCGGACCACCAAGCAAGACTAATTGTAGAAAGGTCTAAGAGCAACCCCTTGAGATATATTATCTTACAGCGGATGAAACTAATCTTAACGCTAATTCGTCAGGGGAGGCCAGGGGAGACGGCTAACTACATGGTCGAGTAATATAATAACTGGGTACTTATATAGCGCATTTCACCGAAGTCTCAATGCGCTTTACAATTGAGTAACTGAAATGAAATAAGTATCGACAACGTTTCCGTTGTGTCTGACAACGAAACGATGTCTAGAAGACAATAAGGCATCTTTAGGAAGAAAAATGAGAGGGGAGAGGAGGGGAAGTGAGAGGGATGTATTTGTTCCAATCATGATTCAGTAGGTTTTCTAATCTACACAACTCTCATCCTACACATGAACGTCTCAAAAGTGACATTTTCAAAGACCATTGGGAATCATGAATTCCCGATTTCCCTTATGACGTAGCGATACCACTACTACCAGAATCCTTTTCGAATTCTTATTCAAATGTTTTAACTCCTATGAGAGTACCAAGGTATGGTGTGAATTAGAATAACAAAAGAAGCTACGAAAAGGATTCTGGGAGTAGTGGTATCATTACGTCATAAGGGGAAAGGTGAATTAAATTTCAAACAATCACGAACTAGTGCGCAGTGTCTTCAGGCCGGGTTGGCGATAATAAGCTGAAGTATACCCGCATAGAGCGGCTTCCTTCACAGACGCCTTTGAGTGGCGACGTCGTAATCAAAAGTATACATGGTCCCTTTGTTCGACTGTATCAAAAGATCTGCTGCAAATGAATCACTGTACTTGGTGGGCTCCCTGTGGTGCGCAAGGCGGAAATATCCATGTACTGCTTATTTTTATTATTTTCTTTGATTGCACCAAAGTTCATTAACTTTTTCGCTAGAATTATGTCGCCTGGCGATATCACTGTCTATTTAGTTTTGAGATAAAACAACATTTATCTAAGAAGTAAAAGCTACAGAGAAAACGCCATTAACTTTTTCGCTAGAATTATGTCGCCTGGCGATATCACTGTCTATTTAGTTTTGAGATAAAACAACATTTATCTAAGAAGTAAAAGCTACAGAGAAAACGCCATATTAATATGAAAGGGAACATCCTGTTTACGTCAAACTACTCAGACAGCGCGCGCCGAATGTTAGCTTAGGGGATTACAACAACATAAACGTAAACGAACGTATCGACACAAAGCACAAGATATTATATTTAAAATATGCAAATGAAATGACAGGGTGTTCTATAATCTAGCCTTGGTTCCCTTGAAATACGCCAACTATATATGATATTTTCGTATTACTTCAACAGCAGGATCTTCCAATTTTTTCACTCCCGTAAGAAAATGAAGCGAAATACCTCTTTTTCGTGTTCGTGACTTCCTCGAGGAAATAAAATAGCAATATGTAATCTATATGTAATCCCCCGTGAGCTCTTGCTCATTTATTATTCCATTTTAAAACGCATTCATTTGCATCAATGCCTAAACTCAATTAGTGGCTCAATTAAGATTGCTTCGATCCAAAAAACGGTCAGATATTTAGTCACAAAGTATGTTTTAAAAAGTATTAGAATGACTTCAGGCGCGAATACAATACCAAGCTTTCCTGTGAATTCAGGTTTCCACTGATTTCACGTCTTATGAACTCTGTATTTTAAAGAATATTTAGGTTGTTTTTTCCTAACGACGTAAGCTGGTAAGAGACCTCGAAAACGGGCTTGAGCAAAGCATAAGGGCAAGCAGCTTGTGAAATGCCGGCTTTGTTTTCACAGGAACCACGCTGCGAGAGGGAATCATATCTATTCAATCAGGGCATATCAAACACACTACTACCATTGTATTCTAAGGACACAAGATGTTATCTTAGTGCATATAATCACCAACCTTCTGGCCCATTCAGGGCGACTTTGAAGAATGTTCTCTTGATGGAGTTCAACCCAGCCTTGCATTCCTCCGTACTTCGCACCATCCCAGCCTTTATGCCATACTGAAGATTTTGGATATAGCGAGTAAATGTATGGTTAAACAAGGCCATCTTGTCTCGTAGCACGATGAGGTCCTCCACTTCTCTAGGCTGGTAGTACCGAAGCGCGTAGCGAACCTGAGAGCCCACGTTGCAAATCGGTTGCCAGCAAAACAGATTTGGACCCATCAAAAAGTCGCCAGCGTAGTAATTCACATCGTAGGGAATCGCAAAGCTAAACTGCAAGAAATGCTTTACTCGGAATAGAGCTTTTTTCTCCCTTGGCTTTAAATTTGCCATGTTGATGCTCTTGTCGTTGATTACTTTCTGCAACTCTATAGCTCGGTCAGTTATGTTTTTCAGGTTTGCTGGAGAGGGATCAAACGGTTTGAAGATCCTTTTGATGTCCTCTACCGTTACACCGCGCTTGAAGACAATATTGCTGGGAAAGACCTCGTAGTACGAGTCTTGGACATTCTGAAGGAATTCCTTGAAACCGGAGCGAACTGCTTCATCGGAGTAATCACATCTAGTGCTTGGTGTAACTTCACCGCCAGATTCTGCACTACGTTTGCAAGCTTTGCTGGCTTGGTTAGACTTCACAAGCAATACTATCCCCACGATCAGTAGAATGATGCCCAAAAGAACAACACATGCGACTGCAACATACGGCAATCGGCTCTTCCTTTCCTTCATCTTTGCTCAGCTCCAGTGGCATGCATAACTAGTGAGTGATCGCTTGGAGTTTGGCGGCTCTCTCTCAACATGTGACCGGAAGAATTCAATGCGTTTTGGACATCGATGGCCGGTGAGTGACGTGAGGTGTCACTGACCTGGTGTTGTAATATGAATTTCAATTTCCTGACAACCGAACACAAGGACCACAAACGTATGAGTTAAAATCTGTCTTGCATCGTTAGTACACTGTATGCTAATCTGATCATCGAGAGCTTCAATGAAGCTTGACATGTTGCTACCGCTTGGTTGTACCCAAGCTCTTGGATTAAAGTGCCCCTAACCCCCTAAATGGTTCCAATTTGGATAAAAAGTAGTCGAATTTCTAAGAACTTTGGCGAAAAAAGTTTTCGATTCTGAGCAATCGGTAATTTTTTATGAATTTTTCAAAGTCACAATTTCCAGCCCCACTTTCAGATTCGGAAGACTGGGGCGAGTGACGTAGTTCAGAGGACGCGTTCTTGAGTGCTTCGAAGAATCCCCTAGGAAGAAGGGAAGTGTACGAGAATTTATCGAATATTTTAAAGGTTTAGTGGAAAATTATCAACGGAAAGCTACCTTGTCCGTTTTCTAAGATGTAATTGGTCTATTTTATGGCAAATGTTGGCCTAAAAGTACTGGATACGGACAGAAATGTTGTATTCTTGGACTGATACTGCAGTGTCATGGTGAGCAGAGTATGCGAGGCATCACGTAATAGAAAGCAACGATAAAGCAAAGTTGTCCCAGGCTAAATTCAAGTCCAGATATCAACAGAAAGACTTATTTACCCTGGTATTTACGACGTACGCCATAATTCATAAGCTGGAAGTGGATCTAGTCGAAGTCAAAGCGACATGTTCGGCGGTGAATAATATATTGCTTCGATCGATCTTAATGTAAACACGGGGCATTCTGAAACATTGACAGTATGAAATTACCCTGGTTCCAGAGGCTTTGTTTAAGCTCAATACGATTGTACCACGAGCTGCGAAGCAGCGAGGAAACAAAGCCTCTGGAACCAGGGTAGTATGAAATGAAAAACTATGGACATCGATGAACATTTATTGATTTCATGAAATGTATCCAGCAAAATAGGACATCGTGGATTGTGTATAGTAATTGCTTTCCCTTTCGCGAGGTAAGCACATGCAGTGACATTATAAATATACATGTAAAATAAATGTAATATTGTCAATACAGTATTCAGCAATCAATACCCCCCGTATAATAATTATCTTCAGACCACTGAAAAAACTGGATTTGAATATCTAGCAAGATGTAAAATTAAATCTATAGATGTAAATAATGTCATGACAAATAATGGCACAAAAACCATGGCACATTTTGGTGTAGCCATTTTATAAATATATACTCCCATAGAGAAAGCTGCTGAAGGGAGTGATTTTAATACAAAGTAAACGATTTTATGAATACATGAATATGTCTTTTGCTTTATATAAACTCGAAAGAATGCCCATTTACAATAGAGTTGGGATCTGGGTTTGGGATATACATGTTTTTTTGTGACACAAATAAAACGTGCATGTACACTGTATACGTATATCTTGTTTATATACTAATCTATGATACATGTGACTATAAATATGATTATGGTTTGTTTCTTGGACAGTCAATGATTTTCTTGTGTCCTTTCATTGGATTTTTGCAATATGTACAGGTGGGTCCTGCTCTAGTAGCCCTTGTCTGTTCAGTCTGACACACTGAAATAAATTAGTTGTTCACACATTAATACCAATATTGTAATCATGTAACATGTAATTAAACATGATATCAACCTGTACAAATATATTAGAACTAGTCGTTTCTGGTAGAAAGTGAAGTGCTGCGAGTTGTGCACTGCCGTACATGGTAACACATAAAAGTGAAATGTAGCTTTCAATGCATACATGTGAAATGTAGCTTTCAATGCATACATGTGAAATGTAGCTTTCAATGCATACATGTGGCTGTCCCTTGTCAGCAAGGTGCATTAGTGGTAAAATAAAATACTAAAAATGCGGTATAATAATAACAAGACGCTCAATGAGCGTTCACTCGGGCATTGTGAAAAGGAAAATGTCAGTTGTTCGAGGAAGTACTTGAAAATGAATGCCAGTTGGTTGAAGAACAAGGACAATGTCAGCTGCGCGAGGAGAGACCTGACAATGACTGACAGTTGCGTGACGAGGGAGACTATGTATATACATGTATGTGTCGAGTTCATTTGATTTGCCTTTGAGTTCATTTGATTACCTTTTGACTTTGAGTTCAATTGATTTGATTTTGATGAGTTTGTGTAAAGGCCCCCTCTCTAGCTTCAGATCCCGAAACGTCGAGTTTGGAATCGAGTTCGGGTTCGAGTTACGGTTCGAACGTCGAATAAAACAAGGACATCTTCTTCAATACAATATAATTTCTCTGACGTCATGACAATCAGTGACAGTTGAGTGACGAGGGAGACTATTAGTCCGGTGAGTACGAACATGATACGTCTTGAGGTTGCATAGGTCAGATGGTTCCGATAACGGCCTCGCGTTTGTTTTAAAATATATATATTTTAAGCGAGCTTCTAGTCCTTTTACCACTTCTAGTCATTGAACGATGAACTAGAATCCTGACCTTTTAATAGCTTGAAGATCTACAGCTGCTTTCAAAACTAAGATTCATAATCTACTTGAGTCCTGTGTCTCCTTTATCTTTTCAAATCTGCGGAGTAATCTTGAAACTCCGGATACGATTAAATACGTCGCATACTCGTCATTTTGAAGCCGAACAAAACTACTACTACTACTACTACTACCGAAATCCGCATTTTCTAACTCGGGCGGCCTGCGGCCTGGGCCCGAGTAATAATAACTTTATTACTGTGTCATGTGTTCTAGCTTACAAGAAACCTATTTCCCTCCCATACATGTATATCTACTGATTCTCATTCCCACCCTTGTCCCCATCCCACATCTCCATTGATTCTCATTCCCATCCCGGTCACATTGTTCCATTCCATGCTTCTGATACAAATGCTAACACTATAATAATCTGGTCATAGACAGACAGCTATAGACATGTACCAGCACTAAAAGTTTGTACATTATATACTATATACATGTATATTATATACAATGTTACTGGCCAGATATCAGGAAAGATGTCGAAGCCTCATAGCACACTTGTAGAAGATAAAAGTACATCAGGATGGATCGTATAATTTGATTCAGTAGTTGCCTCAATGCCAATGGCATGGGCCGGATTGGTTTGACGAAGACCAACGAGCTCGATCAGGTAGATAGGTCAGCGACAGCATCTGGGATACTAACTGTGTCTTTCAAGTCTTTCAAAAGCATTCAAGTACATGCTGTCAGGGGCGTAGCGTGCTTTTTTTCCAATGTACGCACATAGCAACGAGCGTCGAAGGCGTGAGGTTCTAGGGGGATGAGGGGGCATGCCCCCCATGAAAATTTAGAAATCTAGAGCCTTGGAAATACCATTTTCTTCGTTTTCCAGCGGACTTTCTCGCTACATAAATACATAGTAAAATGCATTTATCACTCAGTTTTATGGGGGGATTTGTGTAAAGGTTATATAAAGGATTTATGTAAAAGTTGTGTAAATGATTTATGTATAGGTTGTGTAAAGGATTTATCTAAAGGTTATATAAAGGATTTATGTAAAAGTTGTGTAAATGATTTATGTAAAGGTTGTGTAAAGGATGTAAAGGTTGTGTAAAGGATTTATGTAAACGGGTTATATACCGCTACCGTTATATATAGCGATATAATAACCCGAGGCGAAGCCATTTTTTTGGTATTTATTTTGTTTGAGACTGTACTAACTACAATCATCATTATACATGCCTACAATAATGACTGACTGAAAGGGGAAATTTATTGGGGACACAATCTGACGAGCGGCGAAGGCGCGAGCTCGTAGGGGGATGCGGGGCCATGCTCGCCGAAAATTTTTGAGGAATAGGGTCTCCAAAATAGCATTTTCCTGCCTTCTGTGAGTAGTTTCCAGCAAGTAATCTGCCGTCAGCTGTTAAGATTTTGTCTTAGATTTCATTTTATTTTAAATATTTTTGTTTTTTAAAATATATCTATTTTAAGGATTTTAAATTGTACGCACGTGCGTACGTGCGTATATGCACGCTACGCCCCTGGCTGTCTCCTTCGGTCAACTCTGATCGACTGTTGTGGAACTGGACGTGACTGAGCACACAACCATAACAGCGCTGAAAACTCATAAAAGAACATGGTCTTCCCCTTGAAATGTCACTAAATTGTTCATGACCCCGATGAATGCTTCCAGCAATGAATAAAGTTGCATTTGACATCATGGATTTGTAGAAAACGAACACTTTCCTGGCTTGAATCAGCGAAAAATAAACGATACTCAATATCGATTGAACGTGTTGCGAGTGTGCGCTGATCAAAAGTACCGTGGCTCACAAAAATCATCTCCACACACAAACCCACTCCGTGAAATGCAGTCGAGATTCTCGTTGCATCCACATAAGTGCCCAGATCCCACACGACCACACATGACACAGGAACTCCGTCAAGATTAGTTTCGCTGCTCGCCTGGCGGCTCGCAGCAACAATTATAATTTAGATGAAGGCTATAATGTTCAATGATTGTTAGACCTGTCGCATGCATGGCCATGGTGGGTGGGACATCCAGTACACTCATCCTTTTTCTTGCATGGTGTTTTTTCCACTGCTTGGATTTTGGGCTCCTTTTCCAACATTGAATTCATAGGCTCTGGTGTCATTGTTTTGAGCTCATCTGCAGCGATATGAAGTGCCTCTCTTGATGATGACAGGAAGGTTTGATATATTTCATCTACATATTCTGAAAAATCATCAGACATTCATAATTCCACTAAGTTCCAGTAATAAAGTCAGTCAGTCAGTTTTCCTTCCTTCCTGTTTGGTTTTCATTACATTATTTTGAAAGGTGGGAACTTTTATCACTCACCAAAAGTTGGTTTAATCCTGATATTTCTGATTGTTGCTTCGCCATTTTTAAATTTTGGGTAAACAATTTTAATTCTTTCTTGGCCATCAACTTCTCTTGACTTGATGTCTCTGTGAAGGTTTTCATTAAAGTGAACAGCAGCAAGTATGTGTCTGTCAATGAAGTATAAAATATGTAATGTATATAAATCCTCCAATAAAGTAAATCTGGATTTTGTAATATCCCTACCTGCAATACATTCCGGCATAGGAATATGAAATCATTTTGGGGGCAAATTGGTTGATACAGGAATGGAAACCCTCCAAACAGCTAGTTTGCTCCAAAGGATTGCTGGATTCCCTTCTTCAATGTGATATTTGTGAGGGCCTTCTCCAATTTTTCATAAACTGTTGTTCCTATTGATAGCCCAAAAAAAGTATTTTCCGTTTCCCCCTCTTTTCTTTCTCTCTTTCACCTTCCACTAAACATCCAAGCCTCCCACCCTACAATTCTCTATTCCCCCATTTCCTCTAGCCCCTTTCTAACACCCCAAGTAGATTCCCACACTCCATCCCACTTCCCCTTACTTACATCCTCCAGTTGAAAGCCTCACATTCAACTAACCCTTTTCCCCTCACCCCGCATCTCTCCTGCTCTTTGATATCCCAACCCACCATTCCGACTCTCCCTCTCCAACGCTGGTCCGAATACCTTGCAAAATCCATCGCACTGGCCTAACCAGTCGGTCATCAAAAATGCTTGAACTTCAAGGGAAAGGTCGTATCATATTGATCCCAGCGTCCCCAACACATACACACCCCCCTCTCCCTCTCTCTCCCCCTCCATCCCATTTTCAATTCCCCACAAACAACTCCCCTCCCCCCCCTGTTTTGTTTTTCAAAGTTGACGCATTTTGAACATGATTCAATCGACGCGGCTTCATGATCACCTGCAACAACCGCGATGGTCTGTGAATTGAGATAAAAAAGAATCACTCCGCCTTCCGATTTTGTGAAAAGAATATAGAATAACTTTTTCGCTTTTGCTATAACAAGACATATCAACTACGAGTGAAGGACTGTCAGGTACGTCATCTACAAAGCGCTACACATCCGGTAGTAATAATGTAAAACTTGTAAAAACTTACCTCTTCAATAATTACTGTGTTACTGATATCAGATATGGTCGGTTCTTGGATTTGTGGTTCTTCCGCACGTGAACGTTTTGCGTGACTTTTTAGGTGGCTCATCGTTTACACAACTAATGCCTGGCTCTGCATTCACAATAGCTTTGATGGCCTAAGAGAAAAATACTAATTATATGATCTGCACATTATCAGATTTCCAAACGATTGGAAACAGCAGTCCGAACAAAACTCACCATTCTCCTACTTCTTGCACTTATTTCTTCGTTTGTTGAAGTGGACTCAATGGCTTGAATGGATGGCCAAACGCTTATACCAAAATCATCTCGTTTTAGTAGGCGCTTCATTTGTCCCGGCAGAAGCGAGCTGTGCATTCTCTCAAAAGCGTCTTTTGTGAAATGTACAGAGCAGATTGCTGACGATTTTGTCGGTTGCCATTTAGCCCTTTTCGTCTTGGCGAAATCTACCCATCTTTTACGTCGTCTTTTAGCTTCTGGTCGTTCGTCAGTCCAAAAAGGAATAAAGTGAAGACCGATGCCTTCGTCTGGATTAGGGTTATTGCTGCAGCCGAAAACCACGCATCGGCTCGGCATGACAATTCAATTCAATTCAATTCAATTTTATTTCATCATCATTCAATAGTTACATTTCTTATTTAATTATATATTCTTTGTAGATGAGGAGTCTACTCAGAAGCTTTTTATCGCTTGTAAATTGTAGACCCCTTAAAATTTATGTAAAAATTTATGTAAAAAAATAAAAATAATTATTAAAGTATATTTTTGATAATTAATTATTAAAGTATAATAACGAGAGGGAAGAGCTCTCGCTGCTGCAATATCTGAATAGGTTGTGTTGTAATACTACAAGCACAAGTATTTATACTAGCAGTGATGTAATGGGAAATAACTTGAAAAGAAACACGTTTTTATAACTTTATTGCAAAATCTTCATTTGTTTCCCGGTTTGTTTACATTTGTTACAACACAAGGTCAGATCGTGATTACCAACAGAGTATAAGAAGACTGAGCATTTTGATTATTTCTACTGAAACCACTGATCCAGTTTATAGCCCCTTCTATAACATAAGTTTCAAGGAATCTTTGAATAAAATATTTGTACAAAATATGAAGTTTTTGATATGGAAAAAGGCCATCTAGATCAGATTGCCTCACACATTTCGATACTTCCACTGTCAGTTGTCACGCCATGAAAGTTTCGTGTTCCCTGAACTACGTCACTCGCCCCAGTCTCCTTCAATGCTCTGACAGAAAGTAGATCGCTCGGCCAAAGGTCGTTTTCTCGGACTTTCAAAAATTCATAAAAAATTACCGATTGCTCAGAATCGAAAACTTTTTTCGCTGAATCATTAGTACCTTACATCCACTGATCCACTTTGTCAGTACAGTTTTCATGATCATTGAACTGATTGTCATTTAGGCTTCCATCGACGGACAACCAAGAATACGTTGATCAGTTCCTGTTACTGAAAAAAGCTAGATGTCAATGTAACATCGTAAATAAATAAAAAAACCATCATTAAACGATTAGGAGTTTTAAAGTGCTACTTAGACGAAAATCAATCAAAGTTTAATTTAGCTGAAATTTCATTGAATAATTCTTCAAGGGTCTAATTAATAACTAGTTAAAATCTTTTTTCGATATTCCAGAGGGAAGTAAATCTTTAGAGGAGTCAGTGACGTCATCTACTCAACCCAACATTCAGCTCCATACATTTCTTTGTATCAGTTTGTGAGTCAAAATATATCAATGTTTTGTTCAGATCTAACAGCTCTGCATCGAAGACAACTGGTCAGACAATCAATCCTAAGCACAAATAATGTAAGAAAACACCTTCACCCAAACTTTTAGCTTCATAGAAATAAAATAATTCAAGAAACTAAACACAAAGAAATGTATGGAGCGAAGCTGTGTTGATTGTTAGGGTCACTGGCACATCTAAAGATTCATAACAATTTAATACTTCCCATAGGAATTTTGAGAAAACACATTAACCAGTAATTGTATGGCTCTTTGAGATTATCTCAGTGAAGTTTCAGCTAAATTAAACTTCGATCGATTTTCGTCTAAGTAGCACTTTAAATATTTGCAGTTAATCCAAGCTTCTTGTACCATTGACTTTCTCTTCAAGAATAGGGTTACCAAATGTTCCTACTCCGAAGAAAGGACGAAAAAGAGAGCGCTGTAACGGCGCTCCTTCTTCTTTCCACATCACGTGGTTCTTACTGACTCGTTTTTCGCGAGATAAGAAACGGACTGGGTACCAGGGTAAGGAGGGGTCATGCTCCCAACAACATACAACATCTGTTGGGCCCAACATTTTTGTGATCGTCGAAGAATAGCCCGTATAAATCCCCTCCATTGTCCGCGCTTCCTGTGACGATTTATGTAGCCCGCGTTACATCCGGACTTTTCTCAACCCCGCGATGCCAACGCGTTAAATGGGGGTTAACTATGGTAGAGTTATATCCCCGCTATGCCCCCGGGGTCGGGATTTCAATTGACTGATGCATTACCATCGGTACGCACTAAAAACGTCTAGCGACACTGAACGATCCACAATCGGACCAATACAATAGGTTAAATAATGAATTCTGAAGTTTAGCACCGAGTCTAAAGCCCGTAAATATTTCTTAAACTGTTCTTAGAATTCCTACGGTCGAACCTCTACTCAACGGCCTCCTCGGGTCGAAATTGTGTGGCCGTTGTGGGACGAAATTGTGTGGCCGTTGTGTAGAGGTGGACGTTGTGTAGAGGTGGCCGTTGTGTAGAGGTGGCCGTTGTGTAGAGGTGGTCGTTGTTTAGAGGTGGTCGTTGTGTAGAGGTGGACGTTGTGTAGAGGTGGCCGTTGTGTAGAGGTGGCCGTTGTTTAGAGGTAGTCGTTGTGTAGAGGTGGACGTTGTGTAGAGGTGGCCGTTGTGTAGAGGTGGCCGTTGTGTAGAGGTAGCCGTTGTTTAGAGGTGGTCGTTGTGTAGAGGTGGTCGTTAATTGTGTAGAGGTCGCCGTTGTGTAGAGGTGGCCGTTGTATAGAGGTGGTCGTTGTGTAGAGGTGGTCGTTGTGTAGAGGTGGCCGTTGTGTAGAGGTGGCCGTTGTTTAGAGGTGGTCGTTGTGTAGAGGTGGACGTTGTGTAGAGGTGGCCGTTGTGTAGAGGTAGCAGTTGTGTAGAGGTGGCCGTTGTGTAGAGGTGGACGTTGTGTAGAGGTGGCCGTTGTGTAGAGGTGGCCGTTGTGTAGAGGTGGTCGTTGTGTAGAGGTGGACGTTGTGTAGAGGTGGCCGTTGTGTAGAGGTGGTCGTTAATTGTGTAGAGGTTGCCGTTGTGTAGAGGTGGCCGTTGTATAGAGGTGGTCGTTGTATAGAGGTGGTCGTTGTGTAGAGGTGGCCGTTCTGTAGAGGTGGCCGTTGTATAGAGGTGGCCGTTGTGCGGAGAGGTTTCAATAGCAATATCAATATTATTGCTATTGAATAAAATGTATAAAATGCTGGTGGCCGGGACAAAAACCCGTTACAGAGAGGTAGCAAAAAGCCGTTACAGAGAGGTAGCAGTTGTGTAAAGGTGATTTAAAAAGGTATTGATATTTAACGTCCGTAACCCCTTCAGTCGTTGGGGGATTTATGTAAAGGTTATAAAAAGGATTTATGTAAAGGTTGTGTAAATGATTTATGTATAGGTTACCGTAAATGCTCGATTAAGCCCTGCTTCCAATAAGCGCCCCCCTCGAATAAGCGCCTCCCCCTAGAGGTCTAAAAAATTTATAAGCGCCCCCCTTCCAATAAGCGCCCCCTCCCCCTAAAATAAATTCAGAAACAACTCTCTAAAATAAAACTTTACCGATAAACAGAAACACGGTATACCGTATGTCAATACCGTATATTTACAGTATACCAGTATACAGTTTACCAAGTACCGCACGGTACATGTTTGCTATTTTTATTCACTGTATATGTATGTTACAGTACCGTATATAAGAAAATATTCATCATCTGAGAAAAGAAATAAGCGCCCTGCTTCCAATAAGCGCCCCCCTCGAATAAGCGCCTCCCCCTAGAGGTCTAAAAATTTAATAAGCGCCCGGGAAGCTAAATCGAGCATTTACGGTATGTAAAGGATGTGTAAAGGATTTATGTAAAGGTTATGTAAAGGATTTATGTAAACGGGTTATATATCGCTACCGTTATCAATATCGCTAATAGCGATATAACAACCCGAGGCGAAGCCAGTTTTTTGGTATTTATTTTGTTTGAGACTGTACTAACTACAATTATTATAAAACATGCCTACAATGACTGACTGCAAGGGGAAATTTATTGGGGACACAATTTGACGAGGGGCGAAGGCGCAAGCTCGTAGGGTGATGCGGGGGCATGCTCCCCGAAAAATTTTGAGGTATAGCATTTTCCTGCCTTCTGTGAGTAGTTTCCAGGAAGTTTAAACTAATTCAGCTGTTAAGATTTTGTCTTAGATTTCCTTAAAAAATTTTTTTTAAATGTTTCTTATAATATTGATATTTTAAGTATTTTAAATTGTACGCACGTGCGTATATGCACGCTACGCCCCTGGCCGCCCACTAACCAACTCAGCCATCCTTGCTCATCCTGTAGAGGTGGCCGTTGTGCATGGAGAGGTTTCAATAGCAATAAATGTATGGTTTGTTGGTGGCCGGGACAAAACAACCTGGCCGTTACAGAGGTGGCCGTTTAGTAGAGGTTTGACTGTACATAAGTTACATATAAATGACTGATTAGATACGATGTCTGAAATCTGAGAGGTCAGCTGTCAACGCTTGAAAATGTAAACGTTATTGATCAGACTTCAATCTAAGGTCTTCTGCAATCACTTGACAAGTGAGGACACAAGAATCATCAAATAGATTCACAATGACAGGAGGATATACCCTCGATATTAGTGAAGTCGAAAGAAAGCCAGCAGATAATGGAAAGAAGATCATGTACGCTGTCGTAGTCGTTGGTGTTGTGCTTATCATTATTGGGGTTGCTCTGATAATCGTCGGTGCCGTGCGGAAAGGAACTGGCTGCGGAAATGGAGGCGGAGTGGCACCAACAACAGTACAACCAACAATTCCTGGTGCCGATTCGAACTATTCTGCTGAAGCGCGCCGGGTTGATTTGGGGCCATTTTTTGAGGAAGTCAAATCAACGTATTTCAAGATGAACCCGAACTTCGTCGTCAATAACCCTGATGCAACTCCTACTTTAATCAGAGAAACCTTCAGCCCCTATAACTGTCACCCCGAAGCATTGAAGAATCGCACCGACACCGCGAAATCTCTGCTCGACAGAACATTGAAGATGCTAAAAGAGATCGACCGCTCCAAACTCTTTCCGCGCGAATCGAAAGCCCTGGCACAAGTGAAACACTTTGTGAAGAGTAATTTCGGAGCGCCTTACGATGAGAACTACTACGCCGGGGATTGGCTTCTGGGACCGAATTTGTTTTGTTGGCAGCCTATATGTGGCGTTGGAAGCGATCTCAGAAGCCATTTCAACCTAAAAAAGACAGGTTTCCGACCTTCGACTGCAAAGGATGTAGAGTTTGTAATCGATCATTTGAAGCAGCTTAACGATTCTCTAACTCAGTACATCAGGAATTTGAGGTACGGAATTAAAGCGGGATTTGTTCGATCTGTAGAAGAATGTGAAGCGGGATTATTTACCATGAAGCGAAGATTTATCACCATCGTTCAAGAAGGAGAAAAAGGTAAGTGTGTTACCTTTGTTAGAAATTTGCTACAGTTATTATAGGATTACGTTTGAAGGGGAGGCTCTCGCTGTGCGAGCTCTCAAAGAATGAGCCTCGAGACTTTAAAATGATTATTAAAGTAGTTGTCAATATTTACGCGAATCTATTGAAGGGGACGTCAACAATACCGGTACCCATCGCGAATACAGTCGGCCAACTTTCCTTTCTCTCCACAACTGACCGTTTATACAGACAGGTGGCCGTTGTGGGGAGGTGGCTGTAGGGTGTAGTTCAGAGTACGGTCTTATACCCTAACTTTCCGGCATGAAATCGTAACCGATAGTCAACTAAGCTTATCGACTGTTCTCTCAATTTGATAAATGCAAGAATTTCTACTGTGTTGAACTTAGCTCAACTTTGCCGACCGTATGTCGTTGCCATTGTTACGAAAATAACACGTCTGCTGGAAAAGATGGTTATCAATCAAGTGGTTCTGGCGACGAGCGGTTCTATTCTGGTGGCGTCTACTTACAGCAAAATATATACTTTGAAAACAGCAAAACATTATTAAAATAAATAAGCTGAACTGCATTTAGTTCTGTCAGTATCAGTTGATATATATGATAACCATTTCTTTACTAGCAAGCGGAAACTTTCAAGGAGTTTGAAGTACTTGCGAGCAGTCCAGACAATCAGTCCTACCAATATAAAACAGCTCCTAGACAATCTCTTGGGAGGGGAAAATGAAAAAGTGGAAGGGAAGTGTGGGAATGGGAGAGGAGAGAAAAGTGAAGTTCTTCCTTTCTTTTCCTTTTCCCACCCCTTTAGATCCCCCTTCATTAAATATTTCTAGCGCCCTAACTAATTTAATCAGTACATGTCGAATCTAACCTTGTTGAATGACTTCAGGGGTATTTGGACTTTGCGCGAGAATCAGACCAGAAGTCTTGATTTGCGTTTAGTCGTTCTATAAAACAATGAAAGCAATGTGATGTAAATGCTTGGTTGAAGGAAAAAGGCATGGAGAGAGTATGGACTGTGGTTCATACTCTGCCTGCCCAGGAAAGAAATAGTGTCGCATTAAATGATATTGCGGTTTTTAGGTGACCTGCTCTAAGCTATGTCTAAGCGCATTTGAGCGTAAATAAATAAATAAGCCTACATAAATAAACGAGTTTATTTAACTAACAAGGGTAATAATTAACAATAACAGGTTCTTGAATAACCCATGTCTCTATACTTTAACAAAAAGAAAAAAAAGAAAATCATAAAGACGATTTATATTCGAGTTCATACCTACAGTACTACTACAGTAGTACTACAGTATTACTGAGGAAATAAAAAATAAGTAGGTAGCACTTATGGAAACTGATGACCCTCAAACTATCGCTCACACTTATCCTATACATATTACATCTCAGCCAATCAGAGCTCACCATTTCTAAAGGCTCGTTGTATACCAAATAATATAATTTTTTCGTGAAATATCCGCCCGTATTCCATAGAAAACCATGGAATAACCAATAAATATTCTATACACCCAACTCACTAGTTCATTTTTGATGGAAAACCGGAGAAAAACCCTCGAAGCAAGCAGGGAGAGAACGAACTGCATGACAAACGTATCGTAGCGCCAAGGTCCGGGAATTGAACCAGGCACCACAGCGGTGAGAGGAGTATTAATCAACTGTACTCGACCTCCCAAGCTTCCGTCTCAAGTTAGTCATATGACAAACATGGGGTTTTGCTCTGCTAAAATTGAAATCTGTCCGTCAATTGTATTTATTGATCTGGTAAGAGCATCACTATTGCTATATGAACTACTCATTAACAATTAGTCACCAAAGGCGAGGTGAATATCGGTGAATAATAACCGAGACGGCCGAGACGAAGTCGAGGTTATTATCACTGCTATTCACTGAGCCTGAGGTGACTAATTGTTTTAGTAGAATTACACAGGTGATTATTTGAAAAAATAAAAATAAATAAGCATTTTAAAGAAAATAATTTTTTAATTCATATTTCAAAAGCTGGCAGCCATTTTGTCAAAATGCTGTAGGTAACTATCGAGAAATAGTCCGAAGTTCTCGACCAATCAGCGCGCTTGATTTTCTATAATCACCTGTGTAATTCTACTAATTATTATTATTCCACTCGTGCGTCATTTTACCATATAAGGGCAAGAGACGACGCAAAATATGCCAGCGTATTACACAGTAGCTCGCGCGCGCACGAAAAACATAGCCTAAAAACAGGAAACAAAGCAACATAATCAATTGTGGAATAAATACAGCTTATTTGACGGTTTGAAAGAGAATACGCGCAGATAAAATACGAGCACTGAGTAAAATAACTGCGCGTATTATCTGTCAAACCATCAAATAAGCTGTATATATAGCGCATTTCACACCGTCTCAATGCGCTTTTAATACAACCGATGGAGAACTTATTCATCCATTCATCTTATTCATCCATTCATCTTATTCATCCATTCATCTTATTCATCCTCTTCATCCATTCATTCATCATCTTCTTCCATTCATCTTATTCAACCGTTCATCTTATTCATCCATTCATCATCTTCATCCATTCATCTTATTCATCATCTTCATCCATTCATCTTATTCATCCATTCATCTTATTCATCTTCATCCATTCATCTTATTCATCCATTCATCTTCATCCATTTTCCTATTTAAACCCCTAATCCAATATGCTCGAGCATAATAATAATAATAATAATAACTGAGTGATCATCTCGTTAACAACTAGGCATACTCAACTCCAGCTATACAAAATACATGAGGAACCCGAAATGGTATGCTGGCATTAGCGCCGATACTAGGTCGTCATGGAAACAGAAATACGGCAAAGACATCCAGGAATCCGTCCAGGAAAGCTTGGTGCAGCACGT
This sequence comes from Actinostola sp. cb2023, assembly GCA_033675265.1. NCBI lineage: Eukaryota > Metazoa > Cnidaria > Anthozoa > Actiniaria > Actinostolidae > Actinostola > Actinostola sp. cb2023. The sequence continues at coordinate 490,102 of JAUJYZ010001255.1, read as the reverse complement.
GGGACGGCCACTGCACAATCTTCTCCAATACCTTGAATTTAACCATTCGATGTACTGTGTGCCGAGCAATGTGTCCAGCGGACTTGCCAATTTGCCCCTGGACTATGTCTATTATAACCAAAGTAAGACAGGTGAAACTACAACCAAAGAGTTGCCTTTTGGAGAAAAACTTAACGGCAAGGAAGCATACAAGATGATCTTACCATACTTTACAACAACGGACATGACACCAGATCAGATCCACGACCTAGGCTGGTCCATGCTTAACCGATTGTATCCACAAGCTATAGAGATCGCAAAGGAGATCACAGGGAACAATAACAGTAGCCAAGCGGTAGTAGAGTTTAAAATGAAGCTTGAGGATCAATCGATGTTCTTCAACGATAAGCCAATACCCGATAACGAGTCTAATAAAGACGCCTTTATGAAATGCTTGGATATGGCTAGTGCTAAGATTTACTGTCCCGCAAGATATGCTTCTATGTTGAAATGGTTCGACTATGTGAACGGTAAAGAGCTAAAATTTAAATTTCCCAGTTATTATCTGTCTGTCTCTGTCTATCTGGTTGGCTGTCTATCTGTCTCCTCTGTCTGTCTGTCTGTCTGTCTGTCTGTCTGTCTGTCTGTCTATCTATCTATCTATCTATCTATCTATCTATCTATCTATCTATCTGTCTGTCTATCTGTCTCCTCTGTCTATCTATCTGTTTATATTTGTAATATTTACTCTTTTAAACTCAGCTTTCCTGAAAAGCAATTACTTGTAATTGTTGACATTCTGAGTCAAATAAAGTTCATTCATTCATTCATTCTGTCTCTGTCTATCTGGCTGTCTGTCTATCTGGCTGTCTATCTGGCTGGCTGTCTATCTGTCTCCTCTGTCTGTCTATCTATCTGTCTCCTCTGTCTATCTGACTATCTATCTCTCTCTCTGTCTATCTGGCTGGCTGTCTATCTGTCTGTCTATTCTGGCTGGCTGTCTATTCTGTCTGTCTATCCGGCTGTCTATTGTCTATCTGGCTGGCTGTCTATTCTGTCTATCTGGCTGTCTATCTGTCTCCTCTGCCTATTTGTCTGGCTGTTTGCCCGTCAGTTTTCTTTAACTCCTCCCTTCCATTTTCCCTTCCTTTCTTCGCTGTACCGTCCATCCTTACTCCCTTCCTTCCTTTCCTTACGTCTTCTATCCTTCCTTCCTTTCTGTCTGTCTTCTTCATTCCTTCCCATCTTTCTCTTTTCTTCTATGATTAGTTTTCTTTCTTCTTAGGTATATTATCCCTGCTCGCTCCCAAGACAGTAAGGATGTTTCATTTTACCGGTCCAAAGCAAAGCACACCAAACTGCCCAGTCCAACTGGTAGCGAATTTCAACCCAGGCACAGGCTCACAGAGTTACAGCAGCAGTGACCAAGCATGCACCCGTCCGTGTAGATATCGACTACCGTTCTATCTCAAGAACCATGGCCCTAAATACAATGCGTACTCTGTGGCCGCACACGAGGCTAGGCCTGGACACCACACGCAGGTAAACAGATACTTCTTAGCAACGAACCTCCGCCGAAAAAAGTTGAAATTTCGATTCGGAAGTTTGCGCCGAGTGAGAAATGAGAAACTATGTGCGCGAAAACCAACACTAGAGAGATTTAGCAAACGCGACGCGAGAACGCGACGTTAGATGACGAATATATCACATTTGTTCGTTGCATGACTACCGTGACAACGTCACGACGTCAAGTTCACGACGCCATTTCACTTGTTTTCACGTCCTCTTCATGACGTTGAGGACGCCAATGGTCGTTTTCACAGTTATTCGTCAGCGCGCGCGCCGTCCTCTTTCACGTTGCGTCGTGTTTGCTAAATCTCTCTAACTAGTCCACTAGACGCGAACTTATATCATATTTGTCAGAGATGAGTAGGGATAATTTAGTAAACTTTTGTCAAATCTAAATCAAGTGGAAACTCTTGGGGAATAATCTAGTATGGTTGTTCAAGCAGAACCCTTATTTTAGTAGCGTGCGCCCTTCTATGACTTACGTTGAGCGCATGCAACGGAGGTAACAATGTCAAGGTCATATCATATATCATCGAAAACACATTTTCTAAAAGCAATATGAAACATCTGGGAGATGCTTCTCTCATGCTCTTCAACTCCCGTCGTGTTTATATCACAGTATATGCGCGGTCCTTTTATATTCCTTAAAACAAGCACCCACTCGTAAGCTGGCTTGTCAAACCTGCATGTAAGACACTATAAAAGAAGTATATCCTCATTATATATTGTTATCATTATCATTATTGTTATTATATTATTATTATTATTGTTATTATATTATTGTTACTATTATTAAGAAGTGTTTATTTATTACATGACAGGTTCACAGCTTTACTGAGTTATTCAGCGATGACCGTGGTGACGTCATAAGTTGGTTGAATGGGGTGAGCTACTATACTGCCTTCACGGAGGGCTGGGCCCTATACGCAGAGAATCCCCTGATGAACAGCGAGACAGACGTCTACTATAAACTTCCTTTACAGAAGTACGGTATGCTGAAGTGGCAAATATGGCGCGCACTTCGTCTCATTATTGATACAGGATTACATTACAAAGGTAACTGCAAGCACCTCTTCTTTCCTTTGGGATTCCTGTGCTAAGACGAGAGGAAGGAGAATGGGGAGAGATACAGCCTTCTTCCAATTCCCGGTTTTCCTTTAGTCGTCCCTGCACTTCATTTACCACAGGGATCCCGAAATGAGAAACTGATAGAGTTGGCCGCAGAAGTGGCTCGGTTGAAATATACTGATAATTATGAGATATTTACTTCAAAGGAATATTTAAGCAATGTTTAGGATTTTATTTATGGATTAAATGCGGTTTATTTTCGGGATTTTACTAAGTGCACTTAAAACTTTGCTTTTCCCTACACCGCGATCGAAATAGACTGGTCAGCGGTTGTCGTTTTTATTGCAAAGCTTTAATATTAACATTAAATCATGATCGCCATTTCGTGGCTTTTGGAGAAAAAAGGGTCAATTACCGCAAGACACTTCGTTCAGCTTTATAAGGAAACTTTCAGGGTATTTTAAGGTTACACATGTTGATTTCAAAGACAATTTTTGCTTGATCATCACTTTGAACTTACCGTCCTCCTGAGACAACAGACCCATTTAGCTTGGGCGTAGTATTTTCTGATTTCAGACCATGTGTCATTCCCCTGAGTATTATTTCTTTCTCCATCGGTAACGCTTGAGAAGAGACATAAATATGGATGTCACTCAAACAAATACATGTGGTCTGACATGGGAAAACATTTGAGTCTATTTGATACTTTTTCTTGAATAGGGATGACAAGGGACGAGGCGTTGGGGTTGTTTGCAAAATATGCATGGGATCGAACAGACAAAGCTGTCAAAGACGTCACGCGTTACCAGAGCGACCCAGGCCAGGCTACGGCCTACATGATTGGTCAACTGGCTATATGGCGCTACCGCAATGCTACGACTCAGCGGCTTCAAGCAAATGGCAAGGAGTTTAATGAAAAGGATTTCCACTTCCAGGTGATTACTAGTATATTTTACCCACAATCCTTTGCGCGCGAAAAATGTTTAAAATAAAGAAACAAAAAGTCAAATTTGCAAGTATGATTATGTGAAAGTGTCGGAACGTTTGTATAGATGTGAGTAGTACTGATTTAGGTTAAGTGTGACGCTGTTACCTGCTTTATTTATGCGAAAGTGGTTCTAATTAAACCGACGCCGGTCAGCTTAGTTCCTACTTGTATACACGTGGAGTCCGCTGTTCCACATCCACGTGCGTGTCTGACCGCTCATTGTTAGGATTAGGGATTAAAGATTAAAAGTGGTACTGATTTAGGTTCGCGAAGGATTATGGTAAAACCGCCACTTTTTCTGTACAGTGAATTGCTGATTAAATTTTACAGTTCTATGCCGAATATCATCATCACCATCATCATCACCATCATCTGCATCATCTACAACACCAACAAGTTGATCGTCACCACCTAAAATTACTGTACTACTGTCATCATCGTAATCCTCATCATTACAATCATCAACATTAGTACTCGACTTTCCAATCGTGTGGACATTTCCAAAGGATGTGAAATACCCAACCTTAGAAATTGCTTGTTATCAATCTGTTAAAAGTCATTGGATCTCACTATATACCTTCACTCAACATTGTCCCCCATGTGCTATCGAGCAGAGAAAATTATATTGAAAAGGTGAAATTCCCGATTCAGCTGATGAAAATTCCTCTCGACACCGGAAATGACGTCTAATTTCCAAGGTTTCTAAGAACGCGCGTTTTTATCATCATAGTCTATTATGAATATACACCTATTTCAAATAACGTTGTCGCGTTCAAGGCAACAAGCGTCAAGCCAAAACCGAAGTGAATTTAAATCACAATTGTTTCTATAAGGACTAATTACAAAATATGAACAGTTTCACGTGCTTGTGTGCGTATCACACTTCGTTCCAAAGAAAATAGGTCTGATTTGAATAATTTGCCAACACAAAACCAGCATTCACTTCGGTTTTGGCTTGACGCTTGTTGCTTTGAACACGACAACGTTATTTGAAATAGGTGTATAGCCGTCGTTACAATCAACGTTGTTAGCTGCATCATCAGCAACACCAAGTTATATTGATTTTATTTTGAATGGCATTTTTTAATAAATTTAATAAATAATAATAATGTAATATTTATATTGCGCGTGTTACATAGGAAGATGCTCACACGCGCATTACAAGATATACTAATTACAATAACAATATACTAATTACTAAATTACTAATATTGTAGCGTTTATGATTCTTAAATTTGTTATATTTGAGAAAAAGTTCATTTAGTTTATGTTCATATGTGTTCCAGGTTCTCTCTCAGGGCTCCTCCCCTCTGAGCTACCTCGAAAGTCACTTACAGAAATTTACAAACTGTACCATCGACCCGAAAGGCTCCGGCTGTGATACCCTCCTGAACCCCGACTTTGCGTCTAAACGAAACGCCAGGAAAAGCCTCTCTTCTTCTAACCACGAGATGGAAGCATTTACTGAGGACGACGAGCAGGAAGATGTCTACTTTGATGGAATGTATGACTCGAGGCCGAGAGATGCTAGGGCCCACTACGAGCACTATGATTAGATGGAACACTGAATAATCTAGCCAGCATTCATGGGAAGGGGAAGGGAAATGGGAAAGAGATTTTAAACGAACATTAGCCCGTCTTCTTCCCCCCTCATCTGTTTCTCTTTCGCTCTCATCTTTGATACGCTAAGGATTCGAATTATCGACAAGATTCAAGGGAAAGGAAAGGGAAATGGGAAAGAGGAGGAAATAGATTTTAAACGAAGATGGGATAGCCCGTCTACTTTCCCCTTATGTCCTCTTTCGCTCTCAACTCCCTTCAATACGCTAAGGAGTCGACGTATCGACATGATTCAAGGGAAAGGAAAGGGAAATGTTCCTCTTTCCCTCTCCAACACCTCACTAAGGAATCAACATATTTCAGGGATTGAAAGGGAAAGGAAGGAGATGTAGGCTGGAGAAGATGTGATCATGTCTGCCTTCTTCCCCTCCACCCACATGTCCACTAATCATTAGGTAATTGGGATAACTTTACATGTGTACCAGTTTAGAAATAAACGTTTGTAGACTGCACATCACATGACTAAATCAAATAGATGAGAGGTACATACACACGCTTGCAACATTGCGCGCAATATTGATGACATTACAACTAGTATGCACCTCTACAATCACGCTGAAGTCGTACGATTGTCGGGAATACTGTGCGTAATGTTGCAACGTGTCCAGAACGATAGTTCTGTTTCCTTTCCCTGCCACATTCATTCGATTGTGTGTGCGAATTCATTAGATGTTTTCTTTATGACGAATTAGCTGTAAACCTTGAGAAGTACTCATGTTGGGTTCCCTGTGGAATCGTTATTGACATAAGTGAAAACCTTGAGAAGTACTCAAGTTGGGCTCCCTGTGGAATCGTTATTGAAAAACTTGTAAACCTTGAGAAGTACTCATGTTGGGTTCCCTGTGGAATCGTTATTGACATAAGTGAAAACCGTGAGAAGTAAACTCAAGTTGGGCTCCCTATGGAATCGTTATTGAAAAACTTGTAAACCTTGAGAAGTACTCATGTTGGGCTCCCTGTGGAATCGTTATTGACATAAGTGAAAACCTTGAGAAGTGCTCAAGTTGGGCTCCCTGTGGAATCGTTATTGAAAAACTTGTAAACCTTGAGAAGTACTCATGTTGGGTTCCCTGTGGAATCGTTATTGACATAAGTGAAAACCGTGAGAAGTACTCATGTTGGGTTCCCTGTGGAATCGTTATTGAAATGTAAGTGAAAACCTTGAGAAGTACTCAAGTTGGGCTCCCTGTGGAATCGTTATTGAAAAACTTGTAAACCTTGAGAAGTACTCATGTTGGGTTCCCTGTGGAATCGTTATTGACATAAGTGAAAACCGTGAGAAGTACTCATGTTGGGTTCCCTGTGGAATCGTTATTGAAATGTAAGTGAAAACCTTGAGAAGTACTCAAGTTGGGCTCCCTGTGGAATCGTTATTGAAAAACTTGTAAACCTTGAGAAGTACTCATGTTGGGTTCCCTGTGGAATCGTTATTGACATAAGTGAAAACCGTAAGAAGTACTCAAGTTGGGCTCCCTGTGGAATCTCCGTGAACCCAGAATATCTGGCTGTTTCTGACTTCAGAGTGCATTCATAAATCAAGTACTTCCTGTTCACTTCCTTTCACGATTCTCGCGTTGTGATTAAATGTTCCAGATGTCGGTAACCGGAAATGGAACGCACACTAGAACGAAGTTTCAATATAGGAACACCTGATGATCTCAAAAGCAACGAACCAGTAATTTATTCTCTTGGCTTCCCAGTCATTTAGGAAACCCTCAAGCGGTCGCATATGTCGTTAGTGTAGCTGTCTAATGAATATTAGTTTTCTTGTGTTAGATTACATTAAACACTTTACTGATGAATTGAATCTGAAGTTTAGGTCTACGTAAGGAAGTATGGGATTCTAAAACGCCTTAGGGGCCTTTGAGGTTATTGGGAGCATGAAATTGCTGTGAGACGAATTACCGATATTAAACAAAAATTGAAAATGCTGTTCAAAAAATAGTTGTTTTGACTTTAGTTTTTTATCTTTTTATTCGCTTTAAATACAGTTGTTGTTGTTGTGTTTCACGATTTGCCTAGTTCATCTTCTCCGTTTCTTTTCTCCTCTACGTATACATTCACTCATTCATTTAATTATCCATCTAGTCATGCTCCAGATATATCCATCCATCCATCCGTCCGTCTACCCATGATTCATCCATATTTCCATTCATCCATCTACTCATTCATCCATCTATCCATTCATCCATCTATCCATTCATCCATCTATCCGTTCATACATCTACCCATTCAACCATCTATCCATTCAACCATCTATCCATTCAACCACATTTCCATTCATCCATCTACTCATTCATCTATCTATCCATTCATCCATCTACCCATTCAACCATCTATCCATTCAACCATCTATCCATTCAACCACATTTCCATTCATCCATCTACTCATTCATCCATCTATCCATTCATCCATCTACCCATTCAACTATCTATCCATTCATCCACATTTCCATTCATCCATCTATCCATGATTCATCCATATTTCCATTCATCCATCTATCTATCCATTCACCCATCTATCCATTCACCCATCTATCCATTCAACCATCCATCTATCCATTCATCCATCTATCCATTCATCCATCTATCCATTCATCCATCTATCTATCCATTCATCCATCTATCCATGATTCATCCACATTTTCATCCATCTATCCATCCATCGATTCGCTCATCAATCTAACAGTTTTGTGCTTCAATCACCAAAAAGACAGAGTACAAAACTTATCCATTGAAGGCCCAGAATCGCGCGCATCAATCCACCCGCATCAAGATGTTTGTTTAAGCTCAAAAAGTTATATCAAAAGATTCATAAAACAACTATATCCATTTAGTTTTAGTCTCACAAGTGAGAAGAAAGATTTTCAAAATATTTGGAGTTTGTTATGGCCAAGTGTTAAGATTCCCAGCGTGTATTCAGAGTTAAGATTCATAAAACAACTATATCCACAGGACCTCGACAACTTGATACATTTAGTTTTTTAGTTTCACACGGTAGGAAGAAAGATTTTCAAAATATTTAGATATCTTTTAGTGCCAAGTGTTAAGATTCCCAGCGTTCCGACTTAGCCTTTTGAATCTTGCTTCCTTTGTGATTATTCATCCTTTGATAGGTTTACAAATATTTTCTTTAAAATAATATCAATAAGAATATATTATTTAAAATATCTTTATTCGTAGTTTTGTCACTGTTCGGACAAATGTTCTTACATTGATTCCGTGCTCAACAGTCCTCATTCTATTGTTCGTTTTCAATGAGGGTTTATCACGTAATTTCAAAACTCATAGGACAAAAAATGATTATCATAGCTGGAAAGAGCTCGTTGAAATTAGTAAAAATGTGTAGTTCGGAAAAGATCGCTTCACAAAATTGCGAAAGATATGAATTTAATTTTCAAAAATCGAAAAATTTGTATGAAAATTTGTTGGAGGCAAGAGTTGCCTCCAAGCGTAAATTTCCAAAGGTTTTCATATAAAATTTCGATTTTTGAAAATTCATATCTTGGCAATTTGTGAAGCGATATTTTCCAAACTTCACATTTTAACTTATTTCAACGAGCTCTTTCCAGCTATGATAATCATTTTTTGTCCTATGAGTTTTGAAATTACGTGATAAACCCTCATTTCTCATATACTTTCTTTTCGCCTTTTCAATAAGAATTCTTAAAATAGAAACATCTGTTTTACTCCAAAAATCGCATCCTTTCGGAACGGTTGAGAGTTCATTAAATCGGTAGGTTCCAACTCTAAGTCTATAAATATTTTTCGAAAATCTATAACACTTTAAAAAAACACTTTGCCGCTTCCTACTTTAGTTGTTGCCAGCATGCGACACTGATTTAGCTGTTTGCTTTGAGATGTTTTCTTTTGGGTTTAGAGTGGGTTTTGGGTGCGGCGGAAGAGTTCAATTTCCACGTAGGAAAATATGACGAGCAACAATGCAAAGGATATTTGGTTTTATTCGGTAGTTTATTTTTGTTTTTGCCTTATAACCTCAGCGTGAGATTGATAAAGTAAAAACGTTATATAACGTTTTCCTTTTAGTAACTAAGTATACAACGCTTCAAAAATTCAAGGACGCGTAACTGAATAATCCACAAATATCAGTCTTGCCTCCAAAGACTGGAAGAGTAGCCAAATTACTTCAACCCTGAGGACAGACTTTAATATATCACACAAACATTTCCCTAGGACTCTTTAATTAAAATGAACTTAAAGTTAGTTTAGGCCTATATCCTGGTGTAAATTTGAGCTAGAATGATGACTTTGGCCAACAGTACGAGTACTATTATTATGACTTACCGGCACGTATGTATATTCATACTTCACTACATAGGAAGCCTGCAGTTAGTCCCCGGGTTTACTCTTGAAATTTGTGTACAAGATAGTATACTCTAATTTCCGATGTTAATTTGGTAATTTGTGGGCTTCGTTCAAGATCAATGAATGCTTTAGACTATGTGTACCACTGCACGAAGAATTATCCCAACGGTTAATTAGTTGAGAATCCGGCCCGCACTTTGTCAATTAACCCAATTAATTGACGACAATTAATACTACTCTCGTCAAAGATGTTGAAAACAAAAGTCTTTTTGAAACGGGGCATTGTAATGAGGTCGCTAATTGCTGTTGATAGGTGTGACGTCAGGAGTTAAGTATTTTGTCCTCCGTTGTAAATGCGAGTTGAAGTGGATATCATGGCTTAATGAGTGAGTAAATATCTTAAGGAACTATCGAGGTAATAACATGAAGAAGGTATTGGAGTACAAATGAAAGAGATCTTATTAGACAGGTCTGAGAGTAATGAGATGTCATCACTTCAATGAATTACTTTTCTCTTCGTTTTGACATAATGAAGAAGTTAATTTAATAAGGCATTTTGGAAGTTGAGAGGCTAAGCAATTGAAAAGAAGAAAAAGAGAGAAAAGGAGCAAAGAATAAATAAAGAACGAACGAAAAAAGAACAATCAGTAAGTAGAATAAAAACAAACAATACTCTAACTAACTTACAACATCAGACCAAAAATAATAGTATGAAAAAAGTGGAATAAAACTACATTAAGACCAGTAAAAAACATTAATATATATATATATATATATATTTGCTGGGTTGTCTCAAAATACTCGTTCATTCTAACTTGTTGATTCATCTCCTTATTGTCTAAAGGGGAGAAATAGATGCTTCGAATTCCACATATTTGTATCACGACTTTGAACATGACATAAAGTCAGCCGGTAAACTGTAGAAAATAGAAACGACTATAGCTCATCTAATATGACTCCTTCTCAAGGTTAAATTCTACAGAGAAGAAGTTCTAAGGATAATAGTAAATCGCTAAGAAGTGTATTGACAATGCGACAAAATATGGCACGCACACTGTAGCTCCAGCAGTACTTATCGATTTATTTATTACAGTAGTTTCTCCAATGAAATAATAATAATATATAAAGATAAATATACACTAAATATATACTAAATAAATAAAATAAGATCAAGAGTGGAGAGGGAAGCATCCAAAAAGCGCCCTTGACACCATACGAGGGATGCTCCCCGGTAACTACAATATAACATGATAAATATCAGAAATAACATGAGAAATATTCAGTTGTCAAGATTTTGAGAACTTGGTGATCGCTGTGCTCGGTTCCACAAAATGTGAAAACGCTGTGTGCGTACCACAGTTCTTAGGTCATTTGGGGTAAATAGCTTCCAAAATCTTATCTCTCACAATCTCTTCATTCTTTTAGCAATTGGACTGACCAATGGAAATGAGATAATTGGCTTGTGGGAGCGATAGAGAGAGCGCCCGCGCGAACAACATATGAGGGACTTGAGTTCTTTGGTCATTTTTGAGTTGTAAATCTTATCTTCTGGAATATAATTTTCATTTATCTATTGAACTGACCAGACGAAATTGGATGATTAGTTTGTGGAAACGATAGAGAAAGATGAAGTAAAATAGTGTGAGATTGAGATTGAAATGTGTTAAATCTCTTGAGTAATCGTTGTTTTGTGTCAGTATACGTCGCTCCTTCATTTACGCACATCATTGTAATACATCACGTTATTATAGCAGCAAGCTTGATCATGATATACTAGTCATGTTTACATGTTATTTAAAAGAAAACCCTTAATAAATAAGATACCGATATCTCCTTATCCTTGCCCTCTTTATCCTCACAACTCTAGCAGGTCAATGCGTTTTTATTACGTTTTCCAATCATAATACGAGCACCTATATCTAACACGGTTAATGATGCTCCATATACATACTCAGTGTCCATATCTTTGATATAAAAACAGCCTAAGTATGTGTCCGATTTAGAGGTTCAAAATGTGGTGAAAGTTACACCAAAAATATATTTATCCTAGATTCCATAGTGACGAAGGAGCTTCCAGAGCGTCTTGTGGTCAATAATGGCCATATGCCTTCTCAAAGTCGATACGAACTGGATGAGGCTCAGTATGTGAACATTAAATGTATCTCAATGAATGGAATCGTCCAACTAGCACAATATCGTAGTGGATGGAACTGTGGCTCGTGCATCTATGCTCCACCGAGAGAAGGACCCCAGAGAGGAGTCTATGTATACAATGCGGCCTTTGAGATGAAGATGAAGTAATGAGCATAGCGTGGTTTACAACTGTAAATGATGTAATTAGGAGAATAATGAGACGATTCTTTAACGCAACAGGGTTCGCATACTCGACTTACAAAAGAACTCGTAGTATAACAGTAACGATAGACTTAAACACAAATCACCCGTCGTGATACATCTCTACGTTTATCTCCTTTCACACACACATTATATATATATATATATTATATATTATACACACACCCTATATTTCAAAGCGGTTGTCAAGTCATAGGGCAGGTCGTAGGCCACGAGACGTACATTATTGTAAGAGTAAAGCCGCATCTACACGAACAAGTTTTCCTTGGCAAGGAAAAATTGACAATTTTTGTCATCTACACGAGCGAGTTTTCCTTGACAAGGAAAAATTGGCGATGTTTTTGTCGTCTACACGAGCAAGTCTTCCTTGTCAAGGAAAACTTGTCAAGGAAAATTTGCTCGTGTAGATGCGGCTTAATGATTCCAAAGACAAACTTTAAGCATTCTTATCATGGCACCTTGGACAATCGAAATCTGTGAACAATTTTGATCGTTTTTGCTTTAGCCTGTGACCTAAACAACCTTTCTCGGAATAGGTGTAGTATAAGACGTTCTGAAGAGAAATGCACAATTCTATTGAGTTTGAAAAATTGTTCTTGTCGATAATTCAATTACAATGTATTTGACAGAGCGACTATTAAATTAACCCAGAATCAGCTGGGAAATACTGAAGTTCCTCTATCCCAATGTTCTGAAAAGAATCCCACAAACTCATTCGTAGGAATGTCAAGAAATTACAATAAGTCTACGAAACGTCTATTAAATTCACCCAAAACATAAAAATGTTGATCAAGACAAATTTGAGGTTTTACGCCCAAACATTTTGGAGTATACAATTTTATTTCGTAATGATTGCAGGTCAGACAGAACGTCGGGACTCGTAATTAGTTTAAGTTCAAAGTAAAACACTGGATTCAGTTTTGTTCATTGACAGCTTAAGAGCTGATTTTTTTTTCTCAGATTCCATAAATGTAGCCATACAAATAACCGTGTCATTCGAACTTGACATTTTGTATCATTTTGTATTTTCGATGTTACGGGTTATCTTCTTCTTTCAAGCTATCTATTATCAGAACACTGTCATTAAGGGGAATGTACTAAAGTTAGCCTTCAGGAAAAAAGGGTAAGGTAAAAGGGTGCGGCTAAGATAAATATTTAAGGACATACTGATTATAGACTTTGTTGGTGGGTCTGAAGGATGGACGGGGAGGTCTTCTGGGCCCCACGTACTCACCATACAACTTTCACAACTGTATACCTATCATGCGGGAGCTTGTACTCTTGTAAGGGTTCGGGAGCGTGTACTCTAAGTGATACGAGCGTTGATCATATATATCCCTCGCATTCCGGACTGACAGATTACCTTGTACAGGTCCAAATTGTACAATCATTTAAAACGATTTTGCCAAAATCAAATCAAAGGAATTTTAGATCGAGTTATCTTAGATCGAGTAACTGATGAAATTTAGTGCTAATCAGAGAAGGGGCTTAATTTTGTGCCTAATCACATCGGTGGATTCTCTAGAAGAATAAATCGAAAATGATGAATGAAATTGAACGGTGACTGCTGGACTTTATATCAGTAATTACACGGACCGAAAATAGAATTATCAGTCTTTAGGATCATTTTTGCGTCTTGGCTGATAACCTAATCGGCACGAGTTCAGGCTACTACAACTATTTTATACTGATTTTTTTCTGAACAATTTAAAACTCATTATTGCTTCTTTAGTCTCCAGTTGAGAGATCAGTAGATAACACTAGCTTTGTACGGTCCCGGCTTAGTTAATAAGAGTAAGAGTCTTGATTGAGTCTTGATTGAAGATCGAGCGAAGGTTCAGTACCGGGTTACAGGAAGACATACAAAAATACCGTCAAAATTATTTGGAATCGTTTTCGTACAAGTGGAAAACCTACGGTACCATGACACTCAAATGGCTTCCTTTCTGAACCAATCAAAAAGCGTGCAGATACATCTCATCCAATACGGCACGGTACCTTTCCTACTCATACGAAAACGCCTCTATATATAGATGGCAGAAAAGATGAACATATTTTCTACGAGATTGGTTTAAATCAGAAGTAAAATAACAAACTGTCAAAGAAGTGTAGTGTCATTGTTAATGTTTGCAAGCAATATGTGAGAAAAAAAACTTTTTGACTGTTTCTTCAGTATTTAAATAGGGATCTATTTTGATCAAAATATCTTAACTCTTTCCATTCAACATAAAATTAAAGCTTATTTGATAGGTATTAGAGCTATTTTATTTAATTTGCCTGCATCGTTTTCTGTAACTGAAAATCATGGAACACAATGGTAGCAACTCGATGAGATCTGCAGACTTGACAAAACACCCGCTTTGAGTTGCTAAAGTCTACTGAAAAACAATTCCTTGGACCTAAGATGGAGCTTCTAAGAATGACTCGTCAGTGTGGCGGCATTCTTCAGTTGAATATAATGTTTTTGTCCAGTAAAACGTTTCAATTCCAAAATTTATTGGAAAAAAAACCGAGAAGATAAATGAAGAAAAGAGGACACAAATCATTTATTGGAGAAATTTCAATTTCGATATGTTAAAACTTAGAATTTCAGGAAGTGCAGTTATGTGTTGAAAGTCCAGATTTCATATTTATGGACTGAAATCGTAACTGACAGCCAAGAATTTTCTAACGCATGGAAAGAAGACGTTTTGTCAATGTTCTCATTAACTCAATTAAATTTTGAAAAATCTGAAATGTCAAAAACAGAGTTTCTAATGTGGCTTGAACATCATCTAAGAACTCAAAGAAGAGAAAGTTTTGACTATGTCGGAATCTAAATAGGAAAATCTTGAAAAAGGCTGCAAAATGTTATAAAAAGCTAATGGTTATAATAAGTGATACCTTCTCAAATGCTGCCCTAAAGGTGATGGTGCATAATCTCTACAATAATTACCCTAAGTTCAAACTGTTCACACATCATTCACAGCATTTTTATCAATTCAATATTGTTCTAAAAGACGCATTCAAAGCTCAAAAATCACTTTCAGAAAACATGTATGGGAAATACAGTGCTTTTGAAGCTGCTTTTGTCTGAAAGTTCTATCGGTAATGTGTTATTTTCTAAACAATGTATTTATGGCACAAAATTACATTAGAAAAAAACTAAATTAGTGTCACAAAAGTATTTCTAAAATAATTTTTTTCGTTAGAAATAATAGGAATAATGTACGTGCTTTGATAAGAAACCCGAGGGTTTTGTAATATATCGTTTGGTTGATATTAATATTCATTTTAATTGTTTCAAGGGCCCTTAAGTTCTCTTTTTAGATCGATAATTTAATTTTCTCATTTACACTCCTGGACTCGGAGTTAGAAGACAATTTTCTCTCGTGCGTGTGATATAAGTTAGTCTGACACACAGTTCCTGTCTCTCAATAAACTGAAAAGAAAATTGACACCGAGCTTAAAGAAGTGTGCGGGCGCGTCTGTCGAATTGTGGTTTTGGCGCGAAGTCTTTTTCCCTTTGATTTTCAGCGAATTTTGAAGACTTTCAGCCCGACGTGTGCCTCATCAATGGAGAGCTATTGTAAGTATTTTTATTGTCCATTCTTTTAAGATAAGATACTCTTAAATAACTATCATTTTAGTTCAAATTATGTCGAAGATCATTTTACCATTCAATAAAGTGAAACTTTGGGCCTAAGTCGTCACTGATAACAAGAAAATAAATTGTTTGGAGGAATACTTTATCTGAAGATCGTCTCATTTGTGTTCGTTGTACTAAAAGATTACTAGAGCACTCTCATTTGAATTAAAGTATTTTACATGATAACTTAGTAGCAATTTAGGGTGCAAAGGAAACAGTTACGGCGTAGTTTGTAAACAGAAGTAATTTTTCGTTGGATTGAGTGTAGAGGCCGTACAAACTCAGTCATCTGGAATGGAAGAATGCAGCTGAAACGTTCCGACTGTTTTCCCATATTTTTTTTCGACAAAACTGATAAATTATTGTCAAAACGTAAAGTGAAATAGCAAGATTTCTTGGACAAACTATGCTTAAAATACCCCGCTGTCTTCCCGGATGTTTTTGATAATGATTTTAAATTATACTAATACTGGCTCCTTTATCAGCAAAATTTGTGTTCGTTTTTCTCTCTTTCAAAACCCCCCGACAAGACTTCTACAATTAGGGCTTTTTAAGTTTATCTTCAAGCAATGTTCCATGGGTCGAATGTGATCACTTTAGCTTAAAATCACCGATGTTTTTAAAAAAGAACTGAGTTTATCGTAAGACAGTATAGGAATTTACTTTAAGAAGAGATTGTTGTATCTTTAGATTATAAATAATAATTTACCAAAACCACGGCAGCAAACTCGGTTTTCGTATTTTTGAAATACCTCCCTCTGTGTATGCGATTTTATTCATATTTAATCGTTTACTTTGTGTGTGTTTTGTAGAATTTAGGACTTGAATTGATCATAAATGGCCTTATAATTCTTACAAAACACACGGGGATAAAAACATAACTCGAAGTAGAAAAGTGAAATTTCAACTTTTTTTGAGGTAAGTTAATTAAAAAAATATATGAACAAAAATTTCCAGACTTTCAACAATAAGTTTCTCAATATAAACTGTAAACATAGGATAATTATAAATGAGATCAGCAAAATGACCTGAGAAAAATGAGATTTTAACTATTTCAGGGTGAAACTGAAATATAAAAAAGTCGGGAAAAATTCCATTCCGCTCAACAATAAGTTGCTTACTATAAACGATTAGTTTTGGAGATAGTTTTTCTTTTCGTGTAGCCAAATTGCCCACATCGTATATGTCAAGGTGAGAGTTGATAACTTTGTGTTTTAATACGCATTTTGATCTAGGTATTTTGAAAGTCAGTCTCGAGATAAAGTCCAAATAATCTATTTTCCCCCAGCTCACCTGCCAACCATTTTAACGAACTGCTTATCCGCTAAGCGAATTTCAAAATTAAAAAATGCCTTCTCAGACCACAAACAGATGGTTGCAAGTTTATTTACATTTTGCCCGGCATCCTATCGCTTTGAGAAAGTGAAAACACTTTGGGTTGAGAATCCCTTGAAGATGGGACTAAGATGTCAATCGAGTCCTTACTAAAGCCTTGTGTTGTCAGCTCAGAAGTCAAAATGGTTTTCTTGTCATAGACAAAAGATATTAATAGAATCACTGAGATGTAACGAATACGAATACGTCGCTCTATTTGAGGGTCTTCTCTTGCTGTGATGGTGGTCTAAGCGTTTTGTAACATACACAGTATAATAAAACGAAAGATAATTTAGGGTCAAAAGCTACAATCATCTCGAAATAAGAAATAAGTATGTTTTTTTCCTGACCTATCGCTTTACACAAAGACTAATGTAAGGGATAAACGATGTAACAAATACTCACCAGTCTGGAACACCTTAAAGTGGGATTTCGTAGAAACTACAAACATGAGTTCTTTTTAATTTGGGGAGTATTTTAAGAATACAGTTAATCATTCTGAGATGGTGTCTTCTTGAATAAATTAGACAAAAACGCACACAGAAACAAACACCTGCAATCGCCTAGATAACTATCATGCTGGGCCCCTCATTCTTTATTGTGATTACTATTCCTTTTTGCGAGGCATTTTGTACCAAAACGAAATCTCCACTGTCTGGATAGAACATCTAGTTCCTCAGAAGTCTTTTTCAACTGAGTACTAATTCAGTATCTGTGATTTCTTCATAATGAGAAATGGTCTTTCGGGATCAATTTAGCTTCAATAAAGTGCCTATACAATTGAGCCAGACATATAGGCTTGTGATGTTCAATGTTAACCGAGATAGAGCTGAAAAGCAATTGAGCTGCCTTTGTCGGTGTAACTTTGTTTCTGCCTTGGTCATCTTGGAGATTTATTAAGGGGGCGTACATTACAGCTTCACATTTAGGCCGATTCGGCCAACGACCGAAGCCTCCGAACAGGCACATAAACCACCTCAAATTCTCCGAGGGTACGAGTTACTGAAATAACTACAAAATAAAAGTAAAACTATTATGTTTTTCTTCTTAGCATGACTTCTTGAGATAAATGCAACAGATTTTAAGTATATTCTTGTTAGAAGCAACGTGTGGTTCTCTGAGGATGTCGCCCAAGAAACTCAACGTCTGGCAGGTGATGTTGTGGAGTGAATGAGATAACGAGCTTCATTGTAGCAAATTCGCCCTGATTTCAGCCGTTTTACCGATTGACCCTTCTCAAACGAGTCGGCGTTGCTATTATTCCCTTGACTTCGCCATGTGCTCCCTGAGTGTAACAAAAAACTATGGAGAGATAACTCCAACAGATCACCACGTTTCATTGATATACCACATTCCTTGGCCGGCATCTGACACTACGTCGAGTAGGTCTGAATGGACCCAAACTCGGAATCATTCCAACCATTAATGCAGCCTGTTATTTTCTTGCTCAAAATCAACCGTGAAAGTAATCGTAGACTATATATATACTTCTATATTAATATTTGACATGACAACTGAGGGCTAACACAATTTGAGGTAAAATACACTCATCTAGTTTATGGCAAAATTAGAGCAAGAACTAGATACATCCGATGTCTGTGATTGACCGCGGAGATCATTTAACTTCATTTAGAGATAGTTTAGGCCATTTTACTCATCTAATAGGGGTTTGTTTTAAAGATTGGTGTAATAGGTATCATA
This sequence comes from Actinostola sp. cb2023, assembly GCA_033675265.1. NCBI lineage: Eukaryota > Metazoa > Cnidaria > Anthozoa > Actiniaria > Actinostolidae > Actinostola > Actinostola sp. cb2023. The sequence goes on along the minus strand of JAUJYZ010001255.1, from coordinate 471,494 downwards.
CAGTAAAGCTGTAAATCACTGTTTTACAGTTAGTTTTTGGTTCGTTAGACGTTTTCTTTCTTCAATCAAATAAGCGCTAAGCTCCCACAAGAGCCACGAAGAGAGACGTATACGGACCTCGGTCAAAATCACCCTCTCCATGCACTAATGGTACAAGCCTTTCTGTACAATACGCACTTTAAGATAAATCTTGTACAAAGAATGTAGTTGCAAAAAATCTGTTTGAAATTATAGTCACTTAGATTCAATAAACGTTCATTGCCTGAAAGACATTATTTAACACTGAGGGTAGTTTTCTTGGTCAAATTTGAAGCGCACATAGAAATCCAGTGTGAAGCATTGAAAGAATCTGGAGAAAATTCGAGTCTAAAAGAACTGACTTATGAAGACGGCGTGGGGAGTATAAAAATATAAAACTGAAAAAGTCACAAAGACTAAATTCGTCAAATTTTCTGAAGCCGCTAAAAATGACATTTCAGCTAACCATTTTCTACCCATAAGTAAATTTTATCTTATTTTTCGCTTCTCCTTTAAGAGTTAGCACATCTCAATCTAGACTCGTTAGTTATTGGAATTGATTTCACAAAAGATTTAGACGTAATTTGTGGCTATATACTTGGTTCAGTAAAATGCTATTGTGGATGACAAATAGATAATAAGATATAATAGCTGTAGTTTTGATTAACCATCTCCTCATTTTTGTTAACATCCACTTTCCCTGGTATTCTTGTCGAGATAAGGCAACATTCCTAAAGAGAAGACACTCTAAATGTACTCTTTATTTTTGCCTTTCATCTTGTTTTTTTTTTTATCGCCAAATGTTCTGGAGACATATATATCTGATCTGTGTGTCGGTCTTAACGCATTACGACAATTTGCTCCAGAAATTTGCATTTATAAAGCTCATAAACTCAACCTTGGCTAATTATTTTTTAAGTGTGTACAGTTTATTTGATCTAGCTAAGGTTGTTTATCCTTCTTTGGCTGAAACTTAGGGAGGATTTGAAATCACGAATAACGAACGAAACATCCCAGATATTTAGCACTTCTTGACGCCGACATAACGCAGGGCACGCTTACATAACTTAAGAAAAACATCAAAAGCCACTTTTCGCTTTTCTTTAGTTAATTATGTATAAATGAAAATCATTTTCGGTGCTAAACACTTTGGAAATACAGGTCTATAAAAACACTGGTCACAAAGACAACACGTTTCCAAAAGGTGACAGTAACAGACCTCTGCGGCGCCTGTGTATTGGAAGAGTGTTCTTATAGATAGTCCATGTATAGACTTCAGGACGGACAGGCTACGACGTCACCATAGTTTACATAAAGAAACCCACCATCAACATCTTCACATATCGTATTGTTTTCACGACGTTTGAGTCAATAAAAGCTCCTCAGGTTTATTTGCGAAGCAGAAGATATGATTCAGAGTCAACACAATGTAGTCGGAAGTACTAACTCCATTTACTAAATATAAGTGAAAAAATATAACACACACTCGACGAAAAACCTGTAAATAAAGGCGCATTTATTCTTAAGCTTTGTACAATAGGATTTTATCTCAATTAACTCAATTGGACCCGACATCACCATCTTTAGCAATTCTAGTTCAACTTTGAAATTAGCTGCATCATATATTTGAGGATCGTTCTACGTGCTCTAATGATATAAACTCTTTAATTACAGTACGAGGTTCACGTCTAGGGGCTTCAGTAGAACAGCATGCGAGAGCAAGGGAGTCTTTGATCTGTTTCATTAAAGTTGTCCGCAGCACGCGGTACTATTATCGTCATTGTAAAAGAAGATAATCGTCATTTATAAATTTAGAAATAATCAATAATTCATTGTTCGAACAGCTACACGTATGCGGGTTAATGAGATTCCTTACGAGTCAATAAGAGCGGTCATAACACCTCGAGGCGAACGCTTACTTAAAAATGACGGTCTTACTCGTAATTAAAATTTGAGCCTAATTAAGAAGTTACGCGAGCAAGGAAGAGGCTTTATTCCACAAGTACATTGCGGTACCTCTAGTTTCGGCGGTGAGAACACTGAGAAATAAAAAAGCCATGACCCTCTACGCAGGCACAATGGGCTTCTAATATTAATGCCCAAGGTTCAACCAAGCCAAACCCCTCAGTAGCTTGTGGTGTCCATTTTATAAAATTGGCTCTCAAAAACAGGCAATTAGAGAGGTCGGCGGTTAGGGTTCTCTGGGAGCCATTATGTTGTTGCGGAGTGAGAGAAAAACAATAAGTATGTTTGTAACAAGTTATTTTACTTTGCAAAACACCAACGGCGTACACTTTTTGGGTTCCACTTTTGTCTTGTCCTAATTTAGAAGCGTTTATTTTAAAGAATAAACTATCGCAAAGAATGTAAAGAGCAAATTAGTTTTTCCAAAGATTCATTTGAGAAATTAAGACATAAAACTCTCGTTTTTCTTCTTTCAATGAAGCAATCAATCACCTCGTTGTTTCTCAAGGAAGACAACAGAAACGGTAAAAAAGACTAAAATAAACATTGCTCAATGTGTGTAGACTCGGATTTCATTCATATCATGTACAAAATAAAAGTACCAGCGACCTTTTAATAGTACAATTTAGACTAGTTCTTTAATTTGAGACTAATCACGTTTAGTGGTCCAACCACAGCTGTCCTAGTCTCTCTTTATAAATTTACTGCAACATTTCAAATAACTCACAGAACTGTCATTTAGAAAACTTTGCTCAACAACATCTCCATATTCGTGCTACGTGAGCAAGTTCTTGATTTTATCTTTCTAAGTCTTCGTTCCATTTTTTTGTGACTTTTGTACTGGCTACAGAAGGACCCTGCGGTTTTTAAAGCTTGTGGGACAATTTACGAGCTATGGAAATCTACGCTTAAGGCTACGAGGAAGAAGAGTGATGGATCGTTTCGTTTTGTCGATATGTAGCAATCAAAAACCACAATATTTCAGTAGCTCATGCATAGATGAAAACCCCTATAATTGTGTGGTAAGGGGATCCCTTAGTTTACATCTCCAAACGCTAAGAAGTTAGATTATATCTTTTGTCTTGTGTTCATATGACTTTGTGTAGCTCCATTCAGTTGCAAGACAAGCGATGAAAGAAATCAATCAAACTCATAACTCAAAAAGAAGAACATAGAAGCGTAATTCACGATTGAATTGTCACGGTAATTATTCTAAGACCAAATGAAAATGTTAGTTTTCTTAAGGAACAATGGAGGAAGATTTAGTTTTTCTGGGCAATTAGGCAAGTAGGGACAATCAAAAAGAAGTTCTAAGAGTTGGTCTCATTCACTCGGAGTTATAGTTCATTGCACACACACGAGAACATGTTATTGGGGTCTTATGTGTCCACTCATAACATTGTATTGCCTATACAAAGGACCTCGCGTGCCATCTTTCAATAAGGAGGGTGACACTCTAGAAAGGGGAAGTTTTCGGTTTCCCAGCAATCAAGAGAGTTCTAATTTCATGTTTATCTCGGGTACTATTTGTATAAGAAAATAAAGTGTTATTAATATGACGCCGGGTTGTCGACTTTGAACGATCCACTTGTACCCGGCTCAGCCTCGTATTGGTGTCCAAAAGCGCTATCGATTTAATTGGTAATTAATATTTTATTAATCATGCTAATGAAGATTCAGTTTGGTTTAATCATGGCCTATTTGAACAATTATTTGGAAGCCAAAATACTTCATCACAAACAAATGCTTATTAATTAACAAGAATTACAGTTAGTATAACATGCATGCACCTGATATGGAAAAGTCGAGGGAGATGCTGTGTGCGCAGAAACCAACCGAGAGCACTCAGCTGAATGTCTTTGCATTTCAGCTCTTCATGGCTCCACCATGGAGTCCCAAAAACTATGTGAAGAGCACATGATCTGCAATGCTCTCATGTTCAATTAGCCCAATTAAATATTAATACAGAGTGATTTGCTTACATGCTTTTTGATCCGGCATTGACACCTGACATAATTTTATTAGAAAATAGCACCAAGTCGCGCTCTGATTGGTCAGGACGCCCTATAGATATTAAATCCGGAGTAATAAGCACTTCTACAAAGAACACCGAAATAGTGGCTGGATCAGAAGATTAGTTATGGAGCTCTCGAACAGTACACACGGTTCTGCGAGAGCTGCTAACTTAGAATCCCATGAAGATAATTCTTCGAGTTCCCTTTTAGAGCTTGTTCCAAGTTTGGAACACTCGATCGTCGGGATTCTCAACCACAATGGAGAGCTTACTGATCACGGCAATGGTAATATCTTGTTAAAGTAACAACTCGCAAATTGAAGACATTTTTACCCTGATCAGTCACATTAACTTGAAGTTATAAAATAAATTTTTCTAATGATTCAGGTGAGTATGAGTTCTAATTGAGATGATTCTTATTTCTCTTAAGATAATTCCAAGACTGTCAGTGTTGATGGGAAGAAGTCCCCAACTGAGCACAAGAAGTCCATTCTGGATACACCTGATCTAGAAGATGATCGTAAGTCCACTGACAGCCAGGCTGTAAAACAGAAGAGACATCGGACTCGATTTACCCCAGCGCAGCTCAATGAGCTCGAGAGATGTTTCGCCAGGACGCACTATCCAGACGTGTTTATGAGAGAAGAACTGGCAGCCAGAATTGGCCTAACTGAGTCGAGAGTACAGGTATGACAAACGTATGAGAACAACGGTTGTGTAGACACGAAGTTTGCAAATGAGAAAAAAATAACCTTTGAGTATCAAGATGTTTTAATTAGGTTGATGTAACGGTTCGTCGATCCACGATTTTATGTCGGGAAGGAGAAACTCATTTGACTCTACGAAAGTTTCCGCTTACCATTCATGTGCCGTGTTTGTAGCTCTTTGACGAGTCTCACCGAGGTTAGAGTTCAGTATCTGATTTCTTGCAAATGATAAAATCGCGAATACCGTCGGCACTTTTCCGGTTATAATAGTGTATTTGTATACTTTTCTCTCTAATCGCTTCACACCACAGAAGGGAAATTTGTACATATGCCTCGCTGTTAAATTATCTTTATTTGAACATTAGAAAACTGACTCCAAAGGCGAGCCACTTAAGGAGACTTTTAAAGCGAATAGGGTTGGACAATTTATTATTTTATCAGCAATACACAACAAGAGTCAGCTTTGTCGCTTTAATTTGCTCTTTGTTTTGAATTGCGATTTTGCCGGCAGTCAAAGAAAGGACGCTAAAGGACATCTTTTTCATTTTTAAAGTTGTTCAATCATTCATGAATTAGCTTTTTTCTCTACTTGAAGAAACAATGAAATCATCCTTTTATGATTATAAGCAGTTACTTTAGTAGTCTACCGTAGAGCTTGTGTCACGATCTCCATAAACCGTTGTCTCATATTTTTTTGTATGTACACAATGGGCCGGCTTATTAAAAACATATTCAATGAAATCGCCGAAATGCAGCCGATTGAAAATTCTAATGAGGGTGGTCTTCAATAGGGTACCGTTCTTGACCTAATCGCTCCAGTTAAAATGGATTTATCTTAAGGTGCTCGAGAAAGGAACGACGAGAGAAGCACTGATAACCACCGTTCTTAAGTAGCTATTTTAGATTAAACTGAGTGACTACAATCTCTGGTAAATTGTTTACTAGTAACACGGAATAATTATGATTGTGATCCCCCTGTAAAAAATCAAACTCGGCCACGGCGCTGTTCGTTACTAATTGTTGGTGAAATTGGCCATGATTCCGAGTCCCCATTAAATGAATCCTGTCAAAACTATGTGATCTCAAGGGACCCGATCTGTAGCCGTCAAATTGAACTCGATTTAGGCTTCCAGCACCTGTCTTGGTAGACTTTGAGTTTCCTGGTTTCCAGCTGTAGTTGCAGTTCCTATACGCGGACTTCATAATAACCACAATCAAGTTTATAATCAGACTTCTGTGAAGAAGACGTTGACAACACAAAGATGAAACAAGAGGCAATTCGGATGAATGAGAGAACAACGATGCAAGAAACCCAGACGTTCAGTTCTAAGAGATGCTTTCGTTTATTATTATTATTATTGTTATTTTCATTATTATTATTTTCATTCAAAGGACTTCACGACTATGCCAGAAATATTTACATGTTTTGTGTTACAAGTCGCATGTCGCCCACAAAAAGATTTTTTGTTTTTTTTAATGAAAAGACGAGTAGAAAACAAAAATGAAAAGATTGTGCAGTTAATTTTCCTCCAAATAACTTCACCCGACAACAAGGAAGAAAGCCACTCAAAATACGGTTCATTTGTTGTTTACTTTTTTGTTTTTCTAAGCACGACAATTTTTCAATCAGAGCTATCAAAACATACCTGTAGAGTTATCGCTTAGAAAACTGGATTGCGTTTGCAGACTCCAAAAACAAAAGCCTGTACCGGTGTTTGGAACGTAATTAGACATTGTCAATCGGACTCCTAAGGCTTTTGTATAATTACATTTTTCATATTGTCGATCACCCTCTCAGGTTTTTCATAACCCTCTGTGGCTTCAAGACGCAAGATGACAAGGGAACCGCTTTAGCCTGAAAGCTGCCCGCGTTCCGCCTGTTTACACAGAGTGAATATTTCGGATAACTCAAAATCCCCAATTTTATGACGATCGGCAATTTTGTACGCCCCGTAGCGAGTTCCCTAAACTAAACTCTGTTAGTTGTAACTTGGTCTCGTGCAAAGCCTAAATTGCCATTACCACGAACCCTTAAAGAGACAGATCTCTTAACGGTAATTAGTATAATTTATCCGAATCGAAAAGGCGATGGGTTTGAAGATACTTTCATTGTTTGAGAAATCGAAGTGATTAACTAGGACAATGCAATCTGCTAGAGCTTGGCACGAAATAGTTATATTTTGGGTGATAAGAAGAAAATAAGAAGAGCGAACGAGACCTTTCTGAGCCCCCCGTCGATTCTCTACGAAGTCTTGTTTTCGTGAGTCTGGGAAGTAAAAAAATACGAAATAAATGTTCATTGAAAATAAAGTTGCGAACACGTAATTTTGTGCGGGCGATATCGGATCAGAGGAAGAGAATATCAAATAAATCGATTGGTCATTGTTGTCGCTATAAATCAAATAATGTACGAATTATCCCTTGATATACTCATTCACCTTTCAAATGAATTTTCTTATACTCTTATCTTTTGAAATGTTAAATAAATAACAGATTTTTCGAGTGACTCGTGCGTCTTTGTAAATCTGAAAATCGTATTTTTTTCTGACAGAAAGAATACGCAAACAAAACATTTTGAAGCTATTCAGCTCTTGAAAGGCAACACAAAAGACTAATGGTTGTATGAGGAGATATTTCCAGTTCATCGACAAACATACGAACGCCGACAGCCAAGTCTAAACAATAGCGAGAAAAAGTGTTTCACATTAAACATAAATTAGATTTAAATTTTGAGGAAATTTGAACGTATCACTTTGTAATTTTTTCATTGAAACTTTGACATATCGCCGTGACTTGAAAAAGATCCTAAGAAATGTATTCAATTTTGTTTGCAAAGTATAGCCTTCAATGGACTGAACGTTTTGCGTTTTTGGGAAAGACTTCGCGTCACTTGCACCACTCCATCTCATGTCAATGTTTTATTTTTATGGTAGAGCTTTACTTCTAAAAGTCTTGTTGCCTCGGGTTATTATTTCCCTAGTTCGATTCCTGTTTGGTGGATAGTGCATTAGAGATATGATGGGGTAAAATAGTACGAGCGATTAGGACGAGAATGTAGTCTAATATTTGTACCACTTAGAACTATTGTACTTGATGACTTCTCGAATGTTTTGATAAGCAGTCATCAGCCTTTTCTGTAAACACTGTGGAAAACAACTCCGTCAGTTCAGTCAGCCAACTATTTTGTCTCTCTCTTGGAGTTACGGCTTTGCGCAAACAAGAAACCCAATTTTTTTCAGAGATAAAAGTTATATAAATCTAACGTGCACGATTGAGATTCAGAAATCACAGGTTTGAACAACCTTTTTTTCATATTCTATTATTATTCAAATTCAATTTATTATAACCTTTTTTACGTTCAGTAAAGTCCGTCATATTTGTAGAAAATTTGTGGATTAGCATCAACTGCGTAATGAAAAGACATCTCGGTTCACACTCGCCGAGTCCTTACAAGTGTCTGTTGCACAGAACAGAGCTAAACACCAAATTCATTACTGCGAACTGAAGTTGATGCATGATAAGACTTTGAAGATTTCAGGAAGGTAAAGGGATTTGATGAAAACGAGATGTAAGAGAAGGAATTTTATAAGGAGGAGTTTATAAGAGGGTAATCTTTTGAAGAGGGGAAAATGAACGATTTGTACACACAAGTCAATAGAACTCATGAATGCTGATTTTGGTGTATCATCATGACAGATGAGGAAAACATATCAAAGATGAACCAGTAGAGATCTTCATAGGGTTTGTGATGTGGTTTCTGATAGAAAACTAAGCGATATCACGACCAGCAGATGGAACAGAGGACATTAAAACAAATAGACAAAGAATATAATCCACATCTGTTAATATTTCCTAAACAACGATATACTTTGATACACCAATTGAACATTTCTCGTTTCTAAGAAATAATGACCACATTCTTTTCCACGGGAATTTCTCTCTCTCTTGAACACTGTCATTTCAGAGTTCTAAGGTTTGTGGATATATATCGCAGCGGGAAACTTGGCATTGGAAAGGGCGAGCCCTCCTACGTTCGTTCTCTTTCAATTGGAGACACTTTTGGGTTAGCTTTCGGCGTTGAAGACTTTACAGAAATTCACGGAGCCTTTGGTCCTCAGTCCCAACATCTGGACATCTATTGAAATTATGTATGTCCATTCCCTAAACTCTTTTAGGTGATCATATTATCTCTATAGTTTGGTTAAAAAGATACTTCGTTACGGGTACCAGTGATCTAGCACCCCATTGCGCCGTAATATTCTTTGCTGCCCAAAAGGGGCTTGAACAAGTATTTTTACCCAGCAAGATACGTGGAGGAAATTGACTCAATTTCCTATCCTTTGAACACAAGAATCTGAGTATCCGGATCGATTTAGCACTGAAAAACAACTCACACATATTATGTTTAAACCCTAAGATACCAGGGACGACCAACAGAGACGAAGTTAAAGCATCGTTCTTCCTGTTAGTCTGTGCTCAGCAGCTGGCGAATCTTACGAATACGATGCAATATAAAAAAGGGTTTGTTTCCGGACCTTCCAACTACTGTAATTGCTTCTCTTTTCGTTATTTAAGAGCTAATTATACGCACCGATTTCTTATGAATTACAGCGCTAGAGGTGCTCTGAGAAAGAGTGTGGTGACAAGCATGCCTGATTAACGAGTTGATGGGGGTGTGTAGTGGAAATTTCAGAAAGCCATCATTCGACTAAGAGGAAATGACTCAACAATTTATCTGGCTTTCCTTCCCAGTGAGGCACGTTGCCACAAGGTCTATTGAATCAGTACATTTCTATTTGCAAATGAAATTAAACCAGACAAGGTGTAGAAATCGAAAGTGGTATTTTGTTATCAAACCCGAGAAAATATAACCATGGGATTTGTTGAATGTGTAGAGGTTTGTTCACACTTTCTCACACACGATTCCATCATTGGGATATCAATTATTGTGTATATAATGCGTTTTAACAGGCCCACTTCAAACTCGTTATGGCGTTAAAATCCTCAAAGGGTCATTGGGTCTGCTTTCATTTGCAATATTTCCATGGTTTAAATAATCCTTTTCAAAACGTAATAATTATTCTTCCGACACTTTTGTCAAGAAGATTAATTAAAAACTCTAGTTTAGTATTTGAACAGCTTCGTAACTATAGTTTGTCAACTGCCTGTTTCCTACCCATAAGAAAATATTAACCCAAACTACCTCATTGCTTTTCTTTAGCCATAGAATTCAGGAAAATTAAAGGGTTTTTAAAATCTAATATTGCGATGGTATCGCGGTCTTTCAATGACAGTGTTTACTTTGGTAAATTAATTTCAGTGTTTAAATCTTGGAAAGTTTAGCTCAATGATATTTCCAGTCTATTCTGACGATCCTTTAATGAAGATTATACAATGAAGAGCTACTTTTTCAAAGAACGAAAGAAAATATTTACGTTTGTTTTTGTCTTCAAGGAGGCTAATTTAACCGCATCCTCGGCGCTCTGCTTTTTTCTACTTATTAACAAAGAAGATAAGTTGAAAAGAAAATTAGAATGGAATGAATATATCAGGAGAAAAAAATCTCGCTTTGATCCGAAAATCGTCTTTGATTTGCATTGTCTACGTAATCAGAATTTTCATGATTTTTACAAACAACCTTTTCAAGGCATTCTCTGATCTTTTGAACACTGGTCCAATAAAGCTGATTCGGCTCTACTTCCAGTCAGTCACTTATTGTTCAATATCGAGACTAAGTGGTTACTCATTTATCGTGTATGCATTATCATTCAAATTTCAAGTCTACTGCAACCATTTGCACTCCTCTCTGCACGTAAAAAGGACTGAAAAGAGACCATTGAATTTTGATTTCAGACAAATCAACATTAAAGCTTTAAATACATGGAGTATATTTTAGACCTATAATTACTAAAGCTAAATAAGTAATCAGTTACATTTTGATTGAACGCGTTTGGAGCTCAAATGAGCGGGTATGCACTGTCTTTAACGAATTTATTTTTCACTTCAAATATTCTGTCAAACAATAAGAAGAGATTATCGCTATTGTGAAGAAGATTTAGTCAATCGAAAATCTCACAACGATCCAATTAAATCGAACTTTTTTCTCTCGAAATCAGTTTCGTGTGCAAATGCAATTTGAATAGCGTGGACAAGAATCACTAACTATTGTTTTTAAGGTATTACTTTGCAACGACGATATACAGAGACGTTTGAATTATTTAGTGATGTTGATGAGCTCATTGGTTTAAAAATCACCTGAGATCGAAAAATTCAATAAATAGAGTTTGTTATTTTTAATTTTGGGGCATAGGTGAGACATGAGGAAACTTTAGGTCTCGTGGGAGATTATATATATATATATATATATAAATTTAAAAGTAATTGTCAACTAATTTTCTCATCTCGTATTGATTTTTGATGACACATGAGAGAAACCTTGGTGTTCGACTTGCAAATTAATTGACAAAATCTTTCCTTTTAAGACGGATATGAGGCTGAGCTATGTCTTCAAAGAAGCTTTTCCTACTTTGAGTCTTTCCAGTAATGTTATAGTTGAGATAAATAAGTGGGCTTTCACACAACTGAGTGAAAGTTATTTGTTAGTTAGTTATTGCTAGTTATTTTAACATGTTTTCTTTCTTCATTCCAAGAAACCATATAAACTCTGTGTATTGCTTTAGTATTCTTAAACAAATATTACTGCAGTTACATTTTTCGTGATAATTTTACCCTTTTTTAATTACTTATATCTGTATTTATTGTAATCGTTATCAATCTACAATATTGTTTATCTTATTTATTTATGTTGGAGTACAATGTTATGGTTTCTAGTTAATTCAATTCGTCAGTTACATCTCAAGCAACCATTGTTTGGAAATACTTGCGATGTCTCTATTTTCTCACAAAGATACTTTTCAAAACAAAAAAAAAACAAAAAAACAGAAACGCAGAGATACTTTACTCAGTGTAGTAGTTTGCAAATAAGGAACAGAAACTTCGTAAAACCGCCGGTATGCAGTCTGATAACAGTACTAGTGTATATAATTCCATTTTGGTATTGGCCATATATTATAATACATCTTAAATTTGTAACAATCATCCAGTAAAGTTCTCTCGGGCTGTAAAATTATTCAAGTGCTTATTATAACTGAAAAGTAGCTTCTATGCGCCTCTTTTCTTTTGAAAGAGTATATTTATACAGATTAACCCGATTAAACTCCATTATAGATATTCTCTGTTATATATAATCCAGTTTAGAGCCTCATTTGAGTAAATGCATTAAAAGAAAAGTGTTGAACAACCGCATTACTTTAGCACAAGTACTAAATACTTTAAGATTTGACAGGGCATAACATGACCATGGAGGTTATCGTTGATATATTTACCCATAGTCAGATATTTAGTATTTATGAACCGGGTTATCAACTAAATTCACCACTGAGCATTCTCTTGCTGACTTTGCTTCGAAGAGCTTTTCCATAAACGTAACACATAGAAGATCGTTTGAATACTGTAGCAACACAGAGGTATCTGTGCATTTCTGTTTTTGAAGAGCTCTTCCACAACGTAACACATAGAAGATCGTTTGAATACTGTAGCAATAAAGAGCCGATATGTGCGTTTCTTTTTCAGTTATTTTGAACTATCTGTGTGCATGAGTATGGATTTTGAAAAAACTTTTCTACAAAAAAGTGACGCTAAAATGTTACAGATCTTACACATTATTTTTGGAATGTCTTGAAAAGCAGACAATTCTAAAATCGATTCAAAGGTTAAGACTCAGTATTAGGCCTTACAGCTCAACTACTTTGAACTGAACTGGACCATCTAGAGCCAGATGGAAGGTGGGCGTCACGCGAGCAAGTTCAGTGGAAATTGTGTGTTCGTTAAAAGGCGTGAAATAATAATCGTTCAAACAGGAAGTGGACGCAAATAAAAGGAAAATATCGGAAAATGTGGGAGAAGATTCCTTATGATCACAAAGTCGAGGGGAGATAGCTTGTTTTGAGACAATTTAGCAAACAATGCGGGATTATTTTGCGCGCAAATACGGTACACTTCGAAGAAGGCGTTATACATACTGAAATGACTAATTGAATAGGCTGCGGAACCATACGCTCTTCAAGGTTTTTTTTCTTTTCAAGTTGTATTAATTAGCCAAGCATCCATATTATGAAAACAAAACAAATGAATTGGAACGAAAATCAACACAAAAAGGGAAGAAAACAAACAAACTGAAGTAAAAAGTAAACGAGATTTTTCACACTCTGATATGATACAAGTTCTACTTTTGTTCCTGAAAACGATTTGTTGGAAAATATCATCATTCGAAAGCTACAATATGTCAATGAGTCAGCTGCGAGCTGTCAAGAAAAAGGATTTATCGAACATCTTCCAACTGAAGTGCTGCCGCGTTCTCAGCAAATCATATAGAGTCGTTAAAAATGCGGTGAAAGTATGATAGAAAGAAATCTCAAGACAACAACGACAACAACTTGACTAAGAAACCTTGGCAAATCATTATGTTCAATCAGTGTGATTTAGATAAGACAGAAAGGAAAAATCGAAAAACCCTTGAGGCGGGCCCTTGATCGTGTTGGCTGCGAATCTGCATGCCAAGTGATCGGCAGAACGTAGTATTCAAGGTCGACACGAAATCATGTCAAATCCATTCATTCTGAAAAGAGATTTAACGCCAAATATCTCTGCTGTTCACTCGTTGTAGAGCTTGTGCCGGATTTTCATGTGAAGAGTAGCAATAACAACTTTATCTGAAGTAACACCTCAGCGGAAATGAGTTTCCAGTAAAATATATTAGGCGCCAATATAAAGATAATAAAAGGGGGTTGTTTAGTAATTAAAGGTATTTAGATTTTACGATGTTATGGATTATTTTGGGAAGATTTCTAGATGTGATTTAGATTTCTAGGCTTTTTTTAAATATTTATTTTATCTAAGTTAGGGAGAATCTGCTTGACACTGTCAAGCCTCCCATATTGGCTACATACAGTATGAGAGTCTCTGAGAGATCATTATACTAGTCAAACCTGATTGACCAGTAGTACACAATGTGTAATGACTAGTCAAACCTGTTTGTGCAATGGCTTAGCTCCAAATTTAAAGCTTTGCATCAATATTTCATCTTCGGAAACCCAGTGGCTACTCAGAGGAGCCAGGCTACTTAGCCACTGGATTCCGAAGATGAGCGAGCATGTTGGTGGACAACATTCCTTACCCCTCCCTTCAAGGACAATTGTCTGTGTTCTAGCTTTCTTACCTTTTTAGGACCCTGGATTTACGAAGTTATCTTTAGACCTATCCTAAGTATTGTTCTGGAAAAAAGGTGGTAATTGTTAACGAACAATAACTTAAGATATATGCTGGCTTAGCTAGACACCTAGTCCCTGAACTGAACCACATGCTGAAACACAAAGGTGCTCCGCTGTGCATTTTTGTGAATACAGTACAGGGGCGTAGCCAGGATTTTCCATGGGGGGGGGGTGAAGGGGGAGGGGGGGGAGTAGGGGGTCACATTCCATATCGTTCAGCACCAGATCCTCCCCCGGCCCTCCTCAAACATATAAATTTAAAGAGTAGACCCAGAAGAAGGGGCCTACGCCCATGCAGTATGATAATTTCAATATAACCAAATTTGAATTTACCTTCTCAGGTATGGTTTCAAAATCGTCGTGCCAAATGGAAGAAGCGCAAGAAGACAGCTTCAATCCTTCGACCTCCAGCACCAATTCTCCCGTCCCACATGGCTCAGAGCTACAATCCAGGTTCCATCGGTGACTCTCTATGTTCTTTCCACAATGATCACCGCTGGCCACCCACAGCGACTGCAGCGATGCCAACCATGGCTCAGGGTCCTTCGCCGTCGCTAACTTTGTCTCCTCAACATCATCCATTCTCTCAATCGCACGACGTTTTGCCTCAGTCGTATCCACTCCAGTCACCTCTGCAGCGATCACACATTGGTATGGCTCTCCAACAGCAAAGTAACCCACAGTCTCAACCAAGCTATCAACAGTCGTACGCCACTCGCGAGATGACCATCTCTTCGTCGCCGACACTACAGGATATACAGTGTAACATCAATGGGGGTGAGCAGTGGCGCGGTACTAGCATTGCGAGTCTGCGTAGAAAAGCTTTAGATTACAAAGCTACTTTTATATACAGGTAGACCAGATCATTGTACCCAATGAACTCTACCTTTAGAGATGGGACGCCCACGCCCAACACCAACGTTTTTTAATAAACGCAAATTCCAAGAGTTGATCTGATGCACAATGTGTACGTACGCTTTCACTTTGTCAACATGTACGACTGTGCTTTCGACAGTTATGACAGAAGCAAATCAATTGACATTTTTTAAAGACACTATTTTTATCTTTTAATGTAGCTAGAAATGGAAGTAATGGTACGTGTTGGTTTTACGGCTTAGGATAAGAAAACAACATTAAGAGAACAGAGTATACACGTCTTCGAAACCTAACATTAACATCGCTTTTACAATTTTTGTTTTTAGTTGAGCTAAAACGACACGTCGGTTGATACGCTGTTTGATAAGGCTCATTTTATCCAGGCAGAACATACTCAGCATTTGACATCACTTTCTTTTGACGAAACCAATTTTTGTTACAACATGGACACCACATTCGCACCTCATATACACAGACATCACTGAGACTAAAAGCCCTGCCTCGAACCCAGTCGTTTCTTCGGAGGGGGAGAGGGGGGCGACGGAAGGGGAGGGGGGACGAGAAAGCGAAAAGAACTGGGGAGCAAAGCACCATGGGAAGGGATTAGAGGGGATCGCTCCTTTGCGCTTTTCGCTTTCTCGTCCCCCCTCCCCTTCCCTTCCGAAGAAGCGACTAGGTTCGAGGCAGCTAAAAGCCTGCAGTTTCCTCACAAGAGACCTTAAATATGTCACTGCCTGACGCATGCGCAAGCATAAGCACAAGGATAAATTTATTTTCATTGCTTGTGCTTGCGTCGGCTCGTTTTAATTTTTGTTGTTGTTGTTGTTGCGCTCATTGCTTGCGTCAGTGAAAACCAGGACCCGGTTGCACGAAAGGTGAATAGCGCTGTCCACCGGATAAGTCTTATCTATTTAAAGGCCGATTTACACGGTACAATTTTTGCTTACAACCACCGCATACAACTTGCTTACGCCATGTTTACAACACGAGTTATGTCGTCTAAATCAACCCAACCACTTACTTACGACTCCTAAGTAGTCATGTTGTAAGCTAGTTGTATGCGATGGTTGTAGGCAAAAGTTGTACCGTGTAAATCGGCCTTAACGGATAAAACTTATGCAGTTATCCAATAAAATTTATCCATTATTATTATTACTACTTATCCGGTGGATAAAGCTATTCACCTTTCGTACAACCGAGGCCATGCTTATAGGATACCCATGGAATCACCGTTTCGTTAGGAGCGCTTTCTGGTGCCCGTGTATCATACAAAACGAGTCCAGTTATTGAGGTTCCACTTTTATACATCAACAACACCGCACCCATTCAATAACAAAACCTGTACGCAGTTCTATAACGCAGATTAACACTTATGTCGAGTGCGATTTTCATTTTGAATTCCTCTTCTGTTTGTCCATAGGTGTATCCACCCGAGGACTATGGGCTCGATTCTAACGCTGATTCAACGCACCAAGCTACGGAATGTTTCAGTCTATTCGTCTGTATTTGAGCTTATCAAACAGCGCCGCCGATGATGTTACAAATTCCTCTCGCGATCTCTTGAAGAATTTTTTTGTGCCCTCGAAAGCTGTCGAAGGACAGTTGAAGAAGCAAGATAGTATTATACATATATTCTAACTTTAGATGTGAACTTTTTAAAAGCTCTGAAGAAATGGACAAGCATCGTGTACGTAGTCAAATTATTTCATATATTTATTAATTTCTTTGAAATTCTAAAAATGAAATCTTCTAGAGGATATTTCAGTATTTACCTTAGTACAATTTTATGTTTATTACTAGAGCATACTCATCTCGAGGTTGAACAATTATATTTATTTAAAAAACAGTTAGACCAAATGAAAAGATTTCGGAGAACATTTGCGGGGGAGGTACTCCCATATATAAGCGGGTATTTGCCGCCGGATGGGATAGGGCTTCCGGGCCGCTAAATCCTTAAATATATAGGGTACAGTTAATTGGCAATCTCTATGAACTGAAATGCTACCCGGTCCTTAGAAAGGGTAGCAATTTAAATATTTTTAAATCCTTTAATAGGATCAGCGTTTTGGCGGCATAAATCATAAATCTCTTGGATTATATTGTACCTCCCCCGCGGGAGAACATTTTATATCTAGTAGAAACTGAGAGTGATTAATCGGGGTATGTTTCACCACAAAAAGCTAAAATGTAGCAGATTTGTCAAATAGAACGCGACCTAATTCGGGGACACCGTGCAATGAAATCAGCACGAAACATGTAAAGCTTCGAATGCCGACGGCTTCTCATTTTATCGTTTTTGTGAAACGTATTGCCGGCAAAATTGCACTCAATGGGGCATGCAGTGTGTTTGGGCCTTAACAGGATATCATACGAAATCCATATTTCCTTAGCGACGCAAGCATAAGCGCAAGTACAAGAAATGGAACATTCCATCCTTATGTTTGCGCTTGCGCTTATGCTTGGGTCGGCCCGTTTTCACAGTGAAATATCACCTCTTGTGCGCGCGTCGGCCCATTTTCACAATGAAATAACACCTTTTGTGCGCGCGTCGTTATTGAAAACCAGGCAGTTACCGAATCCTCAGCTAAATTCGTGACAAAAACTGAATAGATCATATTGACGAAAGACTCTGGTCTGATTTGGAATCTTGTTCATCCAAACGAGTATGCTTTAGTTAATATTTATAGTTAGCTTTTCAAATGCAATTTTATTTTCACTTGTACCACTGTCAGTTTTTAAAATTGAATGCATTTTGTAAAATAGTTAAGTCATATTGAGTAGTATTTAAGGAATTGGACCAACCAATCCATATTCCCATCATTATTGTAGAATTATTCAAAGCAATAAATTTAACAACATTATATGTACATGATAAGTGTTGATATACCATTTACTTTACGCCATACATCTTTCCGTAAACTGAATTTTCTTTCTCTTCTTTTCCATTTTGCCTCACATTTTTCCCATTTTTCCTGTCCTTTCCCTTGCGTCCTTGTCTCATTTTTATTTGTTTCCCTTCCCTTTTTCTCCCCTCCTTTGCGAAAGGTATATGCCTAATATCAGAACTTTGAAACAGGAACAGGCCAAAGTCATGAAATATTACGTTATATGACGGTTATATGACAGACGTTATATCATTTATACCTCTTAGAATACTGATGGGCTGTCATGGCCCGTCGCTATTATGAGAAAACTCTTAAATCAACACAATTTTAAGAAAAACGAGGACTCAGAAATAAAAATAGCAGACTCATGGCAAAACAACATAGTCTGTTTTTACACAAGAGGTCAGAAAGAACGACCGTTTTGCAGGAATATGACAATATTTTTAGGTTTATGAGTTCTTGAAGGATTTTGTAACAGGGGCGCACCTTCGAACACTTTATTTTTACACGAGCCCCTGGCTCGGGAGATTTGGACAACCACTCCCCGCGTTATCGAAGGTAAAATAAAATACCTATACCTTTTTTTTTTGGTAACAGTTAGTTTAGTCATACCAGGTCAACGTTGATTTCATTTGCGTTGGTTTTCCAAACGGTATAACACTTGCATCGCCTTGCGTGCAAACAAATTTGAGCACGAACGCGCGCAAATAAACCCGAGTCAGCGCATACATATATATGGCCCGGCCACCAAACGTACAACAAAAGTTTTGAAAAACATGCGCTGGCTTGAGCACGAACGCACGCAAATAAACCCGAGTCAGCGCAGGTCCATAGGTCCATATATATATGGCCCGCCGGGTCACCAAACGTACAACAAAAGTTTTGGAAAACATGCGCTGGCTTGAGCACGAACGCACGCAAATAAACCCGAGTCAGCGCAGGTCCATAGGTCCATATATATATGGCCCGCCGGGTCACCAAACGTACAACAAAAGTTTTGGAAAACATGCGCTGGCTTGAGCACGAACGCGCGCAAATAAACCCGAGTCAGCGCAGGTCCATATATATATGGCCCGCCGGGTCACCAAACGTACAACAAAAGTTTTGAAAAAACATGCGCTGGCTTGAGCACGAACGCACGCAAATAAACCCGAGTCAGCGCAGGTCCATAGGTCCATATATATATGGCCCGCCGGGTCACCAAACGTACAACAAAAGTTTTGAAAAACATGCGCTGGCTTGAGCACGAACGCACGCAAATAAACCCGAGTCAGCGCAGGTCCATAGGTCCATATATATATGGCCCGCCGGGTCACCAAACGTACAACAAAAGTTTTGAAAAACATGCGCTGGCTTGAGCACGAACGCGCGCAAATAAACCCGAGTCAGCGCAGGTCCATATATATATGGCCCGCCGGGTCACCAAACGTACAACAAAAGTTTTGAAAAACATGCGCTGGCTTGAGCACGAACGCGCGCAAATAAACCCGAGTCAGCGCAGGTCCATATATATATGGCCCGCCGGGTCACCAAACGTACAACAAAAGTTTTGAAAAACATGCGCTGGCTTGCGTCAAATTCCGTGGTGCAAATTGGAACACGATGAACTCCGAAACAATGCGCAAGCTAATCCCACGTTAGTGCACGCACATTTGATGTGAAAACTTGGAATAGCTTGCGTCGACATGCATGTGACTTCGTTTGATGAAGGGCCACATTATAAGCGTACCTAACTCTTCGATTTGACAAAATACGGGTTGGGGGTACTGCGAAGTTGACATAGTGTAGTGCAGTTACAGATGAAGGCCGTGAAGTCAACCATATCGATAGACCACAGTCAGTCCAATTTTACATTGTTGTATATACACGTTCAAACATTATACATTATCACATACCAAACCCATCAGCGTTGTAGTTTTGATCTAGGAAGCGGGTTATGATAGGCTATTAGTGTGATCATTCTGAGCCGGTTAATGGTTATTCAAACTCAACAAATAGTTAACTTAATCCCAACGATAAGCAAGAAAAGGTCATTAAAGACTTCGCATTCTTCTCAAATCATTTAGAAAAGCACTTGAAGAAAGGAGGTTCTTTCTTAATTGGTAATTAGTCTTAGTTGTCAAGCAGTAGCACCATCTATTGATTGTGCACAACAGACCTTAAAATGGCCAGTGTCAAGAGTTTATTCATGCTTCCCAATTCTTTTGAAAACTCCTTAAGTTCGTTTGATTTATCGATAAAACATGAGGTGTCTTTCAATGAGCTAGATTATCATGCTTGCTTCTAGAATCGATCCCGAGTTCTTGAACGACGACCAAGTGGAACCATGTCATCTTACTATATAGCTCACGAATCTTGGAGCGTCGTGATAGCAAGTCAATAAAAAGCCTTGACTCTATGTAGTCCAATGGAAATAAAGTCCAGTTAAACTTAACAAACTTATCTAAGGAATAAAGACATTACTAATTTCATGAATGTGTTCATAGTTGCTCATTTCATAAAGAGTTCTCATATTTCCACTTTCTATTTGGATATTTGTTTTGTATTATTAACAGTCATTTTCAGTACTCATATGCTATCATCGTTAAATTAGAATCAATGATTATATAATTGGTAGACTAATTCTCCGTGCAAGCGTCTCACGCCTACTGAGTTTCTAGTGTTTTCACGACCGCCTCCGAATCACCATAAATATGTAACGTTAATACTCTTATTAAAACTAAACCAACATCAAACTTACACCTGAAAAATTCCAAACCAACTTAGAATGGCCTTCAGATACTTTAAATTCCTAGTGGAATTGCGGATTCCTTTGAGGATTTGGCTCGTAAATTCCTTCGCAGGTTTGAAATATTGCGGTTCGAGGTACGAAAAAAACGGTTTAGAGTTTATTAGAGTGTGGAGTAATTACCGTGTTTAAGTGACATGCAATTAATCATATGTACTAAACGAGATAAATGAACAAGGCAATATTGGTTTGTTGAAGATCCAGATGTATCAAGCACACTGTGTATTCAAGCCTAATTGCATATGCTACTACGTACTGCAAGTGCATCTAGCAACGCATGCAATGGCTTGAGAATTTAGTGCCTTGTTTTGTGTTTCCACTTATCAAGCACGTTGCATTTGCCGTTTGCTTGGACTATCGTGACTTCTTAAAGTTGTTTCACAAGAGGTGGGCTTAGCCACTTGAGGTAGTTTCGAGCAAAACAGGATTATTTATTTATATCCTGCTCTAGACATCTTGATTAAACGTATAGAAGAACAGTGCTGTATACAACAGAGAATCCCAAAGTGTTCCTTATCCTACGTGAAGAAATTCAGCTTTCGGACTATCTTCTTGAATGAACAGACTTAATATACTTTTCAGTGTCAGAACAGACGCACATCCTTATATAGAACCGTACAGTCTAGAACTGTGCTCTTGAAAATGCAGCACTGATAGTCATATATGTACTGATAATTGATTTTTATAAAAATAACTGAAGATCTTATGGACCCCTGCTTAAAGATTATAATTAATAAAAGTCCTAATAATACTTAAATGTGATAGAAATAAAAGCGTAACCAAATATGGAAGTTGGTCGAGAACAATCGAATGACCATTATGCAGCGCCCCAAATGTACATACATATTTTTCAAGTTTAGAATCAAAATTAACGCTTTCTAGAATGCATTATCTAAGAAGTTATTCATTAAATGAATTTTGATATCTTGACTGAAAATTTTGAAATTTTGATATTTTGCCGGAATAGATCCTTCCCGTTTCCTTGATTTCTGTACTAGCTCTCATTAACATGGTATCCTTGGAAATTCATTTTCAGTTAGAACTTCACTACAACTCATGTATTCATAGTAATACATTTAGACACAGAAATAAAGTTTATGATGATGATGATATTGTTGCATGTTGATGTTGTTGATGCAGATAGAAAAAATGCGCTCGAAGTTGCTAGACTTGATGTTAACATGGGGCAACTATTTAAAACCACTGCGTCTTTTGTCTATAAAACTAGCACGCTTAGTTGCTAGACTTGCTAGCACGTTGCTAGGCTTGATGCTAACATGGGGCAACTACTCAAAACCACTGCGTCTTTTGTCTATAAAACTAGCACGCTTACATTAAATCTCGATTGCATGAAGACCGGGTGCAAAACCTATTTTTATTGCTCTTCATTATGTGTCTGTCATCAGTCGAAAGGAGAAAGTGATGAATCTCTCTTGAAGCTCACATGCAGCAGCAATTAAGTCGCAATCAAATTAGCCGGATTTTCTCAGGCAACGACACTCGAATTCCTCTCCAAACGCAAGGATAATCTATGCGGTACCTTGGACAACAAGAACTTTAACTATTGCAGCACTCAGACACTTATTTCAAATGGTAGTTTTCATTCTTACAGGAAGATAGGAAGCCCATCGCTCAAGCATTGTTACTTTTTACATTGTTTTTGTTTTGTTTTGTTTTGTTACTCTAATAGTTAATTATATTACAATTGACATGCACCTGCAAAGCCACTGTGAGGAACAAGATGGCGGCTCTTCATTTTATCCAGTAATCCTTTGCAAAAATAAATCACGTTTCCATAAATAAAGCTGGTACTAACTTCATACTTACACATTTTGATATTTTCAACTCACTGTATGCGATGTTTTTACAATAAAGTCTATTCATTCATTCATTCATTCAATGTGTACCACAATCCAATGGAGTAGTAAAGTGTGACGCCACGTTGCTAGGGGCTACGCAAAGATATTCGAATGTTATATTTCATTCTTACATGCACGAATCGTATGGTGTCAGTTTCTCTTTGGTAACAGCAGGCTTATTCTTAGAAGCTCAATGAAGTTTCTTTTGGCACCTGCAACATAAACAGTGTTTGCCAACCAGTAATTCCAACCTTAACACTCAGAGAAAAGACATTTCAAACGGTGTTTTATTCCAATAGCTTTCAAGAGGCAACGATCTTCATGCAACTTTCTCAGTCTAGAAGCTCAATGACTGTTTCTATACACCTTCCCACATTCTGCTCCAATTCCCACGAACAATAGCACCAGGTCGAGACTGGGGTATACATTTCCATACATTCGCTGTATTTTGTCTACCCCAGTCTCGACCTGAAGCCATCGTTCGTGGTCATCAAAGCGAATGTGGAAAAGGTCCCTACAACATAAGTTGTTTGCCAACAAGCTATTCCAACATTACTGACCACTCAGACAAGAGGCATTCCCAGAGGTGTTCCATGCATTCACAATGGAAAGCCTGCAACAGTTTCTCTTGGGCAATGATGCTCATGCAACTCTCTCTTTTGGGAAACTAGAAGTTGATGTTGTTCTATTAGCATCCGCAACACAATTTGTTAAGGAAAAAATATTTCAAACATAACACTCAGGCAAATGATATTCCCAGGGGTGTTCTATTCTATTCCATAATATTATAATTATAATTATAATTATAATTATAACATAATATAATATAATATAATATTATTGTTATACCATGTTTTTCAAATTCTCCTGAATTTGCCAATTGATTCATTAAAGTTATTATTATTTCTTTCTTCTCAAAGGAAACGCTGCAATCGATAGTTCCTATCAGGAAACGATGTTCAGCGTGCATTTTTGTAACTATAAGTTGATGAACACAAGTCGTAACGCATCAAGCAAGTTTTTTTTAGTCAAAAACGAAGCCCTTCTTTTGAACAATGCATGGTCCATATGCCATTATCGTTTTAAAATGAGGCTTTGCTCAAACCTCAATATAACGTGCGTTGGTACCTGCAACACCTCGAAACACCCGGTACTTTGTGGCCCAAGAAGTAACTTTAACCTCGACACTCATAAGGGTTTTATCATTCATAAATGAAGCCCTCCAACAATGACTCCTCTAATCAATTCTCTCAGAAAAAAATGCCAAGCCACTTTCAAACCTCAATGTTTTACAATGGGGTACCACCAATTTTCAACAGACACATCGACATATTCTATTGAAACACCTTTACTTGTCAGTACAGTACATAGTGAAGTTTGTCCTGCGAAAACGTTTCCAATAATCGCTCTGGAGCAGGTATGGCAGTGCTCGGTTCGATTATTCATGACCTCACATCCTTGTTTCGACTTCCCTCTAATCCGTGTAGCTCAGTGCAGCTGTAAATAGCCGCAGAGCGCTGATTGAGGGAAGGAGTAGAGGTCGCACCGTCCGTCCCCATGGGAGACCAGTTTCGAATGTAGAGAACAGATGTTAAACATCGCACCTATACCTTTAGCTTTGGCGCCGATTGTAAATCAGTTTCAAGTTTAGTAGATAGTTTGTTAATACTATACAAACTAAGGTAACATCCTGCCACAAAATAGTAAAACTTATTCTAGGCGGAAGGTGTTATATTACATTGTTGTGTAAGCTTTTGAAGTTCGAGTCCAGCCAAGAAACAAGCAGTTTCTCTTTCTAATTCTTTAAGTTTTTGAAGAGTTTACAGAGAAACACTAGTGATAATTGCAGTGATTTGCAAAGACCTATTTCAGTTCTATCACTCAAGATAGAACACCATTATAGGAAAGGAAAGCGTGTGTGAGATACTGGAATATACACCTATTTCAAAAAACGTTGGCATCTGAAATCTGAATCTGAGACCGAGAGGGATTGTAATGCACAAGAACTTTATTATTATTGTGGGTATAAGTTGTGATCTATCTTGTAATTATTGGAATATGCCACGACCTTTAGGTGAAGACACCTGCGTTGGCTTTTTGAAATAGGTGTATATTACTGCAATACTTTGCAATGAGTTATTTCTTCAGTTCTCAGATGACTACACCATTTACACCATATAGGAAAGGAAAGCGCCTTTTTGCAAAGCACAATGTCAAAAAAATGACACCTTTTTTTCGGTTACGAGCAATATCCATGGACATTTCCAAGACATGCAGTAAAATTAATGATGGCTAAATAATGCAGCACTTGCATTAAGCCACATTCAGGTAAAACGCTTTTAAAATACTGAATCGTATGTACTGTTCCTGCGAGGTCCAAATATCAGTAACCTAAAGCACCTGTAGTTTCGCCAGGTTGGCATTGTTCCCTCGTGCGAAACTAAACATTCAAGTCAGCACGTTGTTTTACTTTCAGTCAGGTTGTAGTTAGGTGGGTTTATTGACTGGAATTATGATATTAATCGAGTTTTATGAATTGTAAGGGTCATTAAACTCGAGACACTTCACTGTCTTTTAGTCACTAAAGACAGTGACTGTTCACTGCTCATAATATTCACAACATTCTTCTTCTTTTTCTTTGTTTCAAGAAGGTTTTCATAGTACAAGTGAATTATTGTCGTGTAGTACAGGCCCCGGTTGCACGAAAGGTGAATAGCGCTATCCACCGGATAAGTCCTATCCAACGGATAAAATTTATTGGATAACTGCATCAGTTTTATCCGTTGGATAAGACTTATCCGGTGGATAGCGCTATTCACCTTTCGTGCAACCGGGGCCAGGAGAGCAACTTTTTGTTATCTTAACTTAAATTTCTAGCAGTTGAAACATAGTGTTCAATGAATCACTTCTACTTGATTCGTTTTTCTTCACAAACTTTTGTCACATGAAAATGGTTCCTATATAAACTGAAGAAAATTCTAGAGTAAAGCTACTTGAGGGCCACAAGTTTATCAGTCTGAGACTGTTTAGTGTCACCCTCATAAAATAAAGTCTTTTGATTTGATTTGATTTGACTTCCTTTTTAGGTATCTAAGAGTAATTATTTTCCTGCGCAAAGTTTTATATTTACTGTCCTGATCCAGGTTCTACTGAATTACTTATATCTCTGTGTTCTGTGTTCTGTGTTCTGTGTTCTGTGTTCTGTGTTGTTGTAGTTTTTGTTCTGTTTTTTTTTTCGTAACGTCCTTAAAAAAGGATGAAAAAAAATCTCATCGAACAACTATGTGAAATTTTCTCACGGGTTGAGTCCATTTTTTACTGTATTCAATATGGTACTAATTCTCAGTAAAACTTACCATAATCGTATCCCAGGCAACCGTGATATAGCTTCACTTTAGTTAATATAACTAATATATACATACATTTTCCCTAATTCATTTCATCAATAAGTTCTTCATGTAGAGTACATAGCTCAAACTCTAGACATCAATTCTCACCCCAACCTTCAGAAATTAAGACCAACTTTGCAGTGGAATGGATTTTTTTTGCCATTTTCAAACCTTATCTATGGAGTCTCGCAATTTCTAAATTACTCTATTTAAAAGCAATTTTAACTCTACCTTTCGGCAAATGGTTACTATGTAAGAAGCTTATCGATTAGATACCGGTTCTAATTTATCATTTAGTTGAGGCCTCTCCTACACGGTGACATCAGAAAGGGCGCAAATTTTTAACGAGGTCATGGCTGGTCATATTGATGCGGTTATTAGCCGCGTGTTTGTACGATTTCTCTCGGTTGCCGTGAGTTTACGAGTGTTTAAACAATGAACACACAAGACAATTAATATCTTTTATGGCTGTTCTTTTCACGGCTATTGCGGTTTTGTAATATGTAATAGTGATACCCTGGGGGGATTGGAACCTCACGAAACATAGCCGAAGAGGAGCCGAAGAGGAGCCGAAGAATTTTAAAACATTTGTACACAAAACCATCAGTACAATCAGTAATTCACTTTTGTCATTGCTTTTTTACCTTCTTGGTCATTTTCATCGCTTTCTTATAATACAGCAAAGACGAGCCAATCATTTTACTAAATAAACTTCCGTTTTAACTCTGACTGACATTACTCCCCCTCGGGACATAATCATTATTGATATTATGTCGTTTTTAACAAAAAATTAAGGGTCCACCTGTTCAAATCTGAACCTTGAAAATTACCGGAAAAACATTGACGCAGCAAGAATCACAACCCGAGTAATGTCTTAATAAAGACAAAACCCATAAAATGGTCGATATTTCTTAACTTGTAAAGAGTGTTTTATTGTTTTATTGAGCGCGTGTCGTTGTCGATGCCCAAAGCGAACATAACATGTTAACAAATTGTAGTCGCTATCAAGAGTCATTACAGACAATGCCTTTAGGGGCGGAAACGCATTACATGGTTTGTGGAATTCAGGCTACGAAGTGGGAATAAGGTGAAGGATTCTAACTGAAATAGACGCAGAAAGCAAGACATGGACGTAAGTTGTATCCATGGCAGGTAGTGTACATTGGCCTTGACTCCATTTCAAGATCATTTATCAATGTGCAACTTTATAATATACTTTTGTCTGTGAGGTTTTACAGGTAGCTTTGTTCTGTCGAGGTTTTTATCGAGATTCGCCTTGGGCCTTGGAATAATTAAGAGTCAGTAAAGCTTGGCGTCAAACTAGCTCATCTTTTCAAGATAAAAATTCCCTAGACAGATGGGAAAATGCGAGGCAATTTACCAAGAATGAGTTTAGCATTTCATTGTAATTACATTAATTAAGCTTATTTTCATATGAAGAAGTTTTAAATGGGTTGAATTTAAAGACGTGAAATGACAAAGGCATGTTTTGTCATGTTTTTGTCTTTACTTTTCTTAATAAAAGAAGAAGACATCAAATGCAATTTGCTACCCTGAAGTCTGTCTAGTAAAAATGAGCAACCTTTTCCAATATTTTCTTTTTCTCTCTTATTTTCTCTCTAGACTGTGATGATACTTCAGATTCTTGTTCGAATCAAAGACTTTTGGGATCATGAACTTCAACAACATATATATATAATATATATATACTATATTACGTGAATGGATGGGTCGATATTCCCAGACAAGGTGCTCAATACTGTGTGCAGAGCGAATATACATGTGAGGACGGATCAGTAAAACATGACTACTTTTGCTGGACCCTTCAGCACTGTTTCGTGAGGGAGTACCTCACTCGTCAGGGTTTTTTATTACTGTGAATATCAGTTCTATAGCGAGCGCTCTGATCGCTGCGACCAGAGCGCTCGCTATAGAATACTCACAGTGTAATAAAAAAAACCTGAGTGAGGTACTTCCTCACGAAACAGTGCTGTAGGGTCCAGCATGTTTTAATCATCCGTCCACCGCACAAGTATATATTATTATATTATATTATTATATTATATATAATACGTTCACTTCTATAAGTAGTCTGTTTTGGTTCTTGAATGATATATGTATCATAGCAGTATAGTTAGGAACTCTTTCGCTACTATCTTTTCGGGCCTTACTTTCTTTTTTCAAAATACTGTATGAATTAAGCTTACTCTGAATAAAATACATTGCCACTTAGCCCTTTAATTTTTTTCAGAGAATTTCAGATTTTTTAAAAGTAAGTATGAACCTTTTCTTTACATTTTCATAATATTATTATCTTTTTCTCATTTTCAGCATCTTTTCTATACAAATAAAAAAGTTTTAGTGTCTTTTTTATCCAATTGTTTTAGTATATTTTCTATCCAAAACCAACAACAAATTTATAGTATCTTTTCTATCAATTTTTGTTAGTAACTTCACTAAATGAACTGTTAATTCGTGTTTTTGTCAAAGAGTTGCTAAAGCAACCGAAATCTTCCTCAGCTGATTTATAATCCATGACACACCGATAATCAAATTTAGCATTCAGTCTTTTTTAAGAAATTCGATTAGTGATATTGATGATGGTCTTTAGAACATTATTATGTGAGTTATTAAATTTATTAGAAGATCGGCTTTACAGAATTAAAATGAAATGACTTGTGTATTTTGAGGAATTATCAATGAAGCTATATAACAACAACAAAGTTTTTGAGGAACAATGTGCTCACTATGCTATTATTCTGAACAATAAAAAAAAAATATAAAAAAAAAAAAATATTGTGCTCACTAAAAAAAAACCGAGAACAAATTGTTAATAAAAAATGACAGTAATAATTATAGTTATAATAATAAGTACAAAAACGCCGCATCGAAAACAACTTGTCATCAAAGTCATAGTCGGCCAAATTGGGCCATAAAGTTAAGTACAAACAAGTGGATATAAAAACTAATAACAAAGTATAGTTAGGGCTGTATATATAACAGTATAGCTGATTTTTAGATCTTTTTAATATATACTGTTGCAATTATATATTGTTGAAATTACAGAATACATATTATATATGATATATAAATATATTGTTGAAATTTTGTATAATGCTAGGCCGCTCTGGATACCAGTCTTGTTGCTGAATGGGCTTCCCCGACTATATAAAGTTTATCTATCTTATCTATGTATCAAATGTGAAAAGAAAGTTACAATAAATACATTTTTTAATGTTTTTTCTCGAAATGATTCCTTCGTGATTCCCTCCCTCTTGAGAGAAATAAGAACGAGTGCATGTCTAACGATGTGGAAACAGAAAGCATAGCTCAAATGGCTTTTTATAGGTTCCAGAAACGTCTGGAAAGTATCATTCTCCCCTTGGTATAATCAAAGCAAACTGAGGTGTTCGCCCCGTGAAGCAAAGTACAGTTATATTTTTGAAGTAACTGAAAAAAACATGAAACCAGTGGAAGTTAAGTTGCGGGTTTTCACACAAAGTCAACTCTTCGAAAAGTCAAGCCTGCATGGTTTCACTAGCGAAGCAAACATAAGAAGCTTGTTTCGTGTAAAAACGGACGCAAGCGTGAGCGCAGGTACAAGAAATGGAACATTTTTTATCTTTGTGATTGTGCTTTTGTTTGCTTGTGCTTACGTCAGGCCCGTTCTCACCGTGAAATAAGGCCTCTTGCGCTTATGCTTGAGTCAGGCCCGTTCTCACCGTGAAATAAGGCCTCTTGCGCTTATGCTTGCGTCAGGCCTATTCTCACCGTGAAATAAGGCCTCTTGTGCTTGCGCTTATGCTTGCGTCAGGCCCGTTTTCACCATGAAATAAGGCCGCTTGTGCTTGCGCTTATGCTTGCGTCAGGCCTATTCTCACCGTGAAATAAGGCCTCTTGTGCTTGCGCTTATTTGCTTGCGTCAGGCCCGTTTTCACCGTGAAATAAGGCCTCTTGTGCTTGCACTTATGCTTGCGTCAGGCCTATTCTCACTGTAAAATAAGGCCTCTTGTGCTTGCGCTTATTTGCTTGCGTCAGGCCCGTTTACACCGTGAAATAAGGCCTCTTGTGCTTGCGCTTATTTGCTTGTATCAGGCCCGTTTTAACCGTGACATAAGGCCTCTTGTGCATGTGCTTATGCTTGCGTCAGGCCTATTCTCACTGTGAAATAAGGCCTCTTGTTCGTAATAGCGCTTGCGCCGGCTTGCGTCGTCAGTAAAAGAAACAGGATTTAAAAGCAACTGATGCATTTGAAAAAATAATGAAGTTTTTAAGTTATTATATAAACTCCTTAACATATAATTCGAGTTGCGCCATGATAGTGAGTTATCTAATAAAGTTGAATGCATGCATGACCTATTGCAAGGAAAGGTTCACACCGAGACATGTTTAAAAGTAGATCAACAAAACATGCTAAGAAAACCTATGGACGCAGCATAACACTGATTTGATGCAAAACTGGGTGTATATTCCTCAGTAGCACTTTGTCTCGTAATAGCATCAAGAAAGACTCAGTTATATTGTCGTTTATGTGTGAATTGGGAAGCGTACATTCAACAGGCTACGTCCCCATTTTCATACAAGTTTTCGAACGCTAAAAAAAGCTATTTTAATTACGTATGTAAAACAAACGCGGCGCTTTTTCAGAAATTTGTACACAGCGGCACGCCTGGATTTATTGGAAAGGCTTTTGATTGATACACCTGAAGTCGGTGCCATTTATTAATTTGAAAAAAAAAGTTGCTTGTCTTGCATGAGCTATGAAGTACACAGAAAAAATATGCACTACTATTGGAATACATTTGAACATGAAGTCAGTTTAGTAACGAATTAAAGATAATTTGAGCAAAGGGCTCGACTCACAACCACTCATGTACAGAGGCTACGGAATGTAAAAAAGCAACGTCATTTTCATGCAAATTTGTACAAAAAAAAAGATTTGCATGAGTGAAATTCACTTCAAAATTTTGCTATCGTGAACAAACTGCTCAAAGAGGAAGTCATGCAAGTAAACGTCAGCGATGTTGACGATTTTCACTTGGCGACGATCACATCTTTGATTTACTCGTTAACTTTTTATTAAACCACAAGCAAGAGGTCAATACTCTAATAGCGGCACCCCACGCTGTATATTGACTTTACTTCAAAACATTTTTTAATTGATACACTATGTGTATACCCAAGGGACGAGGGAACCAGTTGGTTCAATGTCTGTGAATCAAAACAGCGGCGCTATGCGAAATGAATAATCCCCTCAATGAAATTACCGCTGGATTCATTAACTTCCGAAAAGCGCCGCAGCATTTCTGATTTGATGCTTATTTCATTATCGGATGTTTGAAATGAAGTTGTCTGAGATGGATCTTCAGAGATGGAATGAATTATTATCAGTTTTTTTAGGGGTATCTTTTTATGAAGGCCCATGGAGCGTTTTTACTTCACCCCAGCCTTGGGCTAGTTAGTTTAGCAGATGCCGACTTCACTAAAGCAAGCCGATGGAATATTTTTGTAGCCATCAGTATTGTAGATATTCCACGTGCCAATACTACCATAAACGCCATGTTTACACTTCTTCCACAAATCGATTTTCAATTTGCTTGAAATTTGAAAAAAATTGTTGTATAATCTTTTAATCCTTTAATAAAAAAGTAGGAGTTCGGAACTAGCACTTTCGCAAACAGCTTCAGAGTCTTTTTTAAGACCATGCAACTCACTAAGCATGTAACTGACATGAAAACGCGGCGGTTTATCGTGAGATGTTTCTTCCGTCAAAACAATGCTCCTTAATTTGTTTATCGCTTTTTTGAAAATTTCAGTAGGCGTTAATCAAATGATTTTGTTTGGACGTTCCCTAAGAAATGCCTGTTGCTTAATGCTGGAGTTTCCAGAAGTCGTCGGCAACATCAAAGGAATAGAGCGCAATAAAGGATGCGAATTCAGGTTAATTAACTGGTTCAGTAGTTGACTTCTATTGATTTCCTCAAGGTTTGCGAAAGCTGTTCCAGCTGCTACAAGTCTCATTTTTCTCAGTTCCATGAGAGTCCAAACAAACCATGGCTACACTCATTGGGATATGTACTTCAGGAATCCAGTATATGGTCGATGACACAGTTCAAGGATTCGAGAATTAGCAACACAAAGAGATAGTCAAAATACCTATTAAGCGTATTTTGATCACACCAGCGGCCCGCTATTAGCTCCCACGGGGTCCCTTTGACCTCGAGTCACTAAATTCTTCGAGAATCCAATGATATAAAATCTCGGCAACGCATACACATAAGAACAGTTATTACACAGAAAAACAAGGAAAATGATTGAAGGAACAATTAGAAAGCCATCATACACATGAAGTGCCTAAGGTTAGATGTTGGCAAGTTAACTTCTCCATATACAGTAGATCAAAAGATAATATCCCTTTGAATCGCTAGAATTGCCATTGTTTCTGAAAGTACAAGTCACCTTATTATCCTTCTACGCGAAGGGTTTCCTGTTACACGTGGCAAGGAACCGTACGCGACATCCTTCGACCACATGCTCCGTTACCAAGGTTACATAATCGTAGTTCTTCAATGACAATGAAAACAACGTACTTTGTATTTGGTCTTAATGGGATATAATGAATGGAATTAAGACTAAATTAGGTTTAATTTGGTCCAAAACAAGTAGTCGTTACAGACGTTTTACAGCGGTACAGTCTTTTTTCCCCCTAGCTTGGTATCATTGTCCAGTATCATTTTTGTAATGGAAATAAATAAAATAAACAAATTCAATTTGATGCAAGAAATTCATAAGCTCATCTGGAACTTCGGCTATATGGCCCTGAAAGGAGTGCTGGTACCCCATAAACCATGATTCAATGTACTAAGAAATCCCACAGTAACATGTTGTTGACATAACGGAATCTGCGAGAATATTCTGGTTCCTTTCTCCACATAAGTGCGTTTATATAATGAGGTTGACTGTAGGTTTTCGTCGAAATTAGCCCAATTAAATTAAAGTATTTAACACTCTTTTATTTTATTAGGCCGGATTAGTCATTGTTGTGCACGCTGTCGAGAAAGTTTTGGGTCTCTGAAGCTGCTTGGTTGTTGTCGAATCTGTCAATCAATCGTAGATGCTTTTGGCGGATTTTCTTTCATTGTTCCGTCAACAATGGCCCATACTTCACTTTTTTCGTGTTATTAATGATTACCTTTTCAGTGGCTAATAATTAGGCTGTCAAACCTTGACAAACAGCACTGTAATTTTAATACAATATCGACACAACGGAAGAAAGAAATCCTCTCTTCTGATTGGCTCTTATGTTGTTATCTAGATATCTATGCCCGCCTTGATCGTTAATGTGCTATTAACGCTTCTCAGTAAGTATTCTGTTAATAGCCCTCTATTAGATGCCCACTTCCAAGAGAAGGGTCATTTCACACTTCGGTCTAAAGCAAGAAAGAACCCTAAAATGATCCGAGCAAAGGCTGAAGTACGCGAAGCTAAGAAATCGAACCAGGAAAAGAGAGAAGATGTTGAAACCCCGCCAGCTAAAGTCCAGAACCACCATTCTATAGATGCAATTCTGGGCCGAAAACAACTCAAGCGACATAATCACAAGATTGGAACTCCTAAAGCAGCTTCAGAAGATGAAGAGGATCATGTATCTGATACCGAACTCAGCTCTAATGAAGCAAACTCAGGTACACAATAGAATAGTACCTTATCTGACTCATTTTTAAAACAGATTTCATTGACTTCAAACGTGATAGTTTTTTCCTGCTGTGACGTTCGTCTCAACAACTGATTATTTTACCGTTGCAGATGACACAGGTGAGAGCTCGTCGAAGAAGAAACTTCGTCGCAATCGCACGACTTTCACGACGTACCAGCTCCATGAACTTGAACAAGCTTTCGAAAAGTCCCACTACCCCGATGTTTATACACGTGAAGAACTTGCTTTGAAAATAAGTCTTCCCGAAGTGCGAGTACAAGTAAGTTTTCTACATTTATTTATTTATTTACGTGTATTGAGTAATTTGGCTAATATCCCTCTAATAGAGTTTCATTAGGACGATATGTTTAAACCTTTCCGGTGTTAAAAGTACAAACTTTAGAAATGGAAGAACAGTTTGTACTCTTCGTATACAACACGTTGTAAAAATAACATTATGCTTGCGCTGAATTTGCTTTGAACTGGTTTGAATAGTTCAAGATGGGCGCTGATGAGAGTGCGTACTGGTTAAATAATAATAATTATAATGGATGGATGGATTCGAAATAATAAACACGTTTCAACAGCTTTCAACAGCTAAGCTAAAATCGCGTATAAACTGGGCTATTAATGAGAGGCTTGTATCGAGCTATATAATAAGAGTTTGTATGGGACCTTAGGCTCTGGTCGATAATTCCGTGAATAATAGGGCAAATAAACTCTAACCTTCCAGTAATGTTGTTTGTGTCCTTATTGATCGTAATGTCATTTTGGCACCTGCCCGGTTTTGCGAGTCTAAGTAAGCTGTGTATATATGTGATGAGAAAACAAGCTTGCGAGTAACTTTCAGAGATATTTTACGTTTTAGGAATTTTGCGCGCAGCCGAGTCTTAGACATTTTTTTCATATTGTATTGCCACAAGTTTCCCAAACTGGTTATTCACTGGTGTATAAGTAGACAAATAAAAAAGCAATTACTATGACTATGCCAATGTTTGCCGTCTTGATTAGTTACCTTTACAATTACTACCAACAAATCCAGAGTGGATTAGCATTCCGATTGCTCTATTATCACAGCCAACAAGGCCGTCCCACTTAGCAGTGACATTACTGATAAATTACGAAGGCAAGCCGCGTATTTTAGCTCGGCACAAGCGCATGGAATATGCTTTTGGGCAGCTTGAATTGAGTAAGAGAGGAGAGATAGTGCTGGATGTCTGTAAGTACGAATGAATATAAGTACAAGTCAATGGGACAATAGAAGGTTTAAGGGGAGATCAAAATTAGGAAGGCTTTGACGCGTTCTAATTACTCGCTGTTATACCTTTCAAAGC
Source organism: Actinostola sp. cb2023 (assembly GCA_033675265.1). Lineage (NCBI taxonomy): Eukaryota > Metazoa > Cnidaria > Anthozoa > Actiniaria > Actinostolidae > Actinostola > Actinostola sp. cb2023. The sequence continues at coordinate 436,634 of JAUJYZ010001255.1, read as the reverse complement.
ATCCTTGTATCATACAATATGAATTTGGAATCGTTACAACAAAGGATTCGAATAATTTCCTCAGTCAATCAAGTGCTTTCCGTGTGAAAATCTCTTTATTATTTCAAAGACTTTTAGCCACAGCCTCTCAAGCTACTACAACAATACACATCCGTTGGGGTTTTCGCTTTTGTCAAGTGGTAGTTGTACTTTTAGAAAGCCTGAAGTTTCTTCAATATTTGTTCAATAAGATCTTGCAAATTGGTTGATGAAAAATTAAAGAGTTTCTGTTATTTGAATTAAGGACTTGTCACTTTGGAGAGTCTTGATAATCTTCACATACAGACCGCATATTAACACTCTCTCAAAACGCAGTTCAACCTTGCTTTTATGCCGTGCTAAGGGGAAATCAATTTGCGTTTCTTGCACTTTGGTTTCCTTGGCTTTAAAGCCCGCTTCAAAGAACTTCACCAAGGTTACGCTCACAAAAACGTCACAGTTCCATAGCAGAAGTGAATAATTGGAGAAAAATGAGTGTTATTTTCACTAATTACAAATATATTTTTGAAGACCTAATAAATATCTTAATGCCTACATTTCTATGATACCATACAGATTTTAACAAGACTTCCCAATGATGCCCTTTGGCGCAATGTTTCAATGTTTTCTGTATAAAAAAAAAATGCAAGAGTGCATCCCAGTTGGCCTGGGGTATACAAACTGCATAATAAACTAAAATGCATTAGTATTGTGCGTCGCTAAGTGTACAAAGTTTGTTTATATTCATGCTGAAAAAGTTACGAAATGAAGCGATGTGATCAGATACAGCATTGATGTACCTATTACTACATAGAATGCATGCACCAGTCAGATATAACGTAACATAAAAGTTACTTCTGTTTTAGCTAACTTTTGAGCACACAAGTAATATTAGACAGTCTAAATGCCAATTGTTATCCTTTAGCAAGAGCAATTTGGTCATTAGGTGTGTATGATAGTTAATTCTTTATTTATTGAAACCACCAAATAATCTCATTTCACCAGCGTCTGAAGAGGTAATTAGCAAATAAAAAAAGTGTTCGAAAATATTGTAAATGTTTAATGAGCGCTCAAAAGAGAAATTAGGACGTGAACGGCGCTTTTATTGGCAAAATTAGCACATTCTATTCACAAAACTTACAGTATTAGAAGACTCTGAGAGCCCATTAAGCAAGAAAGAAAGTAATTTTTAAGGAGTTTGACACCTTAGCAAAGGCCCTACACGAAGGCTTGGTACTTACTTTCAAAGTAAATATTAACTGCGTCAATATTATATTAGGGTGGGATTAAGTTGTCAGCATTTACTTATTTCTCTTTACGGCCACAAGCAATGGACACGTCAAAACAAATTGTGTCATAAAAATAAGCATAAAAACATTTTGTTTTGAGGTTTTCGTAATGTAATTCTAAACCTCTTTTAATTTTTTCTTTTACGCACTTTTGTTGAGTAAAAGAAAAAATTGAAAGAGGTTTAGAACCTCAAAAACCTTAATGACATGAAGAAATCTTTTGAAATCCTAGCAAAGAAAATATCAGCTAAATGTAATTGTTTACAGCAAATGCCGTTTTCGTGAATGCTTAATAATTTCAAGGTATTGAAAGTATATGTACATGAATTTACGAAAACGATCTGAGGAAATGAAAATTGATGTCAAATTAGACATTAGAGAGTAATGAACAAGAGCTTCTTATATCAATATAATAAGGTTCAAAAGCGCTTTAAACTAATAACTATAGTCATATTGCGTTAGAACGCGAACATAGTAAGAATGTTACATGGAAAACAAGAGAAAAATGAAACTACACGCATGAAATTTGTAGACTGGCTGAAATATTTGGAACTTGGAAGAAATATTCCCCAAAGCCGAATCTACACGAGCAAATTTTCCTTGACAAGTTTTGCTTGACAAGGAAGATTACTTGCTCGTGTAGACGACAAAAACATCGCCAATTTTTCTTTGTCAAGCCGGGAAAACTTGCTCGTCTAGATGACAAAAAATTGTCAATTTTTCCTTGTCAAGGAAAACTTGTTCGTGTAGATGCGGCTTAATAGTATAACTAATACTGGGAGAACTAAAACGTTCAACAAACAACTTCTGCAGAAGATACAATGCCGGATAATTTCAACAATTAGTTTTTCTGAAATTATTTATGCAACGGCTACACGAGCAAATTTTCCTTGACAAGGAAGACTTGCTCGTGTATAGACGACAAAAATATCGCCAATTTTTCCTTGTCAAGGAAAACTTGCTCGTGTAGACGACAAAAAAATTGTCAAATTTTCCTTGTCAAGGAAAACTTGTCAAGAAAAACTTGTTCGTGTAGATGCGGTTTTAGATAACGTTGAAATGTTCAAACGCAAACTTTCTACGCTTATAACACCATAGGCTACTGACCACCCAACCCGAATAATCCTCGCTCTCGAGGGGTTGTAGTATTGGCAAATAAATAAATAAATAAATACAAGACAAAATTTTACTTCAATGAAGGAGAAACTGCGCGCGTCTATAACGGCAGTGAACACACACATTACACGAATAATTTACGAATTATTTTATACCATGTTTCGTTATCTGTATATGTATTCGCAATTAGCTTTTCCACAATGAACTGGTTTCTGAAAGTTAGAATGTGCGAAGTACAATATTTACAGGAATTAGGAATAAAATGTGCGCATCTATACACATTTATCGCACGACTTATTTGCCAAATATTTCAGAATTGCACTTATAATTAAATCTCCGATAATGATTGATTGTTTTATATGCAATAAAGTTTCATGTATACAACTGACATTTTTGGACTTGGACTTTACAATTTTAAGTGTAATTTTGAGAGATTACGAGTAGAGTAGAGCGATTCTAATATAATTTTTAATTATTTGTTTTTCCGTTTTTTTTTTGTCTGACAAACCGGCAAGGATTCAAATAATCTGAAACCCCGGCATAAATAAATAAATAGTGCGACGGTATACATAATCAGTGTTAAAACATGTTTCGACGTCAGTAAAGGACTTTCTATGGTAAAACAGAATAATAATAATAATAAATAATGGCTGTTCTTATATTGTGATTTCACATTTTCTCAATGCGCTTTTACAACCAATGGAGGTGGCTTTTTCGGGCTGCATATGGAAGGCTACCCTGGTTCCAGTCTCGAAAGTCGGGTCCACGAAGTCGAGGCCCCATTCTTCGCTCGCCTCCCCACTAATAGTAGCCTCTGGAACCAGGGTAATGGAAGGCGAGTATGTACTTCAACTAGTATGTTATGCCTCCAATTTGAAGTAGGCTTTTTTGAACCGGGAAACAATCCCCTACCCTTTTCGAAGAGTTCAACAGGTTCATTAGAATGCTGTGTGTGTTTTATTTGCAGTTTCATAGACAGTGTCCAAAGGGCGTATAGGGCGCTTTTTCATTTATCAGTAGGGACCTGTGAAGGTTGGTGCATGAGAATTAGGACATGGACGTGTTTTGGCGGCAAAAGTCGTTATGCCTTACTATTGTCCTTTTTGAGCGTTTTTTTTACGTACGTTGGCCTAATTATCACTCTAATTCTGAAGATATCTCACTATTATCTTTGCTTCTACAAAATATTCGCTAAAACTAGTCTCGCCCACCCAGCTTAAAGCCGCATCTACACGAACAAGTTTACCTTGACAAGGAAAAATTGGCGATGTTTTTGTCGTCTACACGAGCAAGTCTTCCTTGTCAAGGAAAACTTGTCTAGGAAAATCCGCTCGTGTAGATTCGGCTTAAGATCCGGCCTCATGGCTAGCTAGGATAACCTATTATTGGTGTTTATCATAACAAATTTAAAACAGTTTATAACCGTACTTTCGACATTGGTACACTTTCCAATGGGAATTGTACTTTTAAGACCTCATTAAAGTCAATTTCCGCGTATAATGATAGCCAGGATAAACCCTGGGTTTACCAGCGGATTGTTTATACCATCGTTAAGAGTTTTTAAGATGTTAGTCTTAATCAGTACGTGTTTCGACCTTATCTTACAAATCTTCTGAAACGTCTTTCTCATTTCATATCATATCAGCTTGGAAAGGTTATATTTAGATATTAGTGTCTCTAATTGAAATATCCGCCCACAGGCATCTGTTTTATTCAGTATTTAACATTCTACGACTAGATTCTGCTCAAAAAGATTAGTCCCCAAAGGGCTTACTAGATAAAACGTCTTTCTGGCAAGCATGCAGCCGGAAGATTCGGTTTTAAATATATGAATATGGAGATTTATTTAAGAAATCTTTCGATTGCTTTTATTACTTTCCTTTCATGTTTTAATTATTGAAGGAGTTCATTAGCAGATAAATGGTTTACTCATATTTTCTAAAATGTATGATAGTTCGATTAACGTCTAAATGGTTTACTCTTATTTTCTAAAAGCCATGATAGTTCGATTAACGTCTAAATGGTTTAAAAGCCATGATAGCGTTCGATAAAATGTATGATAGTTCGATTAACGTCTAAATGGTTTACTCTTATTTTCTAAAATGTATGATAGTTCGATTAATGTCTAAATGGTTTACTCTTATTTTCTAAAAGCCATGATAGTTCGATTAACGTCTAAATGGTTTTCACTTATTTTCTAAAAGCCATGATAGTTCGATTAACGTCTAAATGGTTTATTCAAATAACAAAATTTGACTTGCGCTAAATGGCTTCTCAATTCGAGACATTATTTCAATTACCATATAAATAAATAAATAAATAAATAAATAAATAAATAAATAAATAAATAATAAAAAATAAATAAAAAAAAATAAATAAATAAATAAATAAATAAATAAATAAATAAATAAATAAATAAATAAATAAATAAATAAATAAATAAATAAATAAATAAATAAATAAATAAATAAATAAATAAATAAATAAATAAATAAATAAATAAATAAATAAATAAATAAATAAATAAATAAATAAATAAATAAATAAATAAATAAATAAATAAATAAATAAATAAATAAATAAATAAATAAATAAACAAGCAAATATATATGTTGTTTTATTTTTTTGTCACCTAGTGGGCGTGATTTAGCGGTTGCACTGCGCGCGAATCAAATCAGTCTTGCTGATGAAGGCCAAATGGCCGAAACGTACAAAGTTACAAGTTGGTATCTTGGTTTTACCTTTACCAAGATATTTTGCATGTGTCTCGTCAAAAGTTCAAATGGCTTTCTTAGCGTGGTTTTCTAAACATTTAACGTGGATTTTTTTTTAACAGTGATTAAAACGGATCGGAGACATCATTTTGATGAACACATAAAATTTCTTAAAATAATTTGCCTAACTGTTCATTATGGCTTTCTATGATGCATCATTCGATTGACACACAAATGTTTTATTTAATTAGGTCTGGTTCCAAAACCGACGCGCAAAATGGAGAAGACAAGAAAAAATAGAGATGGCAAGTCTACAAGACCTCCCCTCCCCCTCACTGTCCCGCACTGGTGGAGGATACGGCAGTCTGTCCTTTTCTGACATGTGGAAAAGTTCACTACCCTTCGCCTCCAGCGCGTATGGATCTCTTTACTCGTCTACGGGAACCGTGTCACCCTCGGCTATCGGGTATTTTACCCCGTATGGTCCTTCCGCACTGGCAGCGTATTCGTCATATCTACCTCAAATTGGCTGTCCGAGTGCGCTTGCTGAGATGAGCCTGTCGGCTGTAAGCCCGAGTTCTTCATCAAGCTCAAGCCCAACTGATGAAAGATCGTCCAGTATAGCCAAACTACGATACAAAGCTCAAGAACACTTGGAAACTATAAGAAAAAGCGGTAGCAGCTCTTTAAATTCTTCTGTAGAAATCGTAAATTAGACGGCTGCAAAATCTCGACCCCGGAAATAGGCCACATTTTAAGCTCTCTTTTGGGACAGAAGCGCAAAGAGTAATATTGGACGCTGCGAAATTCTGTAGTGTTTTTGAATTAGTTAACATATGCTTCGGTGATAAGAATCTCGTCGTTTCAATTTTATCGCTCTATCGTTTTGATCTCCTTAATGGAGGTGTTAAGGATCTTACTGTTGTTTTATGACATATTTATTTGCATCGTCGGAACAAGATAAGCTAAGAGAACTTATCTGATTCATGAAAGACTTACGCAAGTGAAACAATAATTCTACCTTTTTATCTCAGTTTTGACACTTTTTCACATCATTTTAATCAAAAGAAGAGAAGGAAATGAGAGTCTTAACGATGAGAGCAAAATCACGGCAAGCTTTCACTTTTTTTGTATAATCAGTATCGACTATACTTTAAAATCCTTTTGGCAGATAAATCTTATCTATAACTAGGAATAATGATATCAGTTTAGGAGGCATACAAGCCTCAAATGCTATTCAAAAAAGACAAAAAAGGACAGAAGAAGAAAAAAAAACAAGGAAAGAAACACATATCAAGTCATTATTTTCAATACCTTCAAACTGAATAGGTTATTTGATAAAAAACGAATTGGGACCACCGACACAGAAATATACAATATAAGGCTTTGGTAATGGATTGAAGTAGGTGGCTCTTGGAGCTGAGCAGCCAACTTTACTGAGGTTGCCATCCAGGTCTGTGACAAATGTTGGAAGACTGGGTTCAAGTGTTTTGATTGGCTGAATTAGTTACAAGTTTTTCAAAGGTGTTTGCCCTCGAAGAAAGACTAGTGGAAATATCACTTGAATGGATTCAACATTCTTTCTCCAGCACATTGGATATGCTATTGCTGGTTTGCAATACACGTCACAGCGGCCATCTTGGTTGAACTTCAGCAAAAGATTGCTCATTAGCGTCTATTGTTTGTTGAACCAACATGGCCGCTGTGTCTTTATCTCTTGATTCTCAAGGGATTGATTGCAAACCAAGAATATAGCTTTTAAATTGGAGATAATACTGTTAAAATTTAAGAACTGCTCTGTAGTGGTTTTAACACTAGTACCCAGTCTTCCAATGCATTTGCCATTTGTATTTGATTATTTCCAAACATTTTCTAGCAATACAGTTCCACTACTGACAGTAGATAGCGATCAAAGCTATAGAATTGTTTGCAAATTAGTTGAGACATTCATCTTGAATATGAATATCTTACAAGTTGCTAAAAATCATTGCATTGCACCCATTTCAGTGATCGTATGATGATAAAAGTTCATCCGCCATTCATTCTACAAGTTTAACCAACGTTGATAAAAATGCTTATTGATTGCTTAATAATAAATTATTATTATTAATTGTTCTGAAATTTAATAGAGCCATTTTAAATCACTTTTGACCATTTGCAACATCTACCCTGCAAGCAGAGGTCATTTTTCCTTGCCCTCTACAATACAGAAAATTATGGTCAGCAGTGTTACTCATGAGTCTTGGTTTATCAGAATTTTGATTTTTTAGACGGTTCTATTATATTATCTGAGGTGTTTTACTTTACCGTGTGTAGTAGGGAAATTTCTGGAAAACAACTCTGCTCGCAGGGCATGCCATCTTTCTTTCTGATTACAGTTACACTCTGACATTATTTTTGTCCTTTTTAACTATCATCATAGTTTAGTGTTTTCAGTTGAATTTTGAAAAGGCAGCCATAAATGTCAAACAGAAAAATACATGTATCTTCTGAGAATGTAAGAGTAAAGTGTCCAGTTCAAACCTGAACAGACAGCTACATATACTGTTGTCTTGTAGTAAACTGCAGGTCCTAATTGGTCAAAAAGTGGATAGCCCTACATGCATATCCATTAATTATCCAGTGAATAAATTTATTGGATAACAGCACAACTTATCCACTGGATAATGATTTATTAAACAGACAGCACTATCCACTATTTGAACAACTGAGTCCAAGCTGCTTTATTCTACTGAGAACTTAACCCAGATAATTGAATTGCTATTTCATACCTTGATAGAAGAGGTGCAATTTTGTATTTCCAACTTTATCTCATGTCTCTATAACACCATCTCCAGATTGGGTAGCTATCGCACGACTAAATACAGTCACAAACTGCACATTTTGGAAAATTTATTTGTTAGTTACTATTGCTATTGTAATGTAATAGAGTGCTCACATTATATCCATGAAAAAAGACTTTTTATTTAGAGCATAAAATTATGTTTTTGTTGGAAATTATCAACTAAATAAATATCACAACTTGATAAATTGTGAATTTTTAAAAGTATAATGAGCACATGGCATGCTTTTTAATGTATCGCCTTCATTTGTTTCTATACTGTGCTATGATAACATTCTAAGGTACATTTCTCATTTCTTTTTACTGTATCACCTTCATTTGTTTCTATTGTGCTATGATAACATTCTAAGGTGCATTTCTCATTTCTTTTTACTGTATCACCTTCATTTGTTTCTACTGTGCTATGATAACATTCTAAGGTGCATTTCTCATTTCTTTTTACTGTATCACCTTCATTTGTTTATATTGTGCTATGATAACATTCTAAGGTGCATTTCTCATCTTGCAATAAAGATAATGATATCTCGGTTGAGTGCATGTGTCGGCACTATTTGTTAGAATATACAGTACAAGCAATTTTGGTTTTGGTTTTGCCTCATGGGTATAATGCAAGCACTCGAATCACTTTCTATTAATATAAGGGTTGTGCAATCTAAAAGACATGATGTAAATACATATCAGATTGTAAAATATAATAATTAATTATTAAAGCTGATACTATTAATTTTATGTTGAAAAATGGAGTTTTGTTCTTATTCTGTTCTGTCCGGACAATACATGTAATTCATTCACAGTTGTCAACACACTAATTTACTGTTCAAAACACATTTTATAAATCTTCAATCCATTATATAAACACATGAACAATACAGGCAATTGGATTCATGACTCAATCTGGTGTCTACATCATATAGACCGAATGCAAAGATGGCTCCCAATTTTAAATAGCCATTGTTTTGGACTGACTAACCTCGTACCTGTATCCATGTGAAATCTCTTTTGTGCAGCTGCATGGACACGAGGCTAGTCATTCCAAAACAATTGTGTATTAAATTGACAGCCAATTTTGCATTCGGTCTATACATGTAGCTTGCATAATTATAGCCAAAGGGGAGGGGAATACAGAGAACTGGAATATTAGAGAATGGGGAGAGGAAAAAAGGATGCACTGAAAGCTCCCACTTTTTTACTTTTCCCAGTTCGCCCCCCCCCCCCCCCTAAACTCTCCCCCCCCCATTACCCCCCCCCCCCCCCCCCCCCCCCCCCCCCCCCCCCCCCCCCCCAATAACCCTCATAACCTAGGCTAGCCTACTATGAATCTCAGACGAACCATTTAGTGAGTGCTGACTAAGAGGCATAGAGTTCCCAGTGTGTGTGGTCTGACCTAGTGATCGAGTCCCAGCAATGGGTCAGCTTGGCAATAATGTCTGAAAAAAGGTTACTGGTCAATGAGGCTTTATACCAACTATACCTTATACAGTATAAACCCAGTAAAGCATGCATGGTTCAATTCCCATTCTAACCATGTCCCCAAGGGTCCCCAAGATCATAGTCCCTCCAGTATACTCTCCCACCAGACCCTGTCTAGATGCTTGGCTGCAAAACAGCTTCGTTCAGCCTCTAAATGGTCATCATATTCTAGTTATTCTTGTTTAAAAATACTCTTGTTTTTTTACGAGTCTAGAACAATCACCTCAAGACTCAAACAAGTCAACCGACTCATTTCTAACTTTTATACGTATTTATATATATAGCCAGCAAAGACCATTACTAACAAACAGAGACTTGTATTACTGAAATAAAACAACTCATAACGGGAACTGAAGTTCATAATACATACCAAACTCTGCTTTGAAGAATTCGAGCCTTGAAATAGTCGAACGAATGGCGTTTCGTCGGCCAACAGTCAGAAGTTCAATATTTTGAAGTGAATTCTTTCACTGCTCCGAGTAACAACCCGAACTCTGCTCCTTGTGTAGATCAAATACGGCTTGAAGTATATATATCCTGTTCATTACTTTGCATTTCTGCATTTTTAAGCGAGAATAATTTTAAGCCGCCATATAAACGACATTTATTGAATCACGGTTCTGTCGGACGTAATGTTGCAAGCGCACTGTATGCAAATTTTTCCCGCGCGCATTTGAAATCGTATGGAGAATTCAAGCATCGATCATGACGGAATAACGTAAGCAAAACAACGATTCCTTGACTGGTTATCAAAAGTAATGCAGTCCAGTGGTTTAAAAAGAAACAATAATAGCGAAACTTTTCTCAGTGATAATTTCCAGTTGAAACTACTGTTATGAATATAAATTCTCATAACCTAGTGGCAGTATACTTACAGAGCATCATGACAGAGCACAGAGCATATCCGGCACGAACAACAAAAACTGCAGCTCACAGACACTGTAGCGTATATAGAGAGAGAAGAAAGCATTTAAAAGCTGAAATTTGCTTTCATTACTTGGTATCGGAACGCCTAAGTTGTAAGCTCTTTGTACAAAACATTCAGGTTCAAATCTTTTTGGCTTTGGCTTGTTTTCGGGCCAAGTTGGAATGGATATGTGTCGGTTCACAGCTCGAACAACGACGAAAACATTAGCTTGAATCAAGCTTGAATGAGAAAAAGCAACGATCTAGCAAAACTATCAAATGATCGCCGGATACTTCCTCGCAGCCGACTCGCAGTTCACTGAGTTCAGTCAACCCCTTGATTCCCCAATAGACAGGTATGTAAAATAAACTTCCTGTTAGTTCATTAGTTTGTTAGAATAGCAATAATTTTGACAGTCGTCCATCAGTCATATTACCTTGATCATATGCATCGCGACCACCAACGTTCTTCTGATCAATCAAACACTTGACAAATAATTATTGGACGAGTGACGCCACGCACAGAGAGCGGGGAAAATGGATTAAACAATTTTTGGACGATTGACGTAAATAGTAGGGGTTCAACAAGGGAGTTTGTGCACTCTATCCCAAAGTCCTTTTTCTTTAATGATACAGGCTAGTTCCATTCCATTATCTTTATTCATTCATTATTGTACAGTATACATTCTTTAGTTTATATCCTATTTTGCTGTTCAGTTTGTAGAAATCATTAAGGCCACTATGAAAATGCGGCCGGATTACACTGATTTTATTCCACAGTAGGCGGATGAAATGTCAGTAGGCCAGCGAATTCTCAGTGTTATCATTATGCATATTTATGCATTATGCATATATCATATGTATGCCTAGTTTTATAGCTTAACTCATTTATACATACTTCAAATAAATATAATGCAGATATATTTCGGAAAAAAAGATTAGGTCGGTTTCGACTACGTTAATCCAGACTTGGACCTGTCTCTACTGATTTCTGAAAATGTTACATGAGTGTCGGTGTGGTATTGATAAAATGCGCATAAATTTGACAAAACGTGTCGTCTATTTCTACTGCGCGTTTCTGAGACTTTTGAATGTGACATGAACCACACGAACCTCATGAAGTCGTTTTCGTATAGAAGTGGGAAGTAGTTACGGTACGGTACGTGCCGTGTACAAGCATTCCGATTGGTTGAGCAATGATTTTGCGCTCTGCGATTGGTTGAATAGATATCTTCGATTCTGTACCGCGTGACCGTAACTCACTCGTACGAAAACGACTCTATATAGTTTATGAAAGATCAAAGTATATAATGGTCGTTGGAATGGGTTAAAGGGATTTGTCCCCAGCTATTTACATGCCCATGAACGGTGTATTAATCAGACCGGCAAAACGTGCCATCTATATAGGTCCCCGTCTCCGCGGTCCCTGGGTCCTAGTTTTAAATGATTTATGTGACTGTGAAAATGGTATACACCTAATTGCATGCATAATCGTTGTAGGAAATAAAATCGTTGAAATCGTTAATCTTTCTATATAAGTACTTGTACTGAGCAGATTGCACCGTTGTTATGGATTTTGAAACATCCGGCTCATTTACTGCTTTCCCAGAAATCCTTGCGGTCTTAGCTTCATTGATTCATAATATTCAATCTGACCTTTGTTATGCAATTAGGTGATGTGTAGGTTATATTAATGCCGTTACCGAGGTGTATAAGCGCCATACACCGAGGCGCATCCATGGTATAAGGTATATAACCGTCTTATATCATCATTGGTCAGGTTTCATCTTTGATAATCGAGTAATTTATTTGAAACTAGCGAGATTCACAAAAGCGAAGTCGTGGATGGCATGATCCCACAAGCTTCCTCAAGATTCACCAAGGTTATTTACCGGGTTTGATTACCAGGTTGATAACTAGATAATCCAACCTCTCGTGTGATCATGAGGTTGATAACTAGATAATCCAACCTCTCGTGTGATCATGAGGTTGATAACTAGATAATCCAACCTCTCGTGTGATCATGAGGTTGATAACTAGATAATCCAACCTCTCGTGTGATCATGAGGTTGATAACTAGATAATCCAACCTCTCGTGTGATCATGAGGTTGATAACTAGATAATCCAACCTCTCGTGTGATCATGAGGTTGATAACTAGATAATCCAACCTCTCGTGTGATCATGAGGTTGATAACTAGATCCAACCTCTCGTGTGATCATGAGGTTGATAACTAGATAATCCAACCTCTCGTGTGATCATGAGGTTGATAACTAGATAATCCAACCTCTCGTGTGATCATGAGGTTGATAACTAGATAATCCAACCTCTCGTGTGATCATGAGGTTGATAACTAGATAATCCAACCTCTCGTGTGATCATGAGGTTGATAACTAGATAATCCAACCTCTCGTGTGATCATGAGGTTGATAACTAGATAATCCAACCTCTGTGATCATGAGGTGATAGATAATCCAACCTCTCGAGAGGTTGATAACTAGATAATCCAACCTCTCGTGTATGTGATCATGAGGTTGATAACTAGATTCAGGCAGGGCGCGGATACGCTAATACTCCAGTTTCGCGTTTTTGAGAGATGACCGCTGTCCTTGACAAAAGACGTATTTACTACAGGGTTAGCCCTTGATTCAGAAAACAGTCCGTGCAATTCAACTGTTTCTATTGTTTCATGTCAAAAAAAATTCGTGTTGTTGTTGATATTTGTGAATAATATACACTGACTCGAGGCTAACCCTGTACAAATGCGTCTGATGTCAATAAGTACAGCGGTTTTAAAACGGGATCTGTGAACGCGAAAAGGGACCGATTATAAATCCACTACGCAAGAACAAAAGAAACTGAACCAATGATGATATAAATCACAGGAACAACCTCACAGTGTATGTGTAGGTATGTACATCTATTGTGAATGAAATAACTATGAGGTATCCGGCTTGCGCAATTATTTACATGTTCATGATTAATGCGATAAATAAAGCAGTGCCTTTTTTGCGACAGAGGGCAACGCGTCAATAAATAATGATAATTGAACTTAGTGTCGTGTAATTTGTACAGGTAATCGCACGAATTCGAGTCCAATTTAGGATAAATAAGCACGAGTCAATGTTTCAAAGACTATAACAATTGAAACAATTATTTATCCTAAATCGTACGAGAGCAATCGTGCGAATATATTTTAATAATATACATGAAATAATTGCACAGTACAATTTCAAAAATAATAAACAAATTTCAATTACACAGCAAATTTCGTGAAATTTTTCAGCCAGACATCGGGGAATAAACTACACTGCTCTCAGCCAATCAGAATCGAGAAATCATTTCATGTATGTTATTTAAGGGGGACTAGCACGTAAATTTGTCAAATTTCGAATTCAGTGGTCGATTTTCCGAATTCAAATAATTTCACTGATAAAGTAAGTCATCCATTTTTTATCCATTTTGTCATTTAAGTGAGATGGCGCTATTTAAATTTGGGAGCCATTTTTGCATTCGGTCTATAACTTAGAAGATTTGCCAAGCGTTTCGTCGAATTCTTCAGATTCTTCAGATCGTCCCCCGCGCACTGACTTCACATTCGCATAGTATACAGCTATTTCAAAAAAAGGTTGGTGAAGGTTTAATTTTGTTGCATCTTGCATACCAAGCCCGAAATGTATTGTGGATCATATAATTAAATAATGTCAGCATGCACATACAGAAGAAAATATGCTGGCTCCATATTGCGAAGACAAAGTTTGGGAAAATTCCGAGAGTCCATATTGTTGTGACCTTTTGCTGACTCCATTCACATCGCCCATAGTGCATTTCGGGCTTGGTATGCAAGATGCAACAAAACCTTCATCAACCTATTTTGAAATAGCTGTATTAGCCACATTAGTTTGTTTGGGTTGAGTAAGTGACGTCACTTAACTAACTGTTAATGACAGACGTGCAGTTAATCGCAAATTTATAAAATTAAACTTCTCATTGGATTATTGGGAACTTATTTCACAATTTGCTTTACATTTAGAACATAAAGATTATACTCAGGGCACTCTTTGAGGGGATTTAAAGTATTTTACGTGCTAGTCCCCCTTTAAGAGTGAAATCACTGTTTCTGAAAGCCAATCAGATTGCAGGAAACACCATTGATTTCAAAATGGATATCATAAAGTATCAGGGTGTTTTTTGACCAATCGCTCTCTCTCCAGGCCCTCTGCGCCTGCCGGGCTACGCGGCCTATATAAATAGAACTGATCGGACGTACAAACAATTACCTTTTTACCAAACAGATTCGTGGTCCACAGTAGTGAAGGAACTCAGCTTTGTAAATTCAATATTTGACTACTTTTGTTGTTTCTTTTGGAGAAAACTGGTGTAAAACCCCGGCGACCATGTTGTTTTTCCTTGTAAGTAAAAGCGCCATTTTCACTACATTTCGCGCCGCAATAAAGTACGTAAATATCCTGATTAATTCGCTTTTATGTCTTCTTTTGGTGGGGACGTCGACAACGAGGCAGAGTGCTTTCTGGCTTTGTGTCTAAGGTCATCTATACTTGTCTTTCTCATATCATGTCCCTCTGGGGGGCTGAGAGGTGGTTTCATATATTTATATTGTACTAATGCAGGATGGATGCATGGATGTCTTAGTAAGGATGATGCAGGGTAAAAGCCAGGAGTCGTCACTGGAGGTGAAACATAATGAGGCCCCAAGGAACCAAATGAAGGTGGGGCTGCAGCATATGGAGATACAAGACTCAGTGCTGGTACATGAGGACCCCATCGCTCTGCGATTGCTGCAGCTGGCATGCCGGGGAATGGTCCGGGCATCTGCTGCAAGTCGTGCATTTCTCGTTGGTAATCTGTAGCTGAGGGATACAGATAGTTTGGACTTTCACGCCCCATGGCCTTTTCTTTCTTTCGCCATTTAGCTCTCCTGTTCTGGAACCAAACCTGGAATTGAAATTATTAATAATAATAAGTTATATATTTAATACTCAATAATTCAATACTTATTGGAATTATTAATATTATTATTATTACCTATTTTAAAATAAGAAGAAGAAGAATAAGAATTTAAAACTTGAGTTTCAATTAACAACAACGAAAATGACAAATTGAAAATCCAAGGTCCCTTAGCTTTCAGTCGTATTTTGTAATGCAGAAGATGTTGTAAGATCCGAGGGCATCCCCCCCCCCCCCCCCCCCCCCCCCCCCCAAAAACATATTAACTTCTTTTTTCTTTCGCGATCATTTTTTTTTTTTATTTCGTCCATTGCTTTGTTATCAAACCACATCATTTAGAAGTCACTTATACAAGCTATGAACAGACTGGTCCTCCTCGTCTAATTAACCGATTATGTGCTTTAAGTACAGCCAGTTTCTGAGGTTACTTATAAATGAACATTAAGATGATATCTGGAGTCATAATTCCCATTAAACGGATTTGAAAACTCTACTCGAGTATAACACGATGCCCGACGCACACATGTGGTTGGAAATGTTCCACTAATTCGTCTAATCCTTCTAAGAATTTTCACGCAAAACAAAATGAAACAAACTAAAGCTGTTTGCCGAGTTGTCTTGTCTTAACCTGCTAACTTACGGATTGTTACATGCTTCAAGAGTCGAAAAGAATACCTTTTTGGGTAATTAATAGTTTATTATTATTATTTTCATTTGGCTGCATTTTTCAATCTAATGTAGTTGAGATTTCAATTTCTGAAGTTCATTTAACTTTATTTATTTATTTTCTATACAGCTATTTCAAAAAACCCGTTGAACTGAATACTGCATACTGAATAGTGCATTCCAAGACCAAAGGGCATTGTGGGCCTCGTTATTTTGAAATAAAAAGTAAATATACAGCGATTTGTTCACCATATGGAGCTAGTATATTGATTCTGATGGAATACACAAAAAATACAATAAATTATTAATATATATATTACTTTAGACAATATTACACGAGTCCCAAAATGCATTTCGGTCTTGGAATACACTATTTAGAATGCAGTATTCAGTATCAACGTTTTTTGAAATAGCTGTATACACCTGAGATGGTATTATTAACGGAGGTATATATTATAGGTATAAGAATTTCTTACAGTATTTGAATATGTAATAATAATAATAAATGATGACATAAATATATGGATTAATTAACTAATCTTATGATAAATATATTAAATCAGTGATAATCAAAGTTTAACAAAGATTAAGGTCTGCTCCGCCGTTAAGGCAACAATTAAAAAGGTCTGCCCGAAAAAAATAGCAAAGGTTCCACAAGCATATCTCATAATTGATACAATTTTCCAGAAGGTTTTTCCAGAAGGAAGAAGATTGTTAATTCCACCGTTAATAGCAAACAAGCCGATAAATACGGATAATCTGACCATACGTAAAAGGATTGGTAGGCTTATACCATAAATGGAGTGTATTTTACCTGAAATGACTTCTAATTGAGTCATCTAAACATTGAAGGGAAAAACAATGTGATCGATGTGGGGCCGGCTGCTCCGTGTTGAAACTGAAACATCCGTACCAACTGAATAATTTGAATGGTTTGGTACTTAGTGTATATGAGTAACATGTACAGCTGCAACATTGACAGTAATTGATAGTTTAATTCTTTATGATGATCTCTAATGAAAATGAGACGAGCTTCATTGATAACAGTGGATCGACAGCAAGACAGCAAAATCTCCAAAAACTAATTTTTTTTTTTTAAATTATTTTTTTTATTTGACTTAAGATAACGAAAATAAATTCGCCATAGTTGCATAGCAACCGCAGAAACGCGCGCGAATGTTTCTTGATATATAAATGAAATATCAGATAAAACAACGGAAAATATCCATGCCTACTTGTTGCCTACTTGGCTATAAAAGGAAAAATTAATTAAAAAAGGAAGAAACTAATGAAACGGTGAAATATACCGTCAATGCGGAAGAAATATCAAATAATTATATTATTGTGTCATCATGTAATAATTACAATACTGCAGGTGAAATCAAGTAAAGCAAGAAGGAACATTTTTGTGATAAGGCAATATCACTAAACTACAATGATAAGAGTGATATAAGAAAGTTAAATTCTCCCTTTCCCTTGATCATTATCGTCAGGCTAATTAACACTATTTCTGATGAATTTATATAAGTTCTCTTGTTGAATGTTAGCAGCCACATTCTTCCTTTGATTATCTTTTCACAGGGCCGTACACAGCACAGGGGCAGGGGGGGCAGTTGCCCCCCCCCCCTTCCCTCCCCTAGCAAGGCGAAAAATATACCAAAAAGTATGTATACTGAGAACTGTACTATTTTCATTTATGTTTTGCTTTTAAATGCGTACTGCCCCCCCCCCCCCCCCCCCCCCCTTATGTACGGCCCTATTTCATCTGAATTTGAGGCATTTTACAATCAGTATACCGCTTTAGTCATAATTTCTCCTTGTACCCTGTACCCCTATGCAAATAAGTTCAGTATACTCCGCGTTTTCTACGATCTTATGAACAATGCAGCCAACATTGTATAGCTTTGTTTCCTTGTTTTTACACACTCTTAGTTTTACATTGCGCAAACTGATAAAACACTGTTTCAATAGTTTGTGTCAGGGTTACAGATGTTTCAAGATGAGCAAGTTGCTCGAAAGCTCGGTTGAAATAAAATACCATAGGTTGATGACACAAACTATATTGATGAATCTTAACACAACCTACAAGAATCTTCTTGATAAAACATTGTTTCAATATTACGCAAGTCTGACCCGGCTACAAGGAACCCGGCTACATATGGTGGCACATGCCACAGACTTCGTGTTTTACTCGATCTGAGAGCGACTACGTCTCACACTGGGCCAGTTCTATGGACTGAACTTACAAAGCCTAAAATAGCGTACCAGAAACGCTGTAATTAAAATAAGGTCCAATAAGATAAAACTAATGAACTCAAATACACCCACAACATGAGCGACAATGAAGTATGAAAATATCACACATCGTTAAGGTTAGATTGCCATCACTATGAATATATAAATTACACATCATGTGCTCTATACTAGTTAATTAAACACAGGAAAACAGCAAAAGTAAATTACATACTTTGAACTTAAACTTACAAAAACTTTAATGAGTAAAACAAGACACTCTTATTTTCTATTTCACTAATAAATACTTGATTAGAACTCTTTCAATAAAATTGTATTAATTTCAATCCTAATTTGAAGTTAATTACAAATTGTTAGTCGCTTTTGTTGTGTCGTTTTAGCTGTGATATCATTGATGAGTTATCGGATCGGCTTTTCATCAACCCAGAGTTCTATAAACACTACGCCCCCGTCCTCATGTATGCGTCAGTTGTTATTTGAAAACGAATTTGTTTCTCCGTTTTGGCCATCGACCGTCCGTCCACACGTAAGCTTTCCAATGTGGATAAATGATGCGAAAACGCTCTTGTGTATGGAGGGGGCCTTAGTCGACGTCGCTAGGAGCTAAAAGCTTTTGATTTACTAACTGATAAGCGTGAAATATCTACTACAAACAGTGATTACAAACTGATTAAATCGTTAGTTTGAACTCTCCGCTTCCAAGAGATTGACCTTTTTTGGTGGACCGAGTCAATTTCTCGGCAAATTCACCTGATCTGTTTGTCTTATTAAAAATGGAATGCAAACACAGTAAAACGCCTGAAGGACTCAGAGGCTTTATTGACGGCAAAGCCGGCAGCCATCCACGGAACAGTAAAACATGATTAACTTTATTAACAAAAGCAATTTATATCTGATTCATCACTTAAAAATCCCCTCTTGAAAGTGGTGTCAGATAATATAATAAACTAACAAACTGGTTTGTTTAATTATATCCGAATCAAAAAGTAATTCATACCCCAAGTAAATCGTCCAAAAACAACCTTTTGTGTGTTGTTCTTCGAATAATGTCATGTCCGGTCACTCGCTCTCGAAATCCCTACTAGAATAACAGCTAATAACTAACGAAGTCTTATAGGTATACAGATCTTATCGACTATATACTATCACTAACTGACTGTTCGATTTCAAAATATTAGTTTAATAAGTGTTTGTAGTCTGAATTAGATCGAACATTTGAAAAGGTCTCGAGAAAAACAAGCCTCCGGGGCCTTTTTGATTTAGATCGCGACGTGGGACTAATAGGCTACGTACATGCAAATCACTCAAATCATACAACCAATGTGATTGCTAAGTATGTTGGACTGTTCTTATATAACTGGTTCAATCTGTGAACTTTTAAACCAAGTTGTCCAGCCTGTATTATTTGTACTTTATTATTAGCATATCCGGTGGTTAATGCGATAGAGCGCACTTTCGGATTCAGCCTCACAACATGGAGTCAAGGTCTGCTAGATCTATTAAGACGTCTTTGTTAGTTAATTCACTGAGCTATTCGTGTGTTTTACCAAGCGTTTCTAAGTAATGACATGAACTGACATGTTATTTATACACTACTGAGTGGCCTTCTGTCTTGTCACGATCATTGTTGTGTACCTTACTATTATATCATTCTCTCTGACAACTTCCTGTCTCATTTTCCTGCTGAGCAACAAGTTCCTTTGTAGATCAAAAAGACAATTTTTCTTCTGGGGAAATTTTGAATTCGATTTTTCCTACTCAGTTAGCAGGTTAACCTATAACGGTGCTCTTGTTGAGTTTCTGTAACAAATACAGTCATTCACTTTCAAAACAATACGTTTTTGTAACTCATGCGCTTATGAGATCGTTCAGTTGTCGTTCCGTACAGCGACAACTAACGCTTTATCCACACTGTAAAAAAAAGAATTTGTAGCAAAGTGGAATAGTGGAGCTTTCTATTAACCTCAGCAACCTCGATTTGATTTTCAACAACATTCTGTTTCTCATAGAATTTCTATTGCCAATTTACAATCAACTTGCAACAAATGTTACTTCCCTGGAAAATACTGAATCGGTTTGCGTGGAAAACCCTGCATGATGATTCACTCCGATCTAAGTCAAAATGTTTCGATATTACTTAGAAGCACCTACACATGTACTTCAAGTATCTATATGCATGGATGACTAGGTGCGTGCATGCATCCATCATATCCATTCAAATTTCTGAAAATTCAAAACTCTAAATGAAACTTTGTCACATGAACTGAACACACAAAGAACTAATCCTGATCTTCATTTCATTAACTCGTTCATTCTTCTTGTAAAGGTAAACGAATACGTAAAACCTGACCGAGGCCTGAAACATGTATACCTGTAGCTTCTTACAAAACGCGCGCTAGTTAAGAAGTGAATGAGACAAAGGGGTTTGCAGGGGCGGATCTAGAGATTTTGAAAGGGGGGTGCATCACTAAGGGGCCGTAAGGCTCCTTCTTCTAGGGGGTGTGGGGGCATGTCCCCCCAGAAAATTTTGAAATCTAGAAGCTCGAAAATGCAATTTCCATCCATTCTGGGCAACAAATGGTGGGGAAACGTGGGCGAATATGTATCGGGCCCAACTCAAAGGGGGGGGGGGGGGGGGGGGGGGGGGGGGCCCCCCCCATGCCCCCCCCCCTGGATCCGCCCCTGGTTTGAAAGCTGGTTATCGGAGTCAGTTCGTGTTGGAAGTCAAGTGTGGTTTGGGTCCTCAGCTCCAACAGATGTATAATTGGGATCTCGTGCTGGTCGGACAAACTTCAATAAAACTTAATTATAATCATTCTATTTTGACAAATTTGTCTTTCCACAGCTGTAGCACATCCAGGAGCGAGCAAGCGATGGCAACAATATGTTCAGGCTACCAATCCCTTTGATTGTGGCACTCGTGAACTAGCTTTTAGTGTTTTAGTTATTTAGAATCTCTGTTTCTTCCACGAATCTTTTTTCATTTCTCAGCGACGGAAATCTAAGCGATTTATTCGGCAGTTAAATGCGTCTGTATGATCAACCTCAGAACGACGTACAAACGGCCATATTTGCATATAACTCCCCGAGGTATTTGGTTTGGTCTAATAGATAGATAGATAAATTGTTTAATATATAAGGCCCTGTTTAAATATATGGAGAAGAGTTGTTCCCGTGATCCTAGGAGAGCTAACATGCTTTAAAAATCGCTTGTGCACCCGTCGTTTACATGAGAAAAACATACTTGTCTCGGATATAGGCGGATAACCTGGTGATAGGGGTACTCGGTGTTATACAATGTAATTGAACTCGCCAAAAAGGGACAACGAACTCGCGGCACAAATCATATACATCATACCAAGAGATATGATTGGCACTGCCTGTTGACCTGTAAGCTATTGCAGTTTTTCTTATGAGGAGAAACGAGTATTTGCGATGTCATAAGGCTGTGATCTATTTCTTTGTTTAACGCGGCCCATATGTATACATACATGTATGAAATAACAATTAGTACTGATCTATACCTGTAAATAGGTGTATATTTAAGTGATATTGATATCAGTTAAACCTAATTTACAATAATCACTAATTTGTTGCAAAACTGATGAAGTAAAAATGATTCTTTTAGTTATTGGATCTTTCTACGCTAATGATAAATAATTTTGGGTCAATTTTTAAAATTAATTAGAAGTAAATTATACAATGATTTCTATTCGGCCCTGAATCTTCTACTTCAGTGATATTCAGTACTGTAGTCTCACGATCAACCATCCGACATTCTGTGTTTTCGTGGCGGGAACTCAATTCTTCCACGGCAATTCATAAATTCTCAAATCGGATAAGTTAATTCTCAAATCGGTTTCGTACTGATTTTAACGTGAAATTATCGTTATTCCTTTCTTACAGTAATGATTTTTATAGCCTTTTCTTGGCTAACTAGGCCATGAAAGGCCATCCTAATCAAACTCTTTAGTCATAATTACATTCTACAATCTATCAAAGAAAGGGAATACCATTTTTCTACAAGGATCGTGAATTACCGTGTTGACAAGTTCTCAGTAGCCGGAGTTAATACAATCATGCCCGAATCTATTAGTTCTCATTAGGACTATGATCTCGCTAGTTAATCCTTCTATGACCGACTGCCTTACTTTACATATCACATCCAAGGACTTATAATTTAATAGATGGTTTGGTTGTTTGGTTTTTACACTGTGAAACTAATTATTCCCAATTTGTATTCCCCGCTTGGCATAGACTTTCGTCGCGTGTTCATTTTCCATGCACATACAGCAAGCAGAAGAAACTAGTACACCGAATAATAAATAATAATATAAATATATATTATTATTATTATTAATAATAAATCGAGTCGTAGCACTACATTGATTTGACTGCTAATTATCAAACTAACGAACTAAACAAGGTCATGGTCCCAATCAGTATGGGTCGTTGTTGTCTAAAGCGCCGAACAGATGACTGTATTTTATTTACCTTGATAATAATAATATCATCATCGCTGACGGTTATGCTTACTCGGTCCGCTGGGAATAATTCACCCCTGCAAACTACACTATATGACATCAATCGATCAAAGAGGGCATCGCGCTCCCGTGCGCATACGTCTAGATGTTTCTTTTTCTTTCTTGGCAATGAACGCAGTCGATATTACGTGTATAGTAGTAATTTATCGTTACTCTCACCTGTACTCTTGCTTCGCTCAAATCAAGTCTTAACGCTAATTCTTCACGGGTAAATACATCAGGATATTGAGTTTTGTCAAAAGCTCTCTCCAGTTGATGGAGTTGGTAGGTTGTAAATGTTGTTCTACTCCTTCTCATTTTTCTGGATTTATTGTCTTCAGTGGAACTCTCGGACCCTGCAGTGGACGATTCTTCCTTTCCAGGACTGTGGACTTGGTCTAGAGTCATTGAAAATAGACGGTTATCAATAGGATGTTGGCATTCGTTGTTACAATGCAAATAACGACAGAGGACACTATATGGCGATTACTTAGCTAAGCCAAACATAACTATGGAATAATACTAATAATGATAATAATAATAATAATCATTAACTATTAGTATATTTTATTATTAACTGTTTATAAATTCACACAAAGTTTGTATGTTGTGCTTGATATTTCTTCTTTGCGCATCGCATTTCAAAATGAAATCAGAACGGCAGAAAAGAAGTAATTAAGGTTCATATTCTGGTAATTATTGATTTGAATTATGATTGAATTAAAGTTTTATCCTGCTGTGTTTAACATAACAGAATTCATCGACTAAACGTCGACACTTAGTGTCAAGTACTTAAGTTTTAATGAGATTAACCCTGTGTTGTTGAGTAAACGGTAGATGTGTTTCTAGTCGTACCGTTCGTACGAAACATTCACTAACGTACCTTGGACTCTGTGATCATCCTCAGCTGAGTATCCTACTGAATGGTTCTGAGTTGGACGGCTTGGTACTTGAGATTTCTCATGGTTGCCAAGTATCATATCTATCGTGTAACCTTTGCTAGAGGCTTGTATTAATGCCGATTCAATAGAGTGATGTTGCTCGTCCCCACTGTTAGGCCTACCTTCCTTCATGATCACGCTGTGTCGATTCATGTTGTTCATGATGAGTTATACCGCTTGTACGTCTCTGTCGCGCAGTCCACAGCCTTTTCGAACGGTGTCCAGAGTGAACTCGTGTCGCTATACCTGTTCAAGCGAGTTCAGCCTGTCTAATTAATGCAAATTTTATATTTGCGTTTAATCTTGCTCTATTGTTTGTTAATCAAAATGAACGTATGTCAGTCTCCTAATTAGTGTTTAGTCCTTCAGACAAAAGATACTGAATAAATAAATTATTTTGATCGTCCAATCAGAGAGCGAGTGGCCAATTAAACTCTGATTTGTCAATATGCGTGGTAGTTGCTGGTCAGTACGATACGCGTATATCCGTAGTCACTTTCCTGTTCTATCAACACCTACTTCAAGTATTTACCTTTTGAATTGGTAAAACAACAGCGATCAACTAGTTAAACACGACCAAATTTTAAAAAATTGACAACTTTCCGAGAGAGGTCGACTTGCGTGGATTTGTACTGTCAACCAGTAAGGCGTATAATCTTACCAGTTTGTTATCATTTGTAAATTATAATACCTCAACGACTGATTAACACGTAATCATATTAATTAAAAGCAGTGTGTCGTCATAGATATGGCAACAAAGATGGAGGTGTTTACTGTTCGAAGTAAATGAACTTACAAATTCATTAATTTTAGTTTTGATAGTTTGCTCGAATGAAATATGTCTTCAGAATTTTGCTTGAAAGGTTCGCGAGATTATTGCTATTTTTCGATTTCCTGTTGATTATTCGAGCTAATTTCACAGTTGGTGGCTCATCCAAGCAATCTCGAGTCGTTACCACAAAAATAATGTTTTCGAGGTTGTTTTAGTTGCCTGCAGCGAAAAGACAATGTATTCCAAGGCTTGTTTCACCTAATGGAGCTTAGCGGGGAATCCATGGACTTAGTTGTGATGTTGTTTACAAAGCCTTGTGCTCTCTGTAATAAATGCGCCAGTTATTAATTAATGGACAATCCCTTATTCTGTTTATACAAAAGCTTTGTAAATTAAATGAATAGCAGAACAATAAAGTTTTGCATCGAGTTAGGATAACTGTTAAATTGCACCTCGAGGCGAAGAAGCTGCTGTTTGGTCGAATGGACTTTTGTTCAAACCTCTGCAGGTCCTTGAGAACTGCACGCACAAACAAATTCAAAACACCTTGTGGAAATACAAATAACTCGAATGTTTACTCCGCGAATGATTATAACTCAAACACCAAACACAATTAACTTTTTAACTAAACAATTATTGAATCCCTCCCCTAGTGGGATTAAGTTTTGGAATTAACTTAAGAAGTCATAATTCAATGGAATTTGCTGCGCACAATACAGAACTATAAGCTCCTTATTATGTCACTACCGTTAATTATTGTGTAGTGGATTTAGCTCATTTATAATGTGTAGACCAATATGCTTTTAGCGTCATGGAAGAATCATAAACATGCCATGAATCCATAATTAGGATGCACGACTACAATAACGGTTTAATATGACCTCGTTGATGATAAAAGTGCGGCCATCTTGCCTCGTGGTCGAGTTTTCTTTAGCTAAACGAACAACTTATGTCTTCAGAACCGTGATTTTCAGTGACAACTAAAAGTGTTGAATTGAAAACATCTACACCCTTTTGAAGGACATATATTGATAAATGTAATTATGTTCTCATGATATATTGTGATTCACTTTCAACCATCTCTTCCAAGTACTACACATGATGCATGATGTGAAAGCATCTTATGGACCAACTGACTATATCCAGTGACTGTTCTTGTAAAGACTTTTAGGATAGCTTTATTCATTATTCGTCGTATTGTTGTGATTAGTGTGTCCAATCAACCACGAAACACGTACCACTTCAATCAACTCATGAATGAAGTCGACAGGATTAATCAAGCTCACGGGCTTTGTTTGTCAATTTATTCAATTAACTTGCAAACGACTCTTCGTCTTCTGTCATTTTTCTTGGCGGATTTGCTTACGCGGTTGTTCAGTAATTATGATTCTAGATTTACTTGTACTTGCAATAAAACCCCAGTGTATTTCTATAACGCCTTTCATTTATTGTGTCATTCTCAAAACTACATCAATATTTAATAAGCTAAGTTTAATAACAAGTTTAGGTTACTGGGATAATCAGGCATTCATGAACTCTTTTATGACGGCTATAACATTGCAAAGCAAAATTGTATAAAGTACTCAACTCCCAGGGGGGATACACCGATTTCAATAAACGTTGGCATCTGAAATCTGAATCTGTGACCTAAAAACTAGTCACACTATTCGCCAACGCAGGTGTCTTCAGCTAAAGGTCGTGGCATATTCCAGTAATTACAAGATAGATCACAACTCATACCCACAATAATAATAAAGTTTTTGTGCATTACAATCCCTCTCGGTCTCAGATTTCTGATTCAGATTTCAGATGCCAACTCATGGTTATAGGCAAGTGACAGGACGTGCGAAGCCCCTTTTGGTTTCAGAAATTTCAAAACTTGGACGACTGTTTTTGGGGTCCGAATTTGTTGGAGGGCTTTTTGGGGAAGCACGTTTTGGCGCGTTTTTATTTTACCTAATTACTGGAGAATGACTTTCGACTTTTGAGGGGTTATGGACGGTTGGACATTTTTTGGGTTGAGCTTTAGCATTGAACTTTTTGGGGTTTATATGATTTTGGCTTCATTTGCGCCCCCGTCACCATTGTACCCGAGTACCCCCCTGGGATACAACTGCTTATGCTGCATCTATACTTTGATATTAATCACTACAAGTCAGATTCCTAATTTGTTCAATTCACTGTTCTTTTTATTCAATGTCCTGCTGCAGGCCACTCAGATCGCTCCCCAGTGTGATAAGAGGATGTGGGCGAATGGATCTGTTATATATATTTATAGTACGATCAATGGCAACTGTTCTTATTTCCTTTCACTTGAAATAGCAATAAAAATAACTACATTCCTTTGACTCCATTAAGGTTTGTTGATGTCTGGTTGTCAAAACCATTATGAAGCAACTTGAGTTGTTATGACTTGTACGGTCCATAGAAATATTAAAAAAGAATTATTGAACCCTGCGCTGCTCACGTCATCACGAATAAACCCCCGATATAGCCAACTACAACTAACTCGAGTGGCATCTTTTGGTGTATTCAGCTGTACGGAAGAGGCGTGCTTGGCTTCGCCATAAGGCCCATCATCACGAATAAACCCCCGATATAGCCAACTACAACTAACTCGAGTGACACCTTTTGGTGTATTCAGCTGTACGGAAGAGGTGCTTGGCTTCACCATAAGGCCCATCATCACGAATAAACCCCCGATATAGCCAACTACAACTAACTCGAGTGGCATCTTTTGGTGTATTCAGCTGTACGGAAGAGGTGCTTGGCTTCACCATAAGGCCCATCATCACGAATAAACCCCCGATATAGCCAACTACAACTAACTCGAGTGGCATCTTTTGGTGTATTCAGTGTACGGAAGAGGTGCTTGGCTTCGCCATACGGAAGAGGTGCTTGGCTTCGCCATAAGGCCCATCATCACGAATAAACCCACGATATAGCCAACTACAACTAACTCGAGTGACACCTTTTGGTGTATTCAGTGTACGGAAGAGGTGCTTGGCTTCACCATAAGGCCCATCATCACGAATCGAATAAACCCACGATATAGCCAACTACAACTAACTCGAGTGGCACCTTTTGGTGTATTCAGTGTACGGAAGAGGTGCTTGGCTTCACCATAAGGCCCATCATCATCATATAGCGAATAAACCCCCGATATAGCCAACTACAACTAACTCGAGTGACACCTTTTGGTGTATTCAGTGTACGGAAGAGGTGCTTGGCTTCACCATAAGGCCCATCATCACGAATAAACCCCCGATATAGCCAACTACAACTAACTCGAGTGGCACCTTTTGGTGTATTCAGTGTACGGAAGAGGTGCTTGGCTTCACCATAAGGCCCATCATCACGAATAAACCCCCGATATAGCCAACTACAACTAACTCGAGTGGCATCTTTTGGTGTATTCAGTGTACGGAAGAGGTGCTTGGCTTCACCATAAGGCCCATCATCACGAATAAACCCCCGATATAGCCAACTACAACTAACTCGAGTGACACCTTTTGGTGTATTCAGTGTACGGAAGAGGTGCTTGGCTTCATCATAAGGCCCATCATCACGAATAAACCCCCGATATAGCCAACTACAACTAACTCGAGTGACACCTTTTGGTGTATTCAGTGTACGGAAGAGGTGCTTGGCTTCACCATAAGGCCCATCATCACGAATAAACCCCCGATATAGCCAACTACAACTAACTCGAGTGACACCTTTTGGTGTATTCAGTGTACGGAAGAGGTGCTTGGCTTCATCATAAGGCCCATCATCACGAATAAACCCCCGATATAGCCACACTACAACTAACTCGAGTGACACCTTTTGGTGTATTCAGTGTACGGAAGAGGTGCTTGGCTTCATCATAAGGCCCATCATCACGAATAAACCCACGATATAGCCAACTACAACTAACTCGAGTGACACCTTTTGGTGTATTCAGTGTACGGAAGAGGTGCTTGGCTTCATCATAAGGCCCATCATCACGAATAAACCCACGATATAGCCAACTACAACTAACTCGAGTGACACCTTTTGGTGTATTCAGTGTACGGAAGAGGTGCTTGGCTTCATCATAAGGCCCATCATCACGAATAAACCCCCGATATAGCCAACTACAACTAACTCGAGTGACACCTTTTGGTGTATTCAGTGTACGGAAGAGGTGCTTGGCTTCATCATAAGGCCCATCATCACGAATAAACCCCCGATATAGCCAACTACAACTAACTCGAGTGACACCTTTTGGTGTATTCAGTGTACGGAAGAGGTGTTTGGCTTCATCATAAGGCCCATCATCACGAATAAACCCACGATATAGCCAACTACAACAAACTCGAGTGACACCTTTTGGTGTATTCAGTGTACGGAAGAGATGCTTGGCTTCATCATAAGGCCCATCATCACGAATAAACCCACGATATAGCCAACTACAACTAACTCGAGTGACACCTTTTGGTGTATTCAGTGTACGGAAGAGGTGTTTGGCTTCATCATAAGGCCCATCATCACGAATAAACCCACGATATAGCCAACTACAACTAACTCGAGTGAGTGGCACCTTTTGGTGTATTCAGTGTACGGAAGAGGTGCTTGGCTTCACCATAAGGCCCATCATCACGAATAAACCCACGATATAGCCAACTACAACTAACTCGAGTGACACCTTTTGGTGTATTCAGTGTACGGAAGAGGTGCTTGGCTTCACCATAAGGCCCATCATCACGAATAAACCCACGATATAGCCAACTACAACTAACTCGAGTGACACCTTTTGGTGTATTCAGTGTACGGAAGAGGTGCTTGGCTTCACCATAAGGCCCATCATCACGAATAAACCCCCGATATAGCCAACTACAACTAACTCGAGTGACACCTTTTGGTGTATTCAGTGTACGGAAGAGGTGCTTGGCTTCACCATAAGGCCCATCATCACGAATAAACCCCCGGTGCTGGTGTATTCAGTGTACGAAGAGGTTCTTGGCTTCACCATAAGGCCCATCATCACGAATAAACCCCCGATATAGCCAACTACAACTAACTCGAGTGACACCTTTTGGTGTATTCAGCTTCACCATAAGGCCCATCATCACGAATAAACCCCCGATATAGCCAACTACAACTAACTCGAGTGACACCTTTTGGTGTATTCAGTGTACCTTGGCTTCACCATAAGGCCCATATCACGAATAAACCCACGATATAGCTACAACTAACTCGAGTGACACCTTTTGGTGTATTCAGTGTACGGAAGAGGTGCTTGGCTTCACCATAAGGCCCATCATCACGAATAAACCCACGATATAGCCAACTACAACTAACTCGAGTGACACCTTTTGGTGTATTCAGTGTACGTGTACGGAAGAGGTGCTTGGCTTCACCATAAGGCCCATCATCACGAATAAACCCACGATATAGCCAACTACAACAAACTCGAGTGGCACCTTTTGGTGTATTCAGTGTACGGAAGAGGTGCTTGGCTTCACCATAAGGCCCATCATCACGAATAAACCCACGATATAGCCAACTACAACTAACTCGAGTGGCACCTTTTGGTGTATTCAGTGTACGGAAGAGGTGCTTGGCTTCACCATAAGGCCCATCATCACGAATAAACCCCCATAGCCAACTACAACAAACTCGAGTGGCACCTTTTTTGTGTATTCAGTGTACGGAAGAGGTGCTTGGCTTCACCATAAGGCCCATCATCACGAATAAACCCACGATATAGCCAACTACAACTAACTCGAGTGGCACCTTTTGGTGTATTCAGCTGTACGGAAGAGGTGCTTGGCTTCATCATAAGGCCCATTTAGGAAGACTGTTCACGCGTGCACAAATTATATTTTCTCAAGCGGTATGCAATGCAAAACCACACACAAAGAAACTATGTAATCTAAAGTTATACTTATCAATTGACTCAACACCAAGAAGAACAAGAACCATTAATTTTGTTTTGCCAATTCACAAGTAATCGATCGATTAAAAAAATAAAATAAAATAAAAAAATTGTAAATGATATAGAGTAACACTTTACAAGTTGTAAATTGTAAGGTGATCATTTAATTAATAAAAGCTGCTTAACAAATAAAAAGTAATCGATCGATAATTCGTTGCGAAAGTTACATGTGCATCTTGAATGAGTTGTATAAACACATGTTTAATTTGAGTGTATAAAGAAAGTCTCAAGCCTGAGTATTGGTGACACATCGGACTACCAATCTGTTCAGTGTGCTGAGACTGTATGGTATGTTCCTGGAGAAAATATAGTTTCTAACATTAAGAGCAGAGATTCTAGAACAGTTTGCTGCATTGTGACTGGTGAAGAATCCTGGGAATCCGCCGCCACCCCATATACGCCACCCCATATACGCCACCCTATATACGCCACCCCATATACGCCATCACATATACGCCACCCCATATACGCCACCCTATATACGCAACCACATATACGCCACCCTATATACGCCACCCCATATACGCCACCCTATATACGCCACCCCATATACGCCACCCTATATACGCCACCCCATATACGCCACCCTATATACGCCACCCTATATACGCCACCCCATATACGCCACCCTATATACGCCACCCTATATACGCCACCCCATATAAGCCACCCTATATACGCCACCCTATATACGCCACCCTATATACGCCACCCCATATACGCCACCCTATATACGCCACCCCATATACGCCACCCTATATACGCCACCCTATATACGCCACCCCATATACGCCACCCTATATACGCCACCCTATATACGCCACCCCATATATACGCCACCCTATATACGCCACCCCATATACGCCACCCTATATACGCAACCACATATACGCCACCCCATATACGCCACCCCATATACGCCACCCCATATACACCACCCTATATACGCAACCACATATACGCCACCATATATACGCCACCCCATATACGCCACACCAAATACGCCACCCTATATACGCCACCCTATATACGCCACCACATATACACCACCACATATACGCCACCACATATACGCCACCCTTCTATATACGCCACCACATATACACCACCACATATACGCCACCACATATACGCCACCCTTCTATATACGCCACCACATATACGCCACCCCACTGATACGCCACCCCGCCTCAAGTACTCGCGTTTGACAAGTATTTCCAAAGGCAACACAACCTCATTGTTTTACTCGAGATGCACACTTCAAGTAAGCTATTGTAATCTATCCACAGGGTGCAGGTTTTGTAATCATCGTCCAAAACTGCACCTTTTACCATTGTTTCTGTTTATGGATTGTAGTTTCTAACTAGTAATTATGGTTGGCGGCTTCCTGGTGCGTTTAATGGAAGCTGTATCTTTATTTAATAAGAAGATACAAGTGACTGAAACAGCTGGGCCTTGGATCGTATTTCTTTCACTTCGTGAAGAAATATTTACTGAATAAAAGTATGATACTTGGAAATGTGCATTTATAATAATAATAACCAACTCCTGTTGGTGAACCTAAAGCAGCTTAGTCAGATGAGCTTATATGCACAACGCAATGTGTAAGTGTCTGGAGATGATCCCGAGTTCATGAGCGAGCATGTGCTGAAAGTGCACAAGGTATAAAAAGACATTGTACAAAGGGCGAGGGGTGAATGTAGCTGAGAAGTTCACTGTATGCACTCAGGCAAGGAATCGGCAGTAGATGTATCTTCATGTAGTTTTAATCGAATCATCATTATGCTTTCAAACTGCAATGTCGAGTGTTAAGCAAATCAATACATGGGTTGCCTAGGGAGGGCAAATAGAGGTTAGCGCCGGAACGCCCTAAGGGCAGGCACGCAAGAACTCACGTAACACAGGTTGTCAGCTGAAGATGAATTTATATATTTTAGTATCATGAGAAATAAACGAAGTCCGTTCTACTTAAGTCAGTTAAAACTGGACATAGTGAAAACAACATTATTGCATGGGCTCAGTTAGAGAGAGAGAGCGTCAATAGTAATTAATTATTTACCCACGACCTACTTCTAGTCTGGCCTCAGTTGTATAGCTCAGCGCAGAACATCGGTGATCAGTTAGTCTGAGAGTCATGGGTTTCAGTGAAGTCCACTGATCGTACTCTGGGATTATTCATCAGTTCTCTTTCTACTTTCTTTCTAGGGTTACTGACGCTCAATATTTATTTATTTACTTAATTAAGAATATTATTATTATGTCAAGCTGAGTGTGAATATGACTGATTAGAATGGGAACCAACCCCATTGTATTCCATCGGAACAATGTGAAAACATTAAAGTTACCCATGCATGGGTTGCTTAGAGACTGTTCAGTAAAATGTTGAGGTTAACCGTAAGTGGGCTCCTACCCTGCCAAGCACAGGTCATGCTGAGGATGAATTCGGTTCATAATTAGAAACGACACAATTCTAACAGTCAAACCTTACTGAGTGAGAACAACATTGGTTGCCTATAGATCGAGAGAGGGTTAATTATATATAGGCGGAACGCCTTGAGGGCACTGATTCAGTTTGACAACACAAAAGTTTTACAGGTCGTGAAGTAGATGGTTCTAGTTTGACATAAAACAAGACATGCGGGTTTGTCTCAGTATTTTTTATTTGTTTTTATTTATTTTTTGTCTCAGTATTTATGAGGGTTGAAAGTGGAACGCCCTGAAACTCTGGCAACAAAGTAGTTTGTATAGAGTGGACGAATCCATCCATGTCACATCCAAAGAGACTGTATTGTAGACTGAGATACTACAAAGGAAGAGTATTATCTTAGATCAAGTAATTACTACCATTTTACACCCTGAAGATGGACCATGTGTCCGAAAGCTTGGTTTTAAAATAAAAATGTTTTGGTTGAAGAAACAAACAAACTAATCAGTATTATCTTAGTTTGGGTAGAGTCTAGAGGGCTGAAAGTCGAACACCCTGAGATCACTCTGTAGATAGATCCACCAGTATTGTAGACTGAGATACTACAAAGGAAGAATATTATCTAGTTTGGGTAGAGTCTAGAGGGCTGAAATTCGAACACGCTGAGATCACTCTGTAGATCCACCAGTATTGTAGACTGAGATTCTGTAGATGAATGAAATAAATCATGGGATCGGAGTTCAAGAATGTCAGTTCAACTGAATCAAACTGTGCGGTACATGTAGAGCCGCGATTACAGGATCGACGGCTAAACATCGAACGGGATTCAGACCAACAAATACAAAACCAAAGCGAAAAAATGATATGATATATAAATAAAAAGTTTATTTTCCAAATTTGTCCCGTGTTAGTATTTTGATTTGCGACTATAACCCAATCAAAATGTTACTCAGACTATCAATTATGGTAGACGGCCACATATAAAGAACGCAGAGACCTATAATTTTTGAACAAAAGCATTCAATTCTCGTTACCATTCTTTTCTCTACACCGTGGACATCATGATAAATTGTTCCTTTTCCCAAAATGCAATGCGCACGGTGATCCACTATTACGCATGTCATGAAATGCCTGTAAGTTCTGCGTTGGAATCGCGTGATTCGTGATTGTTTTTCGTGACGTTCATTTTTGTTTAATTTTCGACTTTTAAATCCGATAGACTGCATATTAAGTCTGGCCTTTCACTAGAGATGCAAGTACAAGAGGCCAGCCTTGTGCCATTGTGAAAACTGGCCTGAGCCGGAAGCGCAAGTACAATGATCAAAAAATTAATATGTTCTGTTTTGATTACTTGTGCTTATGCTAAGGCGGACCCGTTTTCAAATGACCGCACAAATTCTTGTGGTTGCGCTTATGCTTGCGTCGCTAGTGAAAACAAAGCGCCAGTCTGATTGCAAAAGTCGATTCGCGCTGTAGTACATTGAAGACCATTACTGCCGTGTCACGAAATATCTCGCAACTCAATGTCACTAGAATTGTTTGCCTCTTGCTTGTTCTTTTTGGTTTCTTTCGTTTGTTTTCGCGTTTTAATGCATCGTCCATTTTTATACAATTCGACAAAGAGTATAATACTACTTATAAGCACAAAGGTTACCACAAGACCAGCAAACATGTACAATGCCATGTTCTCGTGGTGGACCTTGGCTTCGGGTGATAATGTATTCTGATTGTCCATATTGCCGATTTTTTGTGTTCGACTTGTGATATTTATACGGCTTAGCAGTTGTTTGGCTTCCTTTGTGAGCGAGTACGCATGTGTTTGTACAGGAGTCGGCACCTTAGTCATGCCTGCCTTGCAGGCTCATTTGGTAATGGGTTTTCTGTCGTGGGATGCCTTGGATCGAACTACATCTAAAACAATAAATCAATGAGTATTAGAAAGGCCTGGTATCAAAGGCTTAGTATAGATATTCAGTTACTGTAGTACAGTCATTTGTAAAAATTATGGCCGCTACGAAATATCAATATATCAATATATCGGGTGCATTCTGGGTAATTAAATAATCGAAAATTCCCCTTAAGCGGATTAACGCCAGCAAAGTTGGTAGAAATATTTAGTATAATGTTTATTTTAGTCTTACGTTTGTTGTTTGTAAATTTTGCTTCATTTAATAAGTTAGGAAACTCAAAATAGTATTATTTAATTACCCATAATGCACCCGATATATTGATATATTGATATATCGTGGCGGCCAGAATTTTTGCAAATGACTGTATATACTGATTTTTGCGCTATATAAGCTAATAAATTACTATTATTATTATTATTACTGATATATATATTTTCAAATTTGACATATCTCCGCTCCTATTTCTATAGTGCGTCTGTCGCTTAACTTACTTTAGCTTGAGTTTATTTCCAAGAATATATTCCGCGGGCTTAATAAAAATGAAATTTAGAATAATAATGAGATATGAATATAAAGTGTACGTGGTTAGAAAATAGAAAAATGGTTTTCACTAGTGATGCAAGCATAAGCGCAACGCAATCATTTTGAAAAGGAGCCTGACTTATCAGACACAAGCGCGCAAGGATCAATATTTTTATTTTCTTGCGCTGTTATGCTTTCGTCGGGCCGTTTTCACACGCAAACTTATTTTGCTTGCGGTCATACTTGTAGTTATCGCATTGACAACACCAGGCTTTAGCATAACAGTTATTTTATTCAATTGTTTTTCTGTATTTAATAATTCTGTTTACGTGAATTGAGCATTTGATATCAAAACGTTTGTCGATTCCCCACTGTGCATCTTTCACAAATAAACAAGACTAGATAAATTAAATGACTCTATCGAGAATGAAATAAAATTCATGAGTCGCGATTCAGGATTGGAAAGACCATATTCTCTTACGCCTCGTTATGTTAGAACTCTCATTTGCGCACAGGGCATGGCAGTATATAGACATGTTTCAAGATACGTTTGTGTGTTTGTACTTTATTTATATATGGCGAACATTCACGGTTCATGACTTCGATGTCGTTTAATTATATAGAATTATCAACGAAACAGGTTCCACCTGCGATCGTCTAGCTAGACGTCGGTAACAAGGCGATCTAGAAGTGGAACATGACTTCCGTGTCCGTTATCAGTCTATGTAGACCCTTTGTATATTTGTTATTCCAATTAATGGCAACAGCTACGGGGTTTATAGGCACAAATTAACTCAATTCTAAGCCTACTTAAGTAATCATTGATCGCTTTGATGCTAACTCACCTGTAAAATGAAGTAAAAACCGTCCATAAGGTCCGTCATTAGTTTGGGTAGGGTTTCTATCGTTTTTCGATTAGTATAAGGACATTTCTATTTTTGTCCTTTTCATGTTGTCTCTCTTTCGTGTAGGATACGAAGGGATCATGAGAGATGTCATCAATAATAGACTACCGCGTAGAGTCATGTATTAACATTTACCTGCTTGGCACTTGTCGAGATCTTTGTCATCGACGGGTAGGGTGGGCGGGGCACAGGGAATCCCCCAACTGACTTAGATCAAAAATCATATAAAATGTTTTGTAATATATATATATATAGTTTCAACAAGGCTCTATTAGAACTAGCTGTGCTAAATTAGATGTTCCTGTATAAATATTTTCTAAACAAATAAATAAATAAATACTATATAAATAAATAAATAAAGGAAATCACATTTTGGGCTTCCTGTGTTACTGTAATGTAGTCAGCGGTGTTGACTTTTAGCGCATGCACAGAATATCAAACTTTTCAAGATGGCGGATGTTTAGAGTTTTCTGAGTATTTTCAAAGAAGCAAGGTTTAACAGTTGAAAAAGGGTGACTTTTTCTAAGTTATTGCCTGCTAGTATGTCTCTTGTGGCGTATGTAGATAGTGACGATGGGTCAAGTGACAGTGAAGCCGAGGAATCGAGTTTGGACGCGAAAACTTCAGCGACAGCCATCGAAAACGTTCGCGAAGCTAAACATGATTCTGAACTCATGCCCTCCCCATCAATAGAAAAGCGATCAAAACTGTCTGCACTCTTGTTGCCAAAGCCTCGAAAATCACCAGAAAATACAGTGATAATGAAATCAGAGGCACAGCCGAAATTATGGGGTTTAAAATCTATGGGCGACATTGAGGATGAGGATGAAATCATCGAGGTCGAAGAAGAATATGTTCCTTTAAGTCAAATAAAAAAGAACAAGGAAACACCCACCGTTAGGAAGACAGAGAAGCAGAAGTCTGTTGGTAGTCTGTTTTCTCGGATGCCCTCGCCGTGGTCTTTAGGAATAGGAATTACACTTGGGACGGAGAGAGGTTCAAGCGATGATGGTGATGTGGGAACACGTGTGAAAGGAAGCAAGAAAGGCAAGCATCCCGTGAGAATTGCAGCGCCGTCTATTGTCAAAGTACGGTTTTTGTGTTTGTTTATTAAGGTTATTGTTTATTTGCTACTGTAAAGTTTCGGTAAAATAAATAATTTCCAATTCTGCATTCACAGGAAGATTCAGACGAGGAAGCAGATGAAGTGGAAGCTGTTGCTGCCAAGAGAGTCAAGCAATCAAAGGTATTATGTATGAACTTTTAAGGAGCTTATATAATTATCATTTCACTAGCAATGCACGCAACACAAACTTGTGTCAGGTGAAAATGTACTGATGCAAGAATGAGTGCAAGTGTGCAAGAAATGGAAAATGAAAATGGTTGGATGGATGGAAGTGGATGGATGGAAGTGGATGGATGGATGAAAGGATGGATGGATGGAAGTGGATGGATGGATGGATAAATGGGATAAAAAGAGCTGGAATACTTGCAATGTCCTTGTTGATCTTTAACCAATATAATCCTTGTGCTTATGCTTGCTAGTGTGGCTAAGCTTGCATCGGGCTGTTTTCACAATAAAAAAAAACACCTCTTTTCTTTGAGCTTATGCTTGCATCACTAGTGAAAACCAGGATTAATCAAGTTATACAAACATATTATGATACGTATTTTGCTACATTGTATTTTCAGTCAGGTTCAGGTCTCTCATCGTTGCTTCCCAAACCAAAGCATAGCATTACCCTTAAAGCCTCAAACCGCAACAAGCCATCTATCAAGCTATCAAACAGAGCTCTGATTCCACACACCCTTACAAAGAAACCAACCTCAAGTAAAGAAACTAAGACTAAAAAGAAAACAGATGACGGCAACATCAGTGGTGATGATGATGATGACAGCGAGCCAGTTTCATTCTTCAGCTTTGCGGACAAAAAAGATGTGGAGCCATCAATCACAAAGGGCTTTGCTAAGCCAGTAATGTCTGCAAGTACAAGTGCAGCAGAGCAAAGCTTATTCAGTAAAAGTCTAACAGTTACAAGTGTGCCTGATGTATCAAGCGATGAGCATATGGCACCCGTCAGTGGTGAAGAGTTGAGGGCTGATCCATGTCCTGCACCATATCAAGATCATCAAACTGGTTATGATTACGCTAGTGCATCAGATGTTAGTCAATACTATGATAGTAGTGAACCTACAACCACATACTATCAACCAGTGGAAGATTCCAGTCAACCTTATGTAAGGTCAATGTACTTGATGTGTTGGTTCACATAACTTTGAATACGTACATGTACAGTAGCTTGCATTGCAGGGATACTTGGGGGTGGGAAACTTAAAATATACATGTAGCCACCCATGTAATGCATTAGGATTAGTCTGTGTTATTTATCAAGAAAGTGGCATATAAATACATGTATATACATGTACATGTATGTATATGTTCCAGAAGTCAAGTGTATGTACATACTAATACAGTATACTACAAAATAATGTATTGTTTTATATGTTTTAGGCCTATGGAAGCTATGATCAGAGCAGTCATACAACATACTATGATGACGATTCACAACCATCATATAGTCACCATCAGGAGGCAGAACCAAACACTGAGGCAGAGCATATAGATGTAGAGAAAGTAAGGAAAAACATGTACAAATGCAGCACAAATGATGAGAACTTAGGAATAACAATGGTGATGGTATTTGCTAGTTTGTAATCAATCCCTGGAGATTTACAAAGATGCAGCAGCCATGTTGATGGTGGTACAAACAAGAGAAGCTAATGAGGAATGCTTCGCCATTGGGCACCTGAACATGGCCATCATGAAGCCACACGCAAACCAGCCATTGAGAAATCCAAAAAGCATAGCCAGATGCAAACACAAGGGGGAGGTTTGGGAGAAGTCGAGAACGAGCTTGAGACTTCTCCCAAACCCCCTTGTGTTTGCATCAGCTACATATGCAAACATGGGAAAACGTTTTATATTTCTTTTATAAAATAAAAATACAACTGTGACATCATTACCATGTGCAAACACGGGTAACAGCCAATCAAATCACAGAGGTCACGATGCTAACAAACATGAAGTATAATGATATTTAATGTATGTCATCTCAGATAAAAAGACTGCAAGGTAAAGGAAATCGTCGTGAGGAAATCAATATCATTGACATAAACGCTGCAGACCAGACTAGTGATACTAAACTACAGATAACCAACCTGACAGCTGATCAGTTTGCACACCGGTCATCAAAGGTACAAATGCATTCACGTAGAGGCACAGGCAGCCCAACTCTTTCTTCTGAGGCTATAAACCACAGGGATCCCAATATCGCGTGCGCTCTACAACAGGAATCCCACAAAAAAGATGCACATAATATCTTTTTAATTTTGAACAAAAACTTCAGCTTCAGTACAAATGCATTCAGTTGGGCTGCCTGTAGTGACTTGAGCCTGAGGCAGATCAAGTGGGTAGTGATCGAACTACCCATCTTTCCATTCAACAAATGTGAGACGGAAGTTCCACCAGATGCTGACTGGGGAAGGAGATCCTGGAACTACCCCAGAGGGACAATGTCCATCGTTTTAAAATCTGAAGCTGTACCTGCATGTATTGGGGAACATTTCCGACAGGACTAATGCATGGCATGACATGTTTGTATTTTTGTGTTCGTATTTAGAAGAAAGGAAGCATGCCATCGTCACAGCAACGCAGAAAGCATCAAATCACGTACTTAGCATTTCAGGTTAGTTATCATTTGACGTCTCAACTAAGCATAGTATTATAACGCAACCTCGTGCAGTGCTGCCTTGAAGCGCGCAAAAGGCGTTGCATAACGTGTACAGTAACTGTACATACTACAGCATGTCCCATGCCTCCTTTCGGTCTTGTCGCGTAGGCTTTGTTTTACAGCGTTAATGTAAACAGCGGTAATACTATGATGTGATGTGGCAGACTTTGTTGTGATGTAGTGTTGCTTTATCTCGCAGGCCAAAGAACGAGAGTTTGAATTACAGCAACAGTGGTCCTCGAACCGCCAAT
The DNA here is from genome assembly GCA_033675265.1 of Actinostola sp. cb2023. Taxonomy (NCBI): domain Eukaryota; kingdom Metazoa; phylum Cnidaria; class Anthozoa; order Actiniaria; family Actinostolidae; genus Actinostola; species Actinostola sp. cb2023. The sequence goes on along the minus strand of JAUJYZ010001255.1, from coordinate 396,390 downwards.
CCAAGCGACAAACTCAAGCAAAATATGGATTTTGATAACCAAATTGTGAAAGAACAATATATTGTAAATAAATGGAAACTAGCGAGTACACTAGTATGGATGTCATCTCCCATTAGTCGTTCTACTATAATAATAATACTAGATGTTCCTCTGGAAACTTCTGTTTGATGAACGGGTCTAACGTAGCTATAGTCCAGTTTTAGGGAGGTTTCTTGGTGTTGCAGAACACCAAATGACGTTAGACAATGAACACAAAGAACGAGAAGAATGAACTTGAACCAAAACAATACCCTGCATACAAAGAAACCTAACCAAGAATACAATGCAGATCGAGCACCAAGAAACACCCAGTTTTAGGATGTATTTTGTCGAAGCAAAACGAATAGTGGGATATTTTCTGTATTAGATTTATTAGCCCAGCGGTAAACCATAATAATGCTTACAAACCAGACTACACTGTAGTTCCCAGTTCTTACTTACTGCGAGCATGGAGTTTGGGCAACGTCTGTTCGCGAAGGAGTCTGGGAAATGTCTGTCTGCTCGCGAAGGAGTCTGGGAAATGTCTGTCTGTTCGCGAAGGAGTCTGGGAAATGTCTGTCTGTTCGCGAAGGAGTCTGGGAAATGTCTGTGCTCGCGAAGGAGTTTGGGATTTGGGAAATGTCCGTCTGCCCGTGAAGGAGTATGGGAAATGTATGTCTGCTCTCGAAGGAGTTTGGGAAATGTCGGTCTGCCCGTGAAGGAGTCTGGGAAATGTCTGTCTGCTCGCGAAGGAGTTTGGGAAATGTCTGTCTGCCCGTGAAGGAGTCTGGGAAATGTCTGTCTGCTCGCGAAGGAGTTTGGGAAATGTCTGTCTGCTCGCGAAGAAGTCTGGGAAATGTCTGTCTGCTCGCGAAGGAGTCTGGGAAATGCCCAGACAAAGTACAATCGTAAGAAAGAAAGGCAAAGTTTTCACCAAACGCGTTCTCATCCACCAAGTTTAACGTCAATAATAACTGGTTTATAACCGGTTTCAATGACGTCATTAGCGTATGAAATTCATGAGCTCGCTCAACTTTTATTCTTCTAATGTTTATTTTAGTTTACTATACAGTTTTATTGCTTTTAGATGAAAAGCAAAGTTAAATTATAGTATATTTTGTTATTTAAACGTCAGGTATATTGCTATGGAAGGATGTCCGTGTTTTTTCGAGGATGAAGCAATGCTCGGTTGTCCCTCGGGACAAGATTCGTTGCGCCGAGATTTCCACTTAAAATACAAATTCAAAACAGTGTTTTACTTAGTTATCTGCCAAATATTCGCCAGTTCAGAGTTTGCGGGGAATTGTCGGACTATTCAGCAGTAGGGAATCCTTCTAAAACAATCCCACAATTCCCTGCGAACGCCAACTCCAAAATGGCAAATAGAATCACGCCAGCACAGCCTACAAAGGCTTACAAATACAAATCCTTGGAATTTTTTCCCAGAAGTTTTTCAAGAAAACAATAACAGTGAAAAGTGTACATATTAGAGCCTTAAACAGGCGCAAGAAAGATGTGGGAAAGTGTAGAGCTTTTGATGGCACGAATTTGCACCACAGATGAAGCCGAAATGAGGAATGACAGAGCTCCACTTCGTATACTACGCCCATATTCGGCCCTCAGGTGTGGTAAGTCACCAAATACTAACCATATTATCAATAGACATTATTGTTATAATTATTCTTTGTAGACTAGAATATAGCAAGCGAACGACTGCCCACAACTAAACAAAACTTGCTTATAAAGCTAAACACATCTTCAAAGTTAAACGCCCTTGCCGAAATTTCGAGCTTTCTATTTCTTTACTGTCTAATACGCAAAAGCTTACGTACATAAAACCTTACGCAAAAGCTTACGTACGTAAAAGCTTACGTACGTAAAAGATTACGTACGTAAAAGCTTACTAGTAAATATCTTCAGATACATTATTGAGTACGATATTACATTTTTACTAATCACAAGCAAGTATTCTATTTCTCTGTCTAGTTATATGGTCTTACTATTACGTATGTTTTAAAGACTGTTCTCTATACCACCTAAGCCCTTAATTAGTATTTAAATACTCAATGGACAGTTAGTCATTATAGATGAACGCACATCAAATGATAGTCTCTGACGAGCGGAGGTGAAAATGTTACAGAATGCGATTCAAATGTTGCCTCGGTTTTAATGGGACATAACAGGGCGACGCCCATCTCTAAAAGTACGTGAAAGGTGTATGTAAAGCCAGCCTTATACACCGAATCGAAATATGGCGACCAATTTGAATAACCATTGTTCTTGACTGACTAGCCTCTCATTCATGTGAAAACGCTTTTGTGCTTCCACGTGAACACGAGGTTGGTCAGTCAGGAACAATAGTTATTCAAATTGGTCGCCATATTTCGATTCGGTGTATTCAAAATAATAATAATAAAAGCAGGTTAGTGGTACTTTACGTGAAAACTGGTATTCACATCCCAAAGTTTTTTTCAAAAGACGAATAAGTTACAAAAGGAACCAAAGGAAAGGGATCCTTCTCAAAACAGACCACTATCGCGCTATAGCTTATAAGAATGTTCCTCAATGTGAATTTCTACGAAGGTTGATGGGAATCGCGAGCAACATTAAACTGAGCAAATGATAATAATCTTGAAGTATTGCATAATGTGACTAGAGTACATTATTCAGTGGTGCTGCCCAGTCCATCTGACAATTCTCGCCGCAAGAAAAGGCTTGGCCACCTGAGTGATAGCTAGGAACTTTCCAGTCTACCAGTCAACCCTCGGCACACGAAAAGACTTGGTTATCTTTAGGACTGATGGACAGGAGCTGTCCAGTCCTCTAGTAAATCCTCGCCTCGCGAAAAGGCTTGGCTACCTTGAAGACCAAGTGATAGGAGCTGTCCAGTCCACTAGTCAATACTCGTTGCACTAAAAGGCTTGGCTACCATTTGGAATAGATTATTGCAGCAACACAATCCAACAGCAAATCCTCGTCGCATCGAAAGGTTTGGCTACCGTGTATGGACCTATCCATCCAGTACGCTAGCAATTCCTCACTTCGCGTAAAGACTTGACTACCTTTGAAGACGGCTCAAACCGCCAACTGTCCTTTTGTCTTTTGAGGTATTTACAAATAATTATCAAAACGGCCTCCAGTCTAATTTCTGCTATAATCGGCGCATTGATTATAATAACAAAGTACTCCTACTAGAGTTCGTTTAACGAGACGCATGGAACTTCCTTGTAGGACCCGCGGAACACATTTTGAACGGTTGGGCTGTAATTATATCCTCCAAACAGCTTGGGGCCGAGGGCTTCATTAGTTCCAGCTTATATTTAAGTCCAAAGCCGTATTACTTGTCGCTGGGCGAATTTTTTGATCGAACTAGAGAACTGACACCCCCCTTTTTCTTTTCTTCGCTGCTTCTGCTGCTGATTTAGGAATGTTATCTGAAAGTGACAGTTGAAACAATCATAAGCACAGTCGTACAGTGCCATAGTCATTTATCAATACAAAAAAAACGTGTAATATTATGTAAAGTGCAAATAAAGTATTCTTCTTCTTCTTCTACACCTCCCATAGGGCGACACCCCACGGAATTTTCGTAGAAGTCTGTGCGTAAGACTAGTCTTATGGCTTATAGAAAGATATTAACGAAGCAGTGGCTCGTGCTCGATAGAGTTGTTTTCGAAGTAGTTACGGTACATTCGTGCCGTGCGTGAGGTGGAAGGGGGTGGGGTGAGGGGTTAGCTATTTTGATATCTAACCCCCCTTCCCCAAAGGAGGATATTTATGGTATCCCATGATGCTTTGCGCGAAAACATATTAACGTATAAATATCCCATAATCCATTGCGCGGCTTGCGGGAAATTCAAAATGGGTGCCACAACTGTCAGATATGCGGTGTAGATTTTCCGCCATTTTTGTTTTCCTCACGCGCGAAGCGTGACAAAACAAAGCAGAGCATCATGGGATACCTAAAATCTCCTCCTTTCCCCTCCCCCTCTTAGACGTTATTCGTGACGTTTCGATGAAACTTGAAATAACAGCAAGATTATACTACTGTAGAAGTATCCCTTACCATTGGCGACGTATTTCATGTTTTCCCAAACGACACTGGCTTGTGAGAAGACATACAATCCAAGTCTACCACCCGGTAGAGAGTCATCCCAGAGATTACCAGTGTCTATTAGTTGGCCTTGCTCTGTATTGACGACTAACCTAAAGAAGAAATATATAAATAATGTAGTAATAGAAGTAGTAATAGATGATACAACTCCCTCACGCGTGTGATGTGTACAGCTGGTAAGCAGCCTGGCCTTCGGGGGGAAGGGGATAGTGATATATTATCATGGGAAAACATCGAGACTAATGTCGAGACTGTTGCAACTAATTCTGCCAATCAGAACACTCGAACCCAGTCTTCCAAAACAGAGCGGAATGCAAATTAAAAATCCAAAATACACTGGACGTCAAGAATGATCTTGAATTTGATTAATAACCAACCTTATAAGGCCAATAGCAGGTCGATGTGTTAACCGCCAGTAGTAACGAGTTTTGTCTTTCCATCCTTGATTAGCAGAGTCTTCCCATAGCATTCGAACCTTTACAAAACAGCATATGTGTTAATAGGCCCTTTGCAGTTTACAGTCACATGCCAATATATCGCTTGAATAACGAATGAAGTGAGCCGAAGATCCCATGGGAACGGCTCTGCTGACTGGCAAACAAACTTTGAGACGTTGATTGAGAAAGATCGACAATCAACTGGAGGTTGAAAAATAGCATTTCAAAAAGATAGCTTTACTGTCACTACTGATATCATGTAAGATTCTTCAAATAAATAAAGTCAGATTGTTTTGCCATTCAGTACAACCACGTGATCGTAATCCTGCAAAGGGCCTATTGTTTTGTAAACTTAAGAGAAGGCAGAGGGGTGGGGTGGGGGATAAGCAAGTGTCAACGAGGCCGTTTTGATTAGAACTCAGTGCCCCCCCTTACACCGTGGTGGGGGGCAAGGTATAACGTACTATCGGCGGGAACAATATTTTAGTCACGTGACCACGCCCGTGGGGTGACAAAACTTCACTAGTAACCTGGCCTCCAATACACTCTCAGTGTGCACTACAGCTTATTATTTTGGTCAGCTTGCCAGTGTGTACAAGAGCTTAGTTTCTTTGTATAACTGTAATTCATTGTATTGGTACCTGGTTTTTAGTATGCCCAGTATGCCACATTGCATTTCGTAATGCTCGTCCAGGTCCAGTTTTGGAATTGACAAACTGAAGAGTAAGTAGATTACAGTAAAAACTCTGGTAAACGGTCAACATATTATATGATAACCACTGACGTCATAGGGTGCAAAGAGATGTTTGTGGTCAGCGGAATATCAAGTTGGCGCCGGATATAAAAAATCTACCACATGTACGCACAATCATCAGTAGTCTGGCGTGCTCCCTTGTATCCAAGTAGTTACGCCTTATGTCTATATCCATGTGCAAATTCGCCCCATATATATGTATTAACTTATTATTATTATTACATTATTATCTCTTAACTGGTCACTTCATTTCCTACCTTAATTTGTATTCCCTTAGTTGCTTTCGCCCTGAACGGACTCATTCTCCAGAAGACTTGGTCACTTTGTTTCCATACCACAGCGTAGAAGCGCTTGTTATCAACGTAACTGAATACTAAACCAATGAAGTCATCGTCGTGGTTTGTATCTACGTACATGGTACCAGAGAAGTCCACACCACCAAAACGAGCATAACCTGACAGAGAGACATTGAACAATTATTCCACGAAATCGAGTCGTACATGAGCTGATAGCCAACGAGGCGCTTTTATTCTATAGACAACCACTGAATTGTGAGAAATATAACATTTGTTTTTATTTTTAGTTCGGCAAAACCGGTCTGCCATTGTTGAAAATCTCCAATTTTCTCTACTCGTGGTATATGAGCTGATAGCCTACTAGTAGAGTAGCCAATCAGAGCGCGCGCTTGCTCATATCCAGTGGTTGTCTACTGATATAATAATAATAATAATAATAGATATTCAGTTTTAGTGAACGCACTGTTTCGCTAGCTTTGCAGTGTGCACAGCAGCAGGAGAATTCGTAAAGTTTCATCATATTATCATAATCAGGTCGTTGTCATCAGGTCGTTGTCATCTGTGGCGATAACGTTGTATCATCATCATCATCGTTGATTACGTATTACATATATGTTTTAGTGTTTATTAACGGACTACACTGGCAGGGCCGTACATAACCCAAATTCCATGGGGGGGATTATTTAGCAAAATATATTCGCCAGACAGTACGGTTCTCTTATTATTTCACTTGTATATTTTCGCTTTGCTGGGGGGGGGGGGGGGGGGGGGGGGGGGGGAAGCTCTGCCCCCCTCTGCCCCCCTGCTGTGTACGGCCCTGACTGGCGGTCATGTTTGTTGGTAGAAACATTTCATTAGTGGCTTTTAATAGTTCGTTACTTTAGCAATGATTGCAAACCTTCAATTCAACCTACCGATAGCCATTCCAGGATCGCTGTTTTCAGTTTCTCTCACAGTATTTCCCTGTTATTTAAAGGATTGGTCTTAGTTGATTGACTTATTACAACACCAAATACAACGTGGAAAATGATGTGAAATTTAATTGCTATAAAATGAGTTACAGTCATTTACAAAAATTCTGGCCGCTACGAAATATCAATATATGAATATATCAGGTGCATTATGGATAATTAAATAATCGAAAATTCCCTATAAAGCGGGTTAACGCCAGTAAAGTTGGTAGAAATATTTAGTATAATGTTTATTTTAGTCATACGTTTGTTGTTTGTAAATTTTGCTTCATTTAATAAGTTAGGAAACTCAAAATAATATTATTTAACATAATGCATCCGATATATTGATATATTGATATTTCGTGGTGGCCAGAATTGCAAATGACTGTATTAGCTTTGTTAATTAGAAGATTATTATATTGCATGTGCGTATTTTGAACGAGCGTTTGTTCCTGGACGATACGTGTTACTTTTTTAAGGCACTTTTCCGAAAAATATGGCGGCTGTACATTTTACCCAGTAATCCTTTGCGAACCTCAATCAGTACCACTTAGATCTACAAACTATCTGACACGTTCACATAAATAAAGCTGGTAACAGATTCACAATTACAATTTGTGATGTTCTCAAGACTCTCTGTTGCGATGCTTTTTT